>CM076580.1:935174207-935714992 GCA_034641835.2 Pinus albicaulis
CCCTTGGACAGATATACTTCTCTAAATGGGGTTTCTAGGCATAGAGGGGTGAGTAACTTATGGGAGAAGAAATATGCCCCAATCTCATTGGGATGTGAGCACGAGGGAGATTGTTCTATAAAGACAGAGTTGGAAGTTTTTTATAACACCAATGCTAGACTTATTACTTGTGAAGATAAGTATCTTCTTAAAGAATTTTTTGTTGAAATTGTCGTTTAAGTTGATTTAAAATTTATGTTGAAATATTATGATTAATCTAATTAGATGCCTATGATATAGATGAAATGTTGAACTAACCAATAAAGATATATGAGGCTGATTACAAGCAATGAAATGTTGAAATATTGGACTAACTCAAGACATGAAAGATGTCATTGATGTAAGAGATGTGATTATAAGGCTCAAATTTTGTCTATACTATATTTTTATAAAACATCGAGGATGGTGTTCCTTTAAGGTGGTGGGATTTGTAACATTCCTTTATTTTGACTGCTATTTTTGTAACCTCAAATGTGGTTGTGACTTCATGATCTGAATGGAAAAATTAGTGTTTGTTACGCTAAATTCAAAATCAAAATATAAACAAAGTGCTTGAGGATTATGAGGAAAATTTCAAGTTAATCTTGAGTTTTTATGTGTTTTTATATGAATTTCTTGAGAAAATTAACATAAACAAAACATTGAACAGGAGCATCTAACAAACATGAACATCACCATAAACAGTAACACAATAGCACATGATGAAGGAGTTCACCCCGTGTTGGAGCAAATTCCCTTAAGACTGCAATTTTGATAAAAATATAGTATTTTTTTGTTTTTGATTTTTGATTTTTATTATTATTATTATTATTTTTTAATTTATTTTTGTTTTCTTAATTTTTTTTTAATTTTTTTTATAGAAAAATAATTGTCCTCGTCCATGAGCAGCACATTGAAAAATATGCAAAGACTAGCACAGAGAAAGATGCCGAAAAGGAGGCCAAGAAAGACACTGAGCAGTAGCCTAAAGGAGAAGCAGAGTTGGATCTTGGAGGCCTAGATGGTTTGGATGGCACTGGAGCTGAGTCTCCACAAGGCACTAAACATGGTGTCGAGAACCCCAAGGGCGTGCGCAAGAAGAGGAAAGGCTCTAAGGTCAAAGGAACTGAGGATGTTATGCTAACAGAGGAAGACCTTGATAAAATAGCAAATGTGGTTGCATCTGCCTCCGAAGATAGGTGGACAGTGATGAAAGAATAGTACAAGGCTGTTGTAGAAGCATTACAGTTAGGGTTGTAGGTGTTGTATTTGAAGACTGACAACATCTAGGCGAGCATGAATCAAGCCAGCCAACCTCCAACTATGATCACCAAAATGACGAACAACAGGATTTTCCCCTTCCCGGGCGCAGCAGTCACTGTCGAAACCCAAATTGTGCGTGCAGGTGAAGACATTCCTAGAGGTTAGGATATAATTGTCAATTATTCCTAGCGGTAATCTGCACACAATGCAAACCATTATTACAAAAGAGTTGCAGTGTAGGGAGACGTGCGTGCACCAGTAGCTGAGTGAAGTTAAGAAGAAGGTTACGGAAAAACTGAGGAATCTCTCCAAGCCCAAACAGGGTAGCAGGAAGCAGTAGCACAATGAGAAGAATTGGAGCACTTGATTGATAGACTATGTGGTGACCTGCCAGAGGTAGCCATCCCTGCTTTAGCCGCACCACAGGTTAAAATTGAAAGTTTTTCTACAACGCTTAAAGCCTCTCGATCAGAAGTACAGATAGTGAAGGCAGATTTCAAGCAACAGATCTCTACGTTGCAATCCAAGTTGCAGCTAGAAACTCCCTCAGAAGTGCATGCACAGTCGGAGGCCTTAGTTAAGGAAGCTTCAAAGATTATTTCCTCCACATTCGACAAGGGAACTTCCCGCTAGAGACATCTATGGGTCTATGGACATCCGTGTAGACAAATCCACTGGTCAGGAATATTTCACAAGAATTCTGCACCAAGGAGTAGGCGTTCGATGACCTCGAGGAGGCCCTACCTACTTTTGTACCTACTTAGCGCATGGCTCGATTGCAAACAAACCAGATCTTGCGAGATGAAGTGGAGGAGCTATGAAGAAAGAAGCACATTATGACAGAGCATATGAAGCCATGGGTTGATGAAGTGATGAAGTTGTTACAGGATCTGGATGTTTCTGTAAAGAACTTGAACCAAACTTATCAAAGTATAAATCTCGTCACAGAGAGGCTGACTTCACAGAAATTGGTGGACATAGAGCAGAATGTAGCTGATGTAGAAATTTGAATAACTGATATGTTATCCACCGAGATTCTCCTGATCACACACTATTTTATCTTCATGCACAATACAGAATCTCTTCTACCATTGATCATTACATCCAGAAATAAAATCAATTGCATGCACACATTAAAACCATAAAAATTCACACATATGAACACAGTATTTCATGGGAAAGCTTAAAGCTGAAAACCCCAAAATATATGTATATTATATGTCATAGAGATCATGTAACAATCATTTTACAAAGCTCCTCACAAGCTCTCAGCACAACCTCCAATTGCTACACACTAATCAAGCTAGATCTAGCAAAACACATGCTCCAATCTCTGCCACCTGATAGCATGCCTCTATTGCGTAATCAATGTTGAAGAATGTCTCATAAAATAACTTGAAACACATGTCTTGTATTGGGAAATCCTCATTGGCTTCTCCAATCACTGGTTGTTGCAAATATGCAACAGTATAGTCACAATTGATAGTTAACCTGCTCTTTCACCTATCTCTGCACTAGTCTCCACTGAAACTGTCCATGCACTAAAGTTAACTGATGTATTTTTTAGTTGATTAATGAGTTTATAATTAGTGAATTAATTAATAATTTAATTCACACCACTCTCACTAATTGTATCAATCAGTTAAACTAGATACAAATAGCTCAACTATGTTTAGATTAGTTAAACTGAACACAACTCCACTAACTCCTCAATCAACTCCGCCAAACTCTGTCACATGAGTTCCAACTGAAGTATCCATGAAATATCTCCACTTAACCCTCAGGAATAGCATAATTCCTTTTTTCAGCTCCTGTGCCACATTTGTGCACTTAACTGAAGTGCTCCAAGAGAATAAGATAATGTTTATAGTCCAAATATTATTAAGAGCTAATAATATTCGACATATCTATTTTTAGACTGGCAATCTAAAAATAGATTCTGCCCAATATGTCTAAAAATATAATTCCATCTATTTTTTCTAACTTGACCAACCATCCACAAATAGCATCCTGCAACTCATAGAACATGATCCATATGTCTAAAAATAGAATTAGTCTAAAAATAGACTTTGCGCCAAAAATAGCCTGCGGGCCCACTTAGTGAAGGCGACTCCTTTCCACTAAGCTCATCATCTTGTTGCAATCTCAACAAGATAAGAATTATCTGCCACCCCTATCCCGCCTCTGTGGTATTCTAATTTTCTCCTGGTGAGCGCCTTCGTTAAGATATCAACATCCTGATCCTCTATGGGAATGTATGAAAGTAACATGATCTTCCGCTGCACACAATCTCTGATATGATGATACTGGATGTCAATGTGTTTAGATCTATCATGAAATACTGGATTAACTGAGAGTTTAATGTAACTCTGATTATCACAATAAATCATAGTAGGATCTAAGTGTGAACCGAAAAACCCAACCAGGATCTTCCTCATCCATATAGCCTCGCATGCAGCCAAACTCGCTGCCATATACTCGACCTCTACTGAACTGAGTGCCACGGATCTCTTCTTCCTGCTGTACCAAGAAATTGTTGTCGACCTGATACTGAAAATCCCTCCATATGTGCTCTTTCTGTCCATTGGGCTCCCTGCCCAATCTGCATCTGTGAAGCCACATAGCTTCACCTCATCTGACTGTCTGTACCATAATCCATATCCCGATGTGCCTCTGAGATATCTCAATACATGCTTGCCTGCCTTCCAGTAGAGCTTGGTAGGCTTAACCATAGCTTGTGAAATTTGGTTAACAACATAGCATATGTCGGGTCGTGTATTGACTAGATACATAAGCGACCCCACCAACTGTCGATAGACAGTGGCATCCACTACCTCCGCTGAACTAGCATCCTCCTTCCTCCAACCACCAGGAAGAGGAGTGTCAACAGGCTTGCAGCCTTGCATGTTGAACCTCTCTAGAATCTCCCGGGCATACTTGCCCTGAGAAACAAAATGCATCATCACTGCGCCACTTCATCCGCAATAATGAAGGAGGCTCAAGTCCATTCAAGCTCTCTAAGATTAGCCTTGCATGAGTGTCAGCTCATCACCCGTCAAAATCAGATCATCTACATACAGTACAATGATCAACAGCTTCCCCTCCACCACAATCTGGTACAGGTTAGGATCCGCCTCACTCTTGGAAAATCCAAGCCCAGTGAAATAACTGTCAATCCGTGTGTACCAAGCACAAGGTGCTTGCTTCAGCCCATACAATGTCTTCGAAGCCTACACACATGTACCTCACTGAATATCTCAAACCTTTGGGATGTCGGCGTGTCACCTCCTCCTCACGGACTCCATTGAGGAATGCAGCTTCAACGTATTCAATGAATGTGCCACCCCATCCTGAACAGAGAGAAATAATCGTCCGTATGGAAGAATACCTTGCGACAGGTGCAAAGGTTTCCTCATAATCGATCCCCTTAGGCAACAAATCTTTCCTTGTACTTCTCCACACTCCCATCAGCTACTTGCTTCACTTTGTAGATCTACCTCGAACCTACCACTAATTTCCCTTCCGACCTTGGGACAATCTCCCATGCACTGTTTCTGACACTCGAATCATACTCTTCCACCATGGCATCTACCCATGCGGGGTCCTCCATAGCTTCCTCGAAAGAGGATGGCTCTGTCACGATACACTCACTCATAAGAGCCATGTATCCAGTATACCGGTCAGGTGCCTGTCTCTGTCTGCGCTATGATGTAGGTGCTCCTACAACCTTCTCCGCATCAAGATTCAGTCGCTCAACTTTTGTAGTGCACTTCCGCCCTCTGATGGTTGGTGCTGCCTGAATGGTTTCTTCCACTCCATGAACCTCATCTTGTGGCTGATCCACATCCTGAGGCTCATCCTTAGGAACTAATAGCTCCTCATCTGCATTCAAGTGTGGCTCCCTCTCAAGCGAAGACTTCATGGCTTTCTCCTCATGAAATTTGATATCCCGTCGCCGGCCGCCTTGCAATCGGTCGAAAATACGCCATAGTTGTGGGGTGTGTATCGTTGTACCCCACAAATATCCCAACCCTCGAATAGTCGGCTCCAGCTTCTTCCTGGCATCCTTCATCACATGAATGTAAACAGGTGAACCAAAAATCCTCAAATGGGAAATATCAGGCCTCTTACCAGAAAATGCCTCCTCGGGTGTACTCATGCCAAGTATCCTGTGAGGACAACAATTATGCACATATACTGCAGTATTGCATGCCTCACCCCACAAGTTTATGGGAAGGCCCTGATCATGCAACATCGCTCGTGCAGCACCCGCGATCGTTCTGTTCTTCCGCTCAACAACCCTATTTTGCTATGGGTTATGAGGTGCTATGAGCTCTCCTCGAAATCCTTCTGCGCTGCAAAATTCCTTGAATTCGCCAGAGATGAATTCACCACCATTGTCGCTCCTAAGAGCCTTCACCTGCTTCCCCGATTCTTTCTCAACCAGTGCTTTGAACTCACAGAACTTTGAGTATGTCTCGCTCTTCTTCTGCATGAAGAAGATCCAGAACTTACGAGAAAAATCATCAACAAATATCACATAGTACCTATGCTTTGCTATTGAAGCTACTAAGAAAGGTCCACACACATCTGTGTGAATTCTCTCAAGGATCATCGTGGCGCGACTAACCTTCTCGTGAAAGTTGGCCTTCACAAATTTTCCCAAGGTACATCCCTTGCACTGATCTGACTGCGCAAGAGTACCCTTAGGAAGCCCAGTAGAAATCTGTTGCAGTATCTTCAAAGCTCCATGGTGAAGGTGGCCCAATCTCCAGTGCCACAACTCACCATCATCCCGGCTCACCACTCCTTTTGCCTTGCCTGCCATTGCTGCACAGCCATCTACCTGCAATTGATAAAGGTTCTTAACTCGAACCCCTATCCTCTAGGTCTCACCAGTTGCCTTACTGCGCAAGAAATCATTTCCCTCGCTAAAGACAACATCATATCCCTTGTCTTCTAACATCGCCACAAAGATAAGATTCTTCTTCAATCCTGGAACATGCATCACTTCCTTCAATACGAAGGGTTTACCAGACTCCCTCTCAAAGGAAATGGTACCGATACCGGTCGCACTGTATCTACCATCATCGCCCATCTCGATGTGCACTCCAAGATCTTTCTCATCCAGATCAGTAAACAAATCTCGATCTCTTGTCATGTGAAAAGACGCACCACTATCAAGAAACCACACTGAACCCATCACACTTGAGACCAAGCATCTGATCAGCGAAAAATCCAGCTCAAACTATGAGGCTAAGGCCTCTCCAGCTGCAGATCCAACAGCCTGCTTATTTTTCTTCTTCTGTGGACAATTAGTGGTGTAATGTCCGTGTTGGTGATAGTGAAAGCACTTCACCTTGGACATGTCCTACTTCTTGCCTTTCACACCAGATTGAGAAGGTTTCTTGCTCTTCCCCTTCTTTTCTTTGGCAGCCAAAGTGCAATTTTCTTCATCAAAGTTCTTTGATGAAGATCCGTCCCTAGTACTTCGCCTTATCTCCTCTTGCACAAGATCCGACCAAAGTCGCTCCCATCCTGGCAATTTCTCACGACCATTGACAGAGCCCTGATAGGAATGCCAACTCTTAAGAAGCCCAAGGAGAGCCAAGCTCACCAATTCCTCATCATCAACAGTAACCCCCACACTTCCTAGCTCATCCCTACATTGGATGAACTTCATTAGGTACTTGGGCATATTGTCGCCTTTCTCCATTTTTATGTTCCTGAGTTTATCCTTGAGCACCAACTTCCTCTAGCCGCTCTTTCTTTGAAATAAATCTGTCAAAGCTTTCCACATCAAAAATGGAGAAGCCTTACCATGAAGGCTGGACACTATGTGATCCTTCACACCTTCCAATAGAATCCTTTGACACTTTGTTGTCTTCTTTTGCTATGCATCAAGTACGGCAGCATCACTAGAAGTAGGTTTTTGAATTTCTGCATCTATGAACTCCTTCAACCCATTGTCATCTAGCACCGCCTCCATCCTGTGCTTCCATGCAATATAATTTGAGTTGCCCTCAAGGGCATACTCCAATCTCAATCTGTTGAAAGACATCTCAACTTTGACACCAAGAAAACACTACTGCAAATTCGAATTCCACCAGCTCAAAACTCAACCGCTTCAATGTTTTTCAATTGCACCAATGATCAATATCGCTCCGATACCATGTAGAAATTTGAATAACTGATATGTTATCCACCGAGATTCTCCTGATCACACACTATTTTATCTTCATGCAAAATACAGAATCTCTTCTACCATTGATCATTACATGTGGAAATAAAATCAATTGCATGCACACATTAAAACCATAAAAATTCACATATGAACACAGTATTTCATGGGAAAGCTTAAAGCTGAAAACCCCAACTATATGTATATTATATGTCATAGAGATCATGTAACAATCATTGTACAAAGCTCCTCACAAGCTCTCAACACAACCTCCAATTGCTACACACTAATCAAGCTAGATCTAGCAAAACACATGCTCCAATATCTGCCACCTGATAGCCTGCCTCTATTGCGTAATCAATGCTGAAGAATGGCTCATAAAATAACTTGAACCACCTGGCTTGTACTGCGCAATCCTCATTGGCTTCTCCAATCACTGGTTTTTGCAAATATGCAACAGTATAGTCACAACTGATAGTTAACCTGCTCTTTCACCTATCTCTGCACTGGTCTCCACTGAAATTGTCCATGCACTGAAGTTAAATGATGTATTCTTTAGTTGATTAATGAGTTTATAATTAGTGAATTAATTAATAATTTAATTCACACCATTCTCACTAATTGTATCAATCATTTAAACTAGATACAAATAGCTCAACTATGTTTAGATTAGTTAAACTGAACACAACTCCATTAACTCCTCAATCAACTCCACCAAACTCTGTCACATGAGTTCTAACTGAAGTATCCATGCAATAGCTCCACTTAACCCTCAAGAATAGTGTAATTCCTTTTTTCAGCTCCTATGCCACATCTGTGCACTTAACTGAAGTGCTACAAGAGAATAAGATAATGTTTATAGTCCAAATATTATTAAGAGCTAATAATATTCGACATATCTATTTTTAGACTGACAATCTAAAAATAGATTCCGCCCAATATGTCTAAAAATAGAAGTCCATCTATTTTTTCCGACTTGACCAACCATCCACAAATAGCATCCTACAACTCATAGAACATGATCCATGTGTCTAAAAATAGACATAGTTTAAAAATAGACTTTGCGCCAAAAATAGCCCACGGGCCCACTTAGTGAAGGCAACTCCTTTCCACTAAGCTCATCATCTTGTTGCAATCTCAACAGCTGATCAGAGCGCGGGCGTCCTAGTGCCCTTCAGCACTACCATCAAGGAGCTACAAACAAATATGAAGACCCCAACACCGTTGTGACTCAGGACGAGTCACAAGATTGTGTTGGCGGCCTGTTGGAGTGGGTCCCTTAGGACCGCAATTTTGATAAAAATATAGTATTTTTTTAAGTTTAAGTCATGCGTGCTAGGCAATGCACAGGTCAAGGGGCTTTGGGGTGGGTCAAAGCCCCTCATGATTTGTAATGGGCAAAACAGTAGAACTAGGGGTCACAAACCATAGTGTGTGGGCCTTAGATGAGCGCGGGCTAAAGATAGAAATATAAGTGTAGATCGAGTCAGATAGGACAGTTTTTAAGGTTGAAGAAATTTTTGGTATGATGTTATGAGTTGTGAAGCGAATTTTTCTGGGTATAGAAGGCTCCTGCTAGCTGTGTGCGCAGAGACTTTAGTCATATTGTGTGCAGACCCCGCTGGCCATGTGCGCGAGTAGAACTGAAGTATTGTAAGGATGTTATTAATGGTGAATGAATAAAGGACTGCCTTAGGATAATTTTGAGTATCAAATGCATTCGTGTTTTTCTTTATGATCTATTCTGTGTATTATTTCCATTTACTGCATCAAATATATTATCTATGTTGGATTGGTTGTGTACCTTCTCTTTAGTCTTATGTGAATGTTGAATGCATAGATCTGTTACTATAATGTCTTAATATTAAGTTACTAAGACTATTTAAGGGATTGTGAAGCCTTTACCTATGCGCGCGCAGGATAGACTACATAAGTTGACTTAGATCTGCCTGGTTAGGGTTTCTAGTTAGGGTTCTTATTGTAAAGGTCAGACCACTATTGTTATAGAGCTGAAGACACCCACATTATTTAATTCTCTCTCAGGGTGTGGAAACCTAGTTCCAGTACCCCCCCATACTACTTCGGGTGAGACTTTGACCTGCACAAGTAAGTCACTGCCGAAAGGGCCAGTAGTAAGAGGATTTTGTTGGTTAAGCTTAACTTTGAACCTACGTCAAGACCCCTCAAGCCAACACCCTACCTGAGCTATGTCTCCTTGGTCTAGCTTCCAATGGCTTGGCCCTCTTCTATTATGCTCAAAAGTGTGATTACATATGTTTACAATGCTCAAACAGCTCTGAAACCTGTTCTAATGGATCTAGAATGACAAAAATTTCTTGTATACCCTATTTTTCCCTCGAATTTGGTCTAAAAATAACTTAGTTATGACTTCCCCAAGTTTTTGCACTAATTTTTCCACATTTTCCTCCAAATTCAGCACCATCCTAAAATCCTCTCGGAATTCTGCTAACTGAGTGCCAAATTGCCCAATTTTCGGGTGAAATTTTAGGCGCATTAATTTTTCCAATAAGGCATAAAGTCCAAATTTATTTTTTAAAAATAAAAAAAAAAATAATGTGGTTTTTGCTAACCGTCAACATTAAATGTCAATGGTGGTTACATTAGAGGTGGTCACAGTGGCTATAACTCCTGGCGGCTAGCCCAACCGGAAATCTGACGGTCTCACAGGCGGTCTTTACAGTGGACACATGGCATGGCTTCACCATTTATTGTCACGGTTATGGTCAGTTAGAGGGGGGGTGGGCATGGGGCTAGCCTCCCGCCCATGGTCTCACTCCCGATGGTGACCAGGGTTTGGGCTAGACCCCAACCCCCTTCCCCATTGCACAAACAATATTGAAACAAAACTATGCAAAGACCATAATATATTAAGGCTCATGGTGATGGCACAGTCACTAAAGACTCTTGATTGTTGGTTTGGAGGTCACAAGTTCGACAACCACCAGCTCTGCTCGGTCCTTGACCCGATTTTTGTGGCCCTCGGGATGCCACATGGCGGCCCCTGGTTGGGCCATGTGGCAGCCTGTGATTGGCCACCCAAAAAACCAACTACAGCACACCATTTCAAACCAATAAAAATATGCCACTTGGCACAATACCATACACTAGAGGAAAACAGTCATATGCATAGTCACCTTGCCACATAGGCATGCCCATTCAGTTGTACGGACAATTGACTAGGTTTTCCTACATTTTTTTTTAAACTGCATGTTTCACAAAGTTGACAGAACGAATTTATGGGAGCATACAGTGTCATTTTTACGCAAAACGAGTTGCACCGGATTCAAAACGAGGAGATATACACGGCCGTTCAGGTTCCACACCATTCTGACAACTTTAATTTTTGAGCATAATTTTGAGCACCTAGTCACTCCTCCCCACTAGAATATTTTTGAACCCAAAATATCTTTCATTACTAAACATGTGGATGAGGGTACATCCCCCTCACCCTTCCAATCTCAGTTCACTGGAATTTTCCTGAATTCAACAATTTGATCTTTTCATGAAAACTGATATTTTTCCTTGATTCTGGAGACCCTATCTTGTTGTTGTAGATATCATCATGATGCAATTTCCAAAAAAATTTAGAACAAAAAACTATCCTTGAAGAAACAAACATGTGCCTTCCTTGGTCGTCAATTAAAGGAAACTTGAATAACTTGAAAAATTTCTCACTCGGAACACTGTCGACATGGCGATTATTAGCATGTCTTGCCTTGTACTTGCGTCGACTTTTGACCAAGTGTTTTCGCCATTTCCATGTACCACTTTGAAACCCAAAATAAGTACTTGTGGAACCTACGCCTTGTTTTTCATATTTCTTTGGCGCTTTTTCTTTGATTTTTGCAACATTCAACACCAGCATCTTGCTCCCATCACTATTCAACAATGATGTGGATTGCTGCAAATCTTTCACATCTTGTTTACCTCTTTTCAAAGGCAACATGTTAGAGCCCTGAAACATCTTATTACAACCATTAGCAATTTCAATGAAATAATCTTGTTCATTTGATGCATCTTCTTGAAAGGTCTCATTCAAAACAACAATATGCTTGAACATTAACAAAGCCAAATTTCGACTTTCATTCACTATTCTCTTCATTTGTCCTACATGCATAGGAGGCAAAATCATCTTCTTCTTCTGCACTTTAACTATATACTCAATTCCATTCTTGAACAAGTGGTACTTATTCTTGTTAGTCATCAGTAGTTTTCACTATCTTTCGATGACTATAGAATGGTTATAGCTTTCTGAAAACAATATTCCTTGAATATCTTGAGTTTCAGAAATCTCACTGCCTTCATTATCCTTATAAACCTATTTTCACTATTCTTCAGTTGGTCTTCTCAAAGTCAACCTGTTGCTCTTAAAAGGCTCATTATGGGTTTATACCTCTCATTTTCATCTTTCTTTCCTACCTAGAACCTCATTTCCCCATTTTCCCCTATCAATAAATTCCACCCTCCCTCTAGGGTTTCTTGTTGCTAACTCATTCCCATGTCCTTTTGGGCATAATAACCTATAACAATACCCTTTTTTCACTTGAAAATATCTAAGTCAAATCTGAGCCAAAATAAGGTCAAAAGCACTCCCATTAGGTCATTAGGGTTTTTCATTTTTCATGGTCATCCTTTCATTCCGATGAGGTTAGCAAACATATGAGAATGATTGATTATGATTACCAAGCTTTCAAAGACATTATGTCAAGCCTCAGTGAGTAAAATAAAAGCTAGCTCCATGACTTCAGCAACCTGCAAAGAAAAAAGTGTCAAAGAGTATCAGTGAGAAAAGGAAGAAGACTTCAAAATATTAGAAAGTGGGTTTTTCAAATCCAACTCAGAGTTCCACATGCCAACACATAAAATGTCAAATACAAAAAAAATTTACTTCAGAAATTGATCAAATGTCAAAGCGAGTTGTCTTGTTCCAAGGGTGCCCAAGTCATCGTTGTTCACAAGCACTAAACCCTAATTTCCTCTCCCACTGAGCTAGGGTTTTCTATGGAATCAGAGACACCAGAGAAGAGAATACATAAGGGAGGTCATTTCAGAAATTATTAATTCATACCAACTCATAAAAATCATGCCTCCCTCATTTTCCAAGAAATCATTCTAAGGAACAAATCATTTGCCACACACAAGGCTGGTTTCTCTTCAAATTGTGTTTCTGAAAAAAAAATATGAATTTGACAAAAGTGAGAGATTTTTTTTTCAATCATAGTTAAATTAAAAACAGCCTATTTCAGATTTTACACAGGTATCATGGTTTGGGAGAAATGTTAAATTTACAGGTGCTACAAGAGGCTTGTTGTACTTCTGGAGTGACCTTGGAAGAATCAAGTTTTCTCATATCTGGAGTGTCCAAATGACTTATGTGATTATTCAAATGATAACTAGACTATAAGAGCTTTCCAATGAGCTATCATGAGCTCAATTTGGAGTTGAGTAAGGCATCCTAAAGTTTCCTGCTCCAGCACTCTGCATTTTTTCACCCTCATTCAGCACTTTTTGACAAGTCTTGGGAGAATCAATTTTTGACAAGTAAAATCAACTCCAATAAGAAAAAAAAAAGGTATATTTGGAAATTATACTTCAATATATTTCGTACGAGCTATCCTAAGCCCAATTTTGACACCAGGAAGACCTCCAAAACTAGTCTTCAAAGCAATGCTGCATTTTTTCATCCTCGCGCTACGCTTTTAGAACTTGGCGTTGAACCCTTGCCAGAGAAGTTTCCTAAGTGATCCATCAGCCCAAATCACTTCTAAAATTCTTCAAATCTTTGCAAAAGTCCTCCAAATAACTTTTAAGTGGTACGTACATGACATAAGCCCTATTTCAAAACTATTTGGTCATTCTTAAATCAATGGAGATAAAACCCTAAAGGAAACCCTAAGTTTTAGTTTGAGATCACTATTTTATCCCTATTTCATCCTTCTTAAATAAAATCAGTCATAAAAAAGGGTAATTACATTGCTTGAGGGTTTTCATTCTTCTATTTTGTCACAACATCCATTCCCTTCATTTCACACTCATTCCCTACATTTTTCCAAAGTTGCCATCTCATCTCCTTCCCCTCATTCATTTCAGCTACACTCTAGGGTTTCAAAAAATATATTTAAAGATGTCAGAGGAATTAAAAAATGTCATTGTTGGTGAGGGACAAATTCCAAGGAGAAATGAACATAAGGGCAAGGAAAATGCTACAAAGCCTATCATTGATGAGCAGGAGGACAAACTTGAAACTGAGCAAGAGTTTCAGTTATTTAAGCTTGATGGTGAGGAGGATCAACCTCCAAGACAGAGACCAAGGAGTAGAAGGCTGAAAATATCTCTATCCCTAGAGATACAAAGGGAAATTGACCTAGATGATCATGACAACTCAAGACTGATCATCCAAGAGAAAGATGCCAAGATCAGACAATTGAAGAACAAATTGAAAGAAACCCTGTTAAAGCAAAAGGAGAAGGGGAAGTTAAACATTCTTGCTGAGGGGTCCCACTATGCCTGTAACCTCTAAATCAGAAAGCTCAATTCCAATTTTGGCACCTTTTTGCACATTTTTTTATTTTATACAGTTTGACTTGCAGAAATTGGGCCAAACGTGCAGTGCCATTGGCGCTGCGCTCTTTTTTGGGGCACTCAAATGAAAAATGGTATGCATATTCATGTTCCTCATGGAAATCACATAAACATTAGAACGTTTCAGAGGATTTGGAGCAAAACTGGTCCCTCAAAAGGGCCAAAAACCACCAAAAAATCACCTTTCTACCCTCTTTTTGGCATTGGCGCTGCGCGTTTACCAGTCTTAGGAGACATGATTTTTGATAGGGAATATGGGAACCATTTTGGAAATTGAAAGCATATCTAGAAACTATACTTATATACCTTTCCAATGAGCTATCATGGAGTGAATTTGGACACCGAGAAGGCCTCCAAACTTCAGCTGCAAAACAGGTCATTTTCCCAGTCTTGGCATTGCACCCTTTCCAGAAAGTAAACAAAAGACACCGGGAGTTATTGTAAAAGTTATTGAGAGGCTTTAAGGTCAAATTCTTCCAAAATTAGCTCAGAGGTTAGGTTAATATTTATTATTATAGTGAGTCACCTTCAGATATTTTTCCTTGGGCCTTGCATGGTCTCAAAGGTCAAAATGCACTAAATCTGTAATAAATGAAATTTGAAAACCTAGCTAGGTTTCACCTCCTCATTTTGTAGATAAATATCGCATGTATGCTTCATATTTTTTTTTTGGTTGATTATTAAGATGAATATTACATAGACTTTGAGTTGTGAAGAAATTGACTTTGGAGCTTTGTGACTATTTTGGATTGAATGTCAATGGAGCAAGCACATTCATAGGATTCATGAAATTTGTTAAATGGTGATGGTGTTCTTATATTGCACTTGTTTCCTTCTGTTTTCATTATTTTTCATCTTTTCTCTTGTAATAGAACAAAAAATTTAGGTTAATATATGTTGTTAGAGGCACCTTAAGTCTGTCTGCTTTCTGTTGCTCAAATGTTTTCCTCTGCTAGGTCTGATTGGGGAATTATTAATTGCTCTCTGGTTCCACTTAGCTTTTTGTCTTGAAAATGATTTAATGGAGTCAAGCCAAAGAAGCCTATGGTATGCCCTGTTCTTTGGTCTAGCTTGAAACATTGTTTTTAAGGCCTTTCTTTGAAGTTTACTAATTAGCGTTTGGCTGAAAAAGTTTATGGTTTTCCCTATCCTTTGGTCCATCTTGAATAGTAACTTTGAAGGTCTTTTATAGTCTGATTGAAGGATTTAGGAGTTCCATGCTCTTTAATCATCACTTATTTTTTATCTTAAATGTTTTCTTTCTCTGAAGGTAAATAGCTAGAGAATTTAGGAGTTCTCTGCTCTCTGAGGTTTGCTGGATTGTTGTCTTAAAGTTTACTTGGTGAAGTTTGACCAAAGAATTTTATGGTGTGCCCTGTCCTTTGGTTATTTCTTAAGCATAGTGATCTTAAAGACTATTCTTGTTCTAGTATATGTTAAAGGATTCTTAATTTCCCTTTAAACCTACTAAACTCACAATTTAATGTTCATTTCACACCCACCTAAGCTATTAAGATCCATTTGGCTTTGTTAACTTGCCCTATGAAACACCCTTGATTTGTTGTTGTACTCTTCAAACCTTTCACAAACCCCATAGCCCAATGGTTTGAATTTATCTTACTCTATCTATTCTTCTTGACAAGCAACCCAACCAAACAAAAAAAAAACAAACAAACCCTATCATTTTCACTAGCCTAAAATTAGCATCCTAAATCAATCAAGTCATATATTTTATACAAATATAGAGAGAGCCCTCTTTGAGTCTAGGAAGGCTAGGTCCTAGGACTCCAAAGTTGGTTTGATGTTACCCTTGTTCATTTGGTCTTGCCAATCTGACAAATTACAGGAACCTAACATAATGGCGACTCCACTAGGGAACACTCATTCAAAATCTTAGTGTTATATAAAAGAACTCAGAAAAACCAAAAAATATCTCAAGATTGGCATCCAATTGTTGATGGTGGACAAAAAACAAATCCTCAAAATAGTTAGCATCATCCACCCGGTGATTCTACTAGTTTTCAATAGGCCTGCTGACTGCAATGGTTTTCCATAGACTCCACTGGGAAACTTATTTTTTCATTAAACATCAGAAGAACCCAATTAAGAATACTTTGTGGATTAAATATTTCTTTACAGATTAGGTTGTGTTTCAAAATTGTTATAAACTCTCAACCTTCTCTGATCTATTGGGTCCCAATTCTGGCTTCTAACGTTTCAAGTACTAGCCAAGACTGGTATCTAGTTGTTGATGGTGTACAACAGCCAACCACAAGAAAGTTAAAAAATCATCCACCTTGCGACTCCAATTCAGATAAATTCTATACAAAGACTCCACTAGAAGAAGAACCTAAAACATGACCAGTCGCACTAGAAAGAGAGAGTACTCAGGCCTAAATTGGATTCGAGAAATTATTGTTTTAATCTATAACTATGTTCTATCCTACTTTAAGCCTGATCAAGAATACACTGATGAGGTCCACATTGATCATCAGAAAGATCGCAAGCCTAAAAAAGCTAAGCCTTAAATTGCATACCATGAACATACTTATACACATGTTCCTACCGCAGATACACCTATGGAAGACCTAGTGAAACATGAGCCTCATGTTGCCTTTCCTGCTCTTGCTCAAACCTCAAACAGTCATAAATCTCATTTTTCACTACCTAGACCCACAAAGGTCCCAGACAGACACAAGCCTATGTTTTTAACTTCTATCCTTGTTAGGTCCCTATATTACTAGTATAGTCCCTTATTGTTGTTAGTGTAACTCCCTTATTGTTATTATTGTACCCTTGTAACCCCCATTTTATTATTATTGTGCCCTTAAATTATTATTGTTAGGTCGGATAGGATTACATTGTGGCCCACTAGGATTACATGCAGACATGGCCCCATGGACTTACATATAGAAAGGAGGTTTTGTAAATTGGATCATCCAAGAAATTGTTCATTTATGTAATGTATCGGGAGGTTGCCCCCGAAGTGGAGCATTTCTAAGGCGTTGGCGCTGATATCTCTTTCTTTCATTTTGGAGCTGGTTACACAACATTTGGTATCGCAGCTTTGATTCTAGGGTTTTCATCTAAACAAATATCGTGAATTTTCGCTATAAATTTTTTCCTCGCGGGGCTTTTAAGCTGAAATTTTTAGTGGTGCGAAGCCAAAATCCCGATGGAATTGGTGCAGTTTTAATGCAGGAAGGAAGACCCATTGCTTTTGAAAGTCGTCCAATCAAAGGAAAGTATTTACAAAAACCTATTTATGAGAAGGAAATGTTAGCAATACTGCATGCACTAAAGAAATGGCGAACTTACCTAATGGGAAGACACTTCAAGGTAAAAACTGATCATGATAGTCTTAAACACTTTTTGGAACAAAGAATATCGTCAGAAGAGCAGCAAAAATGGGTCACAAAGATGTTGGGTTGTGACTTTGAAATAATATACAAAAAAGGAAAGCTTAATGTCGTTGCAGATGCACTCTCAAGAAAGAATGAAGAGGTGGAAGCATTGCTTTGTGCCATTTCTATTATCCAACCAGATTGGATAACTGAAGCAAGAGATGAATGGAAGAAGGACACTCATTCAAAATTTGCAGAAATATCCTAGTACATCTGATACATTTAGTTGGAAAAATGATTCCTTATGGTACAAAGATCGCTTATATCTTTGTAAGAATTCCCAAATAAAACAAAATATTCTTCTGGAATTGCACACTTCTCCTTTAGGAGGACACTCAGGATTTTTTAAAACTTACCACAGGGTGAAGAAAGAATTTTTTTGGGATGGCCTTAAATCTGATATTCAAAAGTTTGTGGCGGAATGTTTGGTTTGCCAGCAGAATAAATTGGAAACAATTAAGACCCCGGGACTTCTACAACCTTTATCCATTCCAAGTCAACGTTGGGAGGAGATTTCAATGGATTTTATTACAGGTTTACCTAAGTCCGAAGGAAAGAGTGTCATCATGGTGGTAGTTGATAGACTTACCAAGTATGCACACTTTTGTGCATTATCTTATCCATTTAAAGCAAGTACGGTTGCTACTACATTTATGGATAGAATTCAAAAGCTACATGGAAGCCCAAGGGTTATTGTGAGCGACAGAGATCCCATTTTTACTGGAAATTTTTGGATGGAGTTATTTTCTTGTTTGGGTACTCAATTAGCTCATAGCTCATCTTATCATCCTCAATCTAATGGTCAAATTGAGATAGTAAATAAATGTTTGGAAGGATATCTTCGTTGTTTTGTATCTGATAAACAAACACAATGGGTCAAGTGGTTACCTCTTGCTGAAGGGTGGTATAACACTTCCTTCCATACTGCAGCAAAAATGACCCCATTTATGGCACTTTATGGATATCATCCACCATCCATCACATCATCTTTAAGGGAAAATTCGAAGGTTCAAGCAGTGGAAGATCACATCGAGCATCAACAAGAAGTTCTCCAACTCTTAAAGGATAACCTGAATTTGGCACAAAACCGAATGAAACAACACGCAGATCAACATCGCAGCGAGAGAAGTTTTGATGTAGGAGATTGGGTATTTTTACGGCTACAACCATACAAACAAATGTCCTTCAAGCAAGCTAAGAAGGATAATAAATTATCACCAAAGTACTATGGTCCTTACAAGGTGTTGCAAAAGATTGGTACTATGGCATACAAATTGGAGCTTCCTGCTTCTTCGCGAGTACATCCAGTTTTCCATGTTTCATGCTTAAAGAAGGCTATAGGTGAAAATCTTCCAGTTCAAACAATATTGCCAGAACTTTATGAGGAAGGAAAAATCATATTGGAACCTGAAGCGGTCATGGAAACAAGAACTCGACAGCTACAGAATCGATCAATTTCAGAGTATCTCATCAAGTGGAAGAACTTACCCACAGAAGATTCTACATGGGAGGATGAGAATTTTATACAGAAGCACCCAGAGCTACTCAAGTGTTGAGGACAACACTTTTTTGAAGGAGAGGGGCATGTTAGGTCCCTATATTACTAGTATATTCCCTTATTGTTGTTAGTGTAACTCCCTTATTGTTATTATTGTACCCTTGTAACCCCCATTTTATTATTATTGTGCCCTTAAATTATTATTTTTAGGTCGGATAGGATTACATTGTGGCCCACTAGGATTACATTATGGCCCCATGGACTCCTATATATAGAAAGGAGGTTTTGTAAATTGGATCATCCAAGAATTGTTCATTTATGTAATGTATTGGAGGTTTCCCCCTCGAAGTGGCTTATTTCTAAGGCGTTGATATCTCTTTTATTCTATTTTTGGAGCTGGTTACACAACAATCCTCCATGACCTCCCTGCAAATTGTATAAACAAACTACCCAAATTTGATGCAAAAAACTCAAAATTCACTACTGAAAAGCAAATTCAAAATCTTGAGGACCTCCTTGATCTGTTTGAGGTAGAATAAGATGAGGTGCATATCAGAATTTTTTCTCTATCATTGCAAGGAAAAATCAAAAGTTGGTTCAGAGATCTTCCAGCTTCAAGCATTAGCAATTTTCATCAATTCACTCAAGTTTTCCTAGATAGGTGGGTGGTCATGGGAAATGTTTTCCTCATCATGGAAGAGTATAACCATCTAAAAAGACACCCAGGGGAGGTAGTACAACACTTTTCAACCAGGTTCAATAAAGTATACCATGCAATACCTTCTAAGATAAAGCCACCCCCCGGGTGGGCTCTCTTGCACTACCCAGATGCGTTTGACCTAGGGATGGCATTCCAGATAAGAGAAAGGGACCCAGGAAATGAAAAGGATGGTAATTGATGTGGAAGCCAACATGTTGAACAGGGAGGCAAAGCAAAGAGCAATAGAGAAGGACAAAGTAGATAAAGATCAATTGATATCTTCAGAGATAAAGCTATAGATGTTAACAAACACAGTTAACAAAGCAATGCATATGATTAGCAGGAGGAAAGAGGAAGAGTACAATGTAGAGGTTGGATCTGACTATTCAAAATAGCCAGTACTATTTTCTTGGGAAGAACAAGCTCAGTCATTACAATGCAAAGATAACAATCAAAATGTGCATGTTGAGCAAGATTGCAAAGAAGAAAATGCAGGAAGTTGTCAAGAAAGACTAAGTTCCATTCCTACATCTTGTGCTTCCCTATTAAGAGAGAATTGCAAGAAGGTTTCAACTAGAAACAAGGAGGAATGCTATAAGGAATCAGTCAGGGAAGAAATGGATGAAATAAACCCTTTTCAAATCCAGAATTTCTCCTCTTAAGTCATCTTGAAATCACAGAACCAGAAATTAAGGAAGAGCCAACACCTTTGGAGTTTCTACCATTGTGCTTCGATTCATTTCAGATTGTTAAAGAGAATCCGAGTCACTTTCTAATTGACAATCACAGGAGAAAAGAACTCTCTCACCTATCAGATGATAAAATCATAGATGATAAGAAATTTGTCTCAGATCCAGATAATCAGCTCTGGAGTCCTTTGGAATATCAAGCAATAGAGAAGATCATAGAAGCTAAAAAAAATGACAATTCATCTACCCTTTTGTATGAGGCTCAAGAATACATTTAGCCTCATGATCATTCACAAGAAAAATAAAACCATTGTGTTTTGATCCCAAGAAAAGAAGAATATATTGGCCATAATCACTCTCCTTCTAATCCCAACTACCATAGATCATAAAATAGACTTATAGATCAACATATAGTGGAGAAATACGCTGATCTAGTGTGCATATTAGATAGCATTCCTTATATGAATAAGCTACCAAGTATGATCAATATGATGATGATTATGTTCTCCAGACTCAAGCTAACACTACAGAAAAACCAGTGACTAGTTTTTGGGACTGTTGTTCCTTGAGAAACAATTCCTTGCTGTGTACAGGAATCCGTGCTCAAGACATTAAAGATTATGTCACAAAATTTATATCTGTCTCTGTTTATTAAACCTTCAAATATTAATAATATATTCCCAAATATCAAATCTTTATAAGTTCTGCAATGCCACGTTCCCTCTATATTGAAGTGAGCGAAATGGAAGATGAAGAAAGAAAAGGATTTCAGTTAGTCATGCTGCTTAAAACAGAAACTGCCATAATAAAATCCTGAAGAAGTGAATAACAAAAAGCTAAAGTAAAGGAGCGCCCATTAAGGATATTTAACTCTTAGATACATAAATATCAAGAGACCTGCAGCTCTAATCACTCTGCTTTATTCACAGATATGGAAATGAAATGAAAACCAAGAAAACTCTTCAACACAGATGGAATAATGGAAACTTGCAAAGCTTTTTCATTCATTCAATATTGTTCAGTACAAAAATTAGCCTTCAAGGTTCAAAAACTCGGAACCTTCTTTCTTCTTCAAAATGTCTTTAAATACAATCTGAACCAAAATGGTTTCCAGTTATATAACTGATTCCAACTAACTGTAACTGCATAACTACTCTCTGTAGTGGAGGCATATGCCTCGGAAACATTTTGTTAAATTTACATGACTTCATTTAAAACATAATAAAAGATGATAACTCCTAATCTAAGGGAACTGATGTTCCTGAAATAGTGGCTGACTCAATGACTATTTGCGGCTGAACGGCTACTTGTGGTTGTTTGGCTGGAAATCCCTTTTCTGTGTCAATAGAAAATTTCTTACATTCCTTCCAGAGTTTATCTTGAGTTATCGGAGCATTCTTATAACGATGGTATTCCAGTGTAAAGGCAACAACTTGACTGTGAGTAAGGTTACTTGTGAACAATGTCTTCACCATCCATAGCAGAAGGAAATGCCTTTGTAAGAAATTGAATATTGTTTCTCCCTTCAATATCTGTGTCTTCTCATGTCGGCCATCTGCTCTGCTTTTTTCAAATAGCAATTGATCCTCATAAAATTTCCAGGACATAATCTCACCTCCCTCCTTCCAGCAAGAGGGCAAACCTGTTCTCGTCAACTTGTCAAACGAAATATCAAATTTCTTAACTATCTCTTTAATTCCCTGTAACCGTTTCTCTGAGGCCTTTAGAAGGTCATTTTTAATGATCATTTTGTTTACCTCTTCAGCATAGAAGTACCTATCCTGTATCCCCATATCTCTCAACTCTTCATCTGTCTTGGTATTAATAAAATTTATGAATTTTTTGGCCCAATTTGATCTTTTAATAGCGGCCTGCTTCTCCGATAATAGCTCCTTTTCATGCTCTGAAATAATGTTTTTCTCTCTGGCAATTATATTCATGGAATCCCATTTTGACTGCACTTCTGAAATGATCTCATTCCAGATGAGATCCTTAGCTTTGATAAGGGAAATATTTCCCTTCAATTTCTCCTTGAGTTCTTTGATTTCTTCCTCAGCTTTTTGTAGCTTCTGCTCGTTCTCATTTGCCTTTCCTTCCCATCCTTGCATCATTTTCAGAACTGTGGCCAATTCGGATTGGGCTTGTTTACAATCTCTCTCCGCCATCTTTAACTCTGTGGTTAGCTGAACAACTTGGGCTTGAGGATCAACTCCACCTGCAGAAAAATCAAAAGTACATGGTTCTCGATTTGATTCTGTAAGGTTATAGCAGTTTGCTTTACCTTATTGAGTTCTTCATCCTTCTTCATCAACTGCTGTCGCAATTCCTCTTTTTCCTTTTCAACCTCAGCTACTTCGGCTGCCAATGAGTGCTCTGTAGCTGGCAATTTCAAATTTTTCCTTAATGATGATATTTCCGCTTCTGCACTTTTCATCAGCTTCTGAACTGCGGCTTTATCATTTGGATCCATGCCAATTTTCATAATAATCTTCTCCAGCTCTTCATTCTGAGTTGTTAATGCCCTGACATTTGCTTTCTCCATTTTTCATTGTTTAATGACCTTTGCCAGCATATTTTCAGTCTTGACTGTTGTAGCATTGGTCTTGCTTAAATCGTTTACAATCAGCTGACCAGTCTGCATGTGAAGATTAATTTTGTCCCACAAGGGGATTTTTTTAACATCCATGACAATATTTAACTCCTTAAAGCTGCCTAAAGGTCCAAGGGACATTCCTGTCGGATGTGACAGAGCCATCTTAAACTGATCTTTCTCCAAATCCATCACAGTCAGCAATCTGGTTTGGTCACCAGGTATATTGTGCTCTGATTGTGCTTCTATATTAGCCTTTATCCTTTGGTTCCTTTCCTCAATCTGTGCGAACACTTGCCTCATGGAGGAAGCTTTTCCAAGTGAAGTTCCTGTCTGTTAGGAGATGAAGGGCAATCTTGTTCTTCATTGACCTGGAGAGTAAAACTAGGTGAATTGGAGGAATGATCTTCTGCTAGTTTAGTCCTTTTTTCCTCTCAGGGCTCCTCATCATCGATATCAATAACATCCTCCCTACCTCTTTTTCTCATTCTTTCCAAAATTGCAGGTGTTTGAATACTAGTCTTTGACGAACTTGGCCCTCCTGGATTAGCCAATTTCTCTATATCAGGTTTACTCACATGTGTAAAAGCAGCATAACCGTTCTCAACCCTCCTCTAAGAAATTATCCCATGTGGATCATAGGGCCATTTCTCTCCCAACAACAACTGCATTCCTTCCAATATTTTTGACACTTCTTCAAAAGCTTGTCTTGTGTTAACAACAAAAGGGCCCACACTCATAGGCAACTTGTACATTAATCCTTTCTTCATGGGCAGAAAATGAACTTGATCAACATTAAGACTTTGCCTTATAAATTCCAAGGCAAAAAGTCTCATGGGAACAAAGGTTGGGAGCCTATAGGGCTCAATGCTAACTCCATACAGCCTTATCTCAGAGTAATCTTCAAAAACAAACCAGTCTCCAAATTTACAATTAGCTCCTAACTGTAAGAATTCCTGGGCCTTTGGCAGAAAGCATGGAGGAAGAGTTCCATTCAGAATTTTATAAGCAGTAGTCATGAAATGATCAGCAAATTCAAATAAACCGGCTTCGTTCTCTTCTTTTCTAACCATATCGGTCCAAAGCAAAACTGACTGCTTATTTTTATTACTATCCATTATATTCAAACCAACACTCATGAACTCTTCAACATTTTGATATAAAAACAAGTAAACTACCAGTGATGGAAATCTGAAAAAACCTGTTAGAGGGAAGGCGATCAATTGAGAATTCACTACTTCCTGCCAAAAGGACGGGATATCGAGCACCACCCCCGGTTTCATCATAAGAGCGAACATCCCCAAGGCTGCCTTATCAATTTCGTGATCATCATCTCTCCCCAAAATCTCCATAATACAGCTAAGAACTGGCCTGTATTGAACATTGAACGCCTCCAAACTGAACTTTCCTGTTTCAAATTGAGTCTTCTCTGGACTTGATATCAAAAACGACATGCAACGGTTAAACTCTTCATTTGAAAGCTCCTCGAAATACTGAATCAACGAATCTTCAGAGAACTGCAACGGGGACTCATTTTCTGGAAAACATAATGCTTGACGCATTAATTGAGTTGAAACCTACAGAATATTTTCCCCTTGGGAATTCATAACAAAACACTTGCCAGGGTACATAGACGAAACTAACCAAGAAATGAATTCGGGGAAGAAATGAGTTTTTGGAACACAAGCGGACAACACTCCCGAACTTTTCATAGCAGAGAACACAGAGGACTTGTCAGTGTTCAGGGTTACTTGGTAATGCAAGAGAGGATGGTTGACAGACGACGCGGTGTCATGAACATCTTTCTCGCTATCTAGGAGGGGACTGAGACTTGATAAACCAGACAAGGATGCTCGCTTGGCCATGACTGACAGGAATTTGAAAGCAATTCGCGAAGTAATGAATAGTGAAAAGGTGGCGGGACGCGGTTAAACAGGGCAAACAGTCACAAACAAATCACAATAGGACGGAAAAAACCCCTTTTATAGACTATAGAAACCATAATAAATGCAAGAGTGACGTGGAAAGACAGTTAACAGTGAATGACAGCTTGTTTTCCACCTCGACAGATGACGTCATGCGGGGGGTCTGTGAGTACGGCAGAGAGTTCCTACCCATACCCCCCGTAATTAATCAGAACTGTCGATCACCAGATTTCTGAGATCTGACCGGTCAACTGCGGGGGGTCGGGATTTGATAACCGACGGGCTAATTGACCCCCCGCAATTGCATATCCATACGCTTCTTTGCGTGATTGTGACTTCCGCTCCGGAAGCTGCTCGGGCTTTAACCTTAATACATATATATATCAACCTAAGGTTGGCCTGCTCCATGTATATGAATAAAAATGTAAATGCATTGCATTCCTCTCTTTTTTATGCTAAAGTATTTAAAACTTCATACTATAGCATATTTTCGAATTCTTATATATTTTTTTTAAATTTTTCTTTTCAAAATCTCAAAATGAAAAATAAAAAGGATATGTAGATAATGATCCACAACAGGGACAATGATAGTCATTTTCAACAGCTCAAATATAGTGATCAGCAAATACAAATGAGTTATGAGAGTGAAGAAGAAAGTGCAGAAAGTTTGGAAGAAAGGGAAGGATATTTACACTTTTTTTATGCTTCATTTCAGTTCATAAAAGACAACCTTAATACAATTAGAAATCAACAGTCTTTGGGTATTGTTATTAACAACAAAGAAGACCTTCAGCCTTATGATTAGTCTTCACAAGAGAAAAAGAGCAACTGTGTTTCTATCAAAAGAAATCAAGGAATGCCTCCTCCTTTAATAGAAGAAGAAATCAATCGATTCTGAACAGGCAGCCAGCCTCTAATATTTCATATAAAGGGATTGCTTTTGTTTTCTCTCCTGCTGATTTATATGTTGCAACCTTGCCTCATGAAGAAACAAAGAAACATATTTATACTGAGGCTGTATTGCCTTCTCTAGAAGACCTATTCCTGGAGAATACTCCTAATGAGGGCCTTCAGACATAATTCATCCCATTAAATCAAGGCATACCAGGGTTGTTCACAGACAACACAGTAATATATAATGAGGCTGCTAAGTCAGTTAATCATGAAGAAGAGGTGGAGTGTCTTTCTCAAAAGAATCCCAAGCTCAGCAAAGTGGAGGAAGGAGTAGTCCTCGATGAAGCTTATTCTTTAAATCCTCTAGGCCAGTTATTATTCAAATACTTCTTTTCTATTGTCTTAGAAACATTTGAAAAGGGAGTAAACTTTTCGAGGAACAGTTTGTTGCAGAGTTTAAAGAAAAATTTTGGCACTACTATTCAAAAACAAGATGGGAGTGGCCTTTGTGTTTTTTCAGTAGACCTAAAGGTTTGAATGAAAATAAATCATGTAGTCACTTACTTGATTGGATGTATTGGAAAAGAGAGTTCACCTAACATATATATCATATATAATTTAGATTAGGATAGATAGGTATGCAAATAAGCTCAGCACTGTGAGCATCTTTCTAGTTTTTAGTTTCAGATTGTTTTGACAAAAATAAAGAAAAAGAACAAAAAGGAGTAAAGAGGGCAGATCAAAGAAAAGGTAAAGCCCCATACCAAAAAAAAATATTTCTGAAAGTGTGCAAGTCCAAATGCCACTCATTTTGAAAAGAAATTTTGGTTCAATCATACAGCCTAATCATGGTTGAACAAATTTAAATTGATTACTGATAAGTTAGAAATGAATATTTTCCAAACTGTTTAAACTTGGCTTATCAGTAGATTAGGCTAGGAAAAGATATTGGTTCCCAAAGTTCAAATCTAAACCAAAGAGAAAAGAGAGGGATGAATGAAAAATTCCAAATCAAAGCCCTTATTTTTTAGTTTACTTTGTGCAAAAATAAAATCTGTGTGAAGCTTGTCCAAAATGCCACAGCTCATGACAAATAAAATTGCTTTACCTTAATTTGGTCATGTTTTAAATTTTATGTTGATAGATTAGAGAATGAAAACCTGTCAAAATTTTTAACCTTGACAGATAAGTAGATTAGGTAGAGAATAAAAATATCTCATCATTCTAATCTGAGCTTTTGGATGATATAAGGGTAGAAGTAGATAGTTTGTGCTTTCAAAAGAAAAGATGATGTTCAAGGTTCACCAATCCAAATGCACCCAAAGGAAGAGAAAATGTTAGGAAAGGTATGATGGGTAGGTAGAGTTGATATTGAAGCAATCATGTTTTTTAGAGTGTAATACCGCAGCTTCAAAGAACAAGAGAAAATTAGCAGTTGAAGAAGGAGGAAATCTGCCAAGCCCAAACAAGGCACTGATTTACAATTTCCAGAGATCTGAACTCTGAGTTTTTTGACACCTTCTTAAGGAGCTGCCCTCCCAAAGTGGAGCCACTGTTAGTCATCAATATTTTTCACTATCTTTATATGACTATAGAATGGTTATAGCTTTCTGAAAACAAAATTCCTTTAATATCTTGAGTTTCAGAAATCTTATTGCCTTCATTATCCCTATAAACATATTTTCACTATTCTTCAGTTGGTCTTCTCAAAGTCACCTTGTTGCTCTTAAAAGTCTCATTATGGGTTTATACCTCTCATTTTCATCTTTATTTCCTACCTAGAACCTCATTTCCCCATTTTCCCTGTCAATAAATTCCACCCTCCCTCTAGGGTTTCTTGTTGCTAACTCATTCCCATGTCCTTTTGGGCATAATAACATATAACAATACCCTGTTTTCACTTGAAAATCTCTAAGTAAAATCTCAGTCAAAATCAGGTCAAAAGCACTCCCATTAGGTCATTAAGTTTTTGCATTTTTCACGATCATCCTTTCATTACGATGAGGTTAGCACACATATGAGAAGGATTTATTATGATTAGCAAGTTTTCAAAGCCATTTTTTCAAGCTCCATGACTTCAGCAACCTGCAATGCAAAAAGTGTCAAAGAGTATTAGTGAGAAAAGGAAGAAGACTTCAAAATTTTATAAAGTGGGTTTTTCAAAGCCAACTCAGAGTTCCACATGCCAACACATCAAATTTAAAATACAAAATTTTTTTACTTCAGCAATTGATCAAATGTCAAAGGGAGTTGTCTTGTTCCAAGGGTGCCCAAGTCATCATTGTTCACAAGCACTAAACCCTGATTTCCTCTCCCACTGAGCTAGGGTTTGATATGGAATCAGAGACATCAGAGAAGATAAGACATAAGGGAGGTCATTTCAGCAAGTATGAAGTCATACCAACTCATAAAAATCATGCCTCCCTCATTTTCCAATAAATCATTCTAAGGGACAAATTATTTGCCACACACAAGGCCAATTTCGCTTAAAATTATGTTTTTGAACAAAAAAATATGAATTTGAAAAATGTGAGAGAGGTTTTTGTCAATCATAGGTAAAGGAAGAAAATCCTTCTTCATAGTTTACACAGGTATCATGGTTTGGGAGAAATGTTAAATTTACAGGTGCTACAAGAGGTTTGCTACACTTATGGAGTGACCTTGGGAAAAACAATTTTTCTCATAGCTTGAGTGTCCAAATCACTTTCTTAATGATTCAAATCCTAACTAGACTAGAATATATTTCCAATGAGATATCATGAGATCAATTTGGATTTGAGGAAGGTATTCAAATGTTGCCTGCACCAGCACTCTTCATTTATGCACCCTCATTCAGCACTTTTTGACCAGTCTTGGGAGAATCAACTTTTGATCGGTAAAATAAACTCCAATAAAAAAAAACGTATATTTGGAAATTATACTTCAAGATATTTCCAACAAGCTATCGTGGGCCCAATTTGGACACCAGGACATCCTCCAAAAGTGTTCTTCAAAACAGTGTTGTGTTTTTTCATCCTGGCGTTGCGCGTTCAGCACTTGGCAGAGTGCGTTTGCAATGGCACTGCACGCCTGGAGTTTGGTGTTACGCCCTTGCCAGAGAAGTTTCCTAAGTGATCCAGTAACTCAAATAACTTCTAAAATTCTTCAAATCTTTTCCAAAGTCCTCCAAAGCACTGTTAAGTGGTATGTACATGAGATAAGCCCTATTTCAAAGCTATTTGGTCATTCTTAAATCAATGGAAATGAAACTCTAAAGGAAACCCTAAGTTTTAGCTTGAGATCATTGTTTTGTCCCTATTTCGTCCTTCTTAAAGAAAATAAGTCATAAACAAGGGTAATTACATTGCTTGAGGGTTTTCATTCATCTAGTTTGTCACAACATCCATTCACTTCATTTCACACTCATTCCCTACATTTTTCCAAAGCTGCCATCTCATCTCCTTCCCCTCATTCATTTCACCTACACTCTAGGGTTTCACAAAATAGAGTTTAAATATTTCAGAGGAATAAAATAGTGGCATTTTTGGTGAGGGAAAAAATCCAAGGAGAAATGAACATAAGGGCAAGGAAAAGGCTATAAAACCTATCATTGATGAGCAGGAGGACAAACGTGAAACTGACCAGGACTTTCAATTGTTTAAGCTTGATGGTGAGGAGGATCAGCCTCCAAGATAGATACCAAGGATTAGAAGGCTGAAAAGAGCTCTAGCCCTAGAGAGACAAAGGGAAACTGACCTAGATGATCATGACAACTCAAGACTGATCATCCAAGAGAAAGATGCCAAGATCAGGCAGTTGAAGAACAAATTGAAAGAAACCCTAGCAAAGAAAAAGGAGAAGGGGAAGTTAAAAATTCTTGTTGATGGGTCCCAATATGCCTCTAGCCTCTAAATCAGAAATCTAAATTCCAATTTTGGCACCTTTTTGCACATTTTTTATTTTTGACAGTCTGACTTGCAGAAATTGGGCCAAACGCACAGCACCACTGGCGTTGTGCTCTTTTATGGGGCAATCAAATGAAAAATGGTCTGCATATTCACGTTCCTCATGGAAATTACATCAACCTCAGAAATTTTCAGAGGATTTGGAGGAAAACTGGTCCCTCAAAAGGGCCAAAAACCACCAAAAAATCACCTTTTTTCCCTCTTTTTGGCACTGGCGCTGCGCGTTTACCAGTCTTGGGAGAGATAATTTTTGATAGGGAAGATGGGAACTATTTTGGAAATTGAAAATATATCTGGAAACTAGACTCAGAGACATTTCCAATGAGATATCATGGAGCTCATTTGGACACCAGGAAGGCCTCCAAAAGTCAGCAACAAAACAGGTCATTTTCCCAGTCTTGGCATTGCGCGTTTGCACTGGTGTTGCGCCCTCAGCCAGTGGCGTTGCGCCCTTGCCAGAAAGTTAACAAAAGACACCAGGAGTTATTGTAAAATTTATTGATAGGCCTTAAGGTCAAATTCTTCCAAAATTAGCTTAGAGGTTAGGTTATGAGTTATTATTATAGTGAGTCACTTCCAGATATTTTGCCTTGGGCCTTGCATGGTCTCAAAGGTCAAAATGCATTAAATCTATAATAAATGAAATTTGAAACCCTAGATAGGGTTCACCTCCTATTTTTTTAGATAAATACTGCATGTATGCTTCATATTTTTTGTAGGTTGATTATTAAGATGAATATTACATAGACTTTGAGTTGTGCAAAAATTGGCTTTGGAGCTTTGTGACTATTTTGGATTGAATGTCAATGGAGCAAGCACATTCACAAGATTCATGAACTTTGTTAAATGGTGATGTTGTTCTTATCTTGCACTTTTTTCCTTCTGTTTTCATATTTTTTCATCTTTTCTCTTGCAATATAACAAAAAATTTAGGTTAAGATATGTTGTTAGAGGCACCTTAAGTCTGTCTGCTTTCTGTTGCTCAAATGTTTTCCTCTGCTAGGTCTGATTGAAGAATTCTTAATTGCTCTCTGGTTCCACTTAGCTTTTTTTCTTGAAAATGATTTAATGGATTCAAGCCAAAGAAGTCTATGGTATGCCATGTCCTTTGGTATAGCTTGAAACATTGTTTTTAAGGCCTTTCTTTGAAGTTTACTAATTAGCGTTTGGCTGAAAAAGTTTATGGTTTGCCCTATCCTTTGGTCCATCTTGAATAGTAACTTTGAAGGTCTTTTATAGTCTGATTGAAGGATTTAGGAGTTCCATGCTCTTTAATCATCACTTATTTGTTATCTTAAATGTTTTCTTTCTCTGAAAGTGAATAGCTAGAGAATTTAGGAGTTCCCTGCTCTCTAGGGTTTGCTGGATTGTTGTCTCAAAGTTTACTTGATAAAGCTAGGCCAAAGAAGTTTATGGTGTGCCCTGTCCTTTGGTTATTTCTTAAGCATAGTGATCTTAAAGACTATTCTTGTTCTAGTATATGTTAAAGGATTCTTAATTGCCCTTTAAACCTACTAAACTCACAATTTAATGTTCATTTCACACCCACCTAAGCTATTTAGATCTATTTGGCTTTGTTAACTTGCCCTATGAAACACCCTTGATTTTTTTTTGTACTCTTCAAACCTTTCACAGACCCATAGCCCAATGGTTTGAATTTATCTTACTCTATCTATTCTTCTTGACAAGCAACCCAACCATAAAAAACAAAACAAACAAACCCTATCATTTTAACTAGCCTAAAATCAACATCCTAAATCAATCAAGTCATATCTTTTATACAAATATAGAGAGAGCCCTCTCTGAGTCCAGGAAGGCTAGGTCCTAGGACTCCAAAGTTGGTTTGATGTTTCCCTTGTTCATTTGGTCTTGCCAATTTGACAAATTACAGGGACCTAACAATTCTCATGGTGATGAAATACTTCCCTCCTATTATAAAGATAAGGACTTCCAAAAACAGTACCAGAAATCTCAAGCAGAACTACATCAAGTTCAACTTCGTCAAGAAAGTTTTAATTGATTGCAAACCTTAGGATGCACTTCCTTGTTACCTAAAATTTTTCATTCTTGCATATCCAACCTAAAGGATAAGGTCTTGGATGTGCAACAATTTATATATTTAACCTCTTAACTAAGTCTTCAGAAATCAAATTGGCTTGAGAACCACTATCAAATAGTGTGTTTATTTTGGTATGCTTTGAAACAATTCTAATATGAAAGAGTTCAATTCTTGTATCATCATCTTGAGTTACATTAGAACAACTTGAAGAACTAGTGCCTGCTATGTTATTACCTTTCAAACCCATTGTTGTAATCTTGCTTTCATCTCCTGAATCTGAAACTAAGTCATACTCAATGATTGCAACTTTTTTCTCCTTCTCTTTGGTTTTAAGGTTGTTGGGCTTCACCTCTGGATGGAGTTGCCAACAATGGTCTTCATCATGGCCATTTTTCAAACAATTCTTGCATGTGAGTTTCTCTTTTTCTAACTGTTAGTATGAATCCTTCGTCGAAGTGTACGAAAAAGGACCACTTTAGCTACGCATAACTAATAGCCCTAACAACAAAAGTGGCTGCCAAATATCTTCAGATCTGCGGTTAGTAATAAAAATGCTGCAACAACCGGATCTATAAATGGAAAGACATTAAGCAGTAAAGTAAAGGGTTTGCTCCATGCATCCAACAGACAAGACAAGAACACAGTTTTTTGAAAGAATTTTTATATTACAGGGCACCTGGGAGGAAAACAAGAAGGTGTATCCAGCTCTCCTCAATGGGATGGGTTCTTTGTAGTCCTCAGCACTTCAGATCTAAGCTTCCTCTCTCTAGTTGATGTAGAAAACCCAATGCAAAAAGTAGAGCTCAAAGGGAGAAAAATGGCAGAAAATGGTGACCAAGTGTATAGATCCAGAGTGATCTAGTAGGCAACAAAAGGTGAGGAATGATGGGAAGAACCCTCCTATTTATAACAAAATATTGGGTCATTCTAGATCTTGGTGCATGATTAAAATAATGTTAACCAAATCTAGATCCACCTTTTATGGAATATTTTATTATATTTGTTGGAGGGAAAGGGTATTTGACTTGGGTCAACTCCCTTGATTAGTGAAAAATAAATAAATAAATGATTTATTTATCTTTTTAAGGAACCGGTTAGAAGATAATCAAATAAATAATGATTTATTTAATTATTTAAGGAAGTGGTTGAAAGATAATTAAATAAATAATGATTTATTTAATTATTTGTGGGTGATTTAGTCATATTTAACAAGGAATATTATCTAAATAAGGTTTAAATAATTATTCCTAGAAAATAATAAGATAAATAAAGGTTTATCTAATTAATTTCTTTGATTTTGGGTTAAACATGGCTGGGAATAATAATTAAATTATGGTTTAATTAATTATTCCATGAGGAAAATCAAACAAATATGGGTTTGTTTAATATTTCCTTTTGGGGTTTCCTGTTTTAACATAGTGAAAGCAGTTTTACTTAGGGTAAAACTGGTCTTACATGGTGTACTTGGGTCCATCTAATGATAATAGGTTAGATGACCAAAAAATGGTGTAACACTAACTTAATAGAACCATTTTTCTTTCCTTTTCCATTAAACTCACCCTTTCTTTTACCTTCACGTTCATACTCAAGGGAACTATCACTTTTCTCATCTACACTATGTTTCCCTCTTGCTTCTAGATGTGTGACTTGAACAAAAACATCATCTAAGTTTATGGGATTTAACATGAGAATAGTATGTCTAAGGTAGCTATGTTAACCCCCTATATACTTCAGCAGCGTGTCTTTTGAATGCAAATCAACACCTAACATAAGAGCTCTTCTTCTAAATTCTTGGGTGTAATCTTGCACACTTTTACCTTTAAGTTGTCTAAAGTTCTGCCAATTCGTGATCTCTTTAAGCATATATTGTAGAGGGTAAAATTTTATTTTAATTGCAACAATGAAATTAGACCAAGGGATTGAGATCTTACCATGTTTTCTTACCTCATATTGTTTCTTGACTTCCCACCATACTAGTATTGCACCCTCCAACCTCAAGGAAGCTAGCTAAATATTTGTATCATCATCTTGAAGGTTTTGAATCCTGCAATAGACCTCCAAATGAAAAACCCAATTTTCAAGCTTCTCTGCATTCACTTCACCATTAACAAGGCTTGTTTACCAATTCCTTTTGAGGTATGTTGATGAGTATGAGTAAGGGTTGTAGTAGTGGAAGAGGATGAAGGTGAAGGTGAAGATGGTGGTGAGGATGATGGTGAAGTAGAGGGTGGTTTATCACCATTTCCATTACCTCCTCCTCCTGGAGAAACCTCTCCTCTTGGATGCCTAGAGCTTTCACCCTACAACCTTGTATTCCTCTCTTCATAGAGGACTTTCACCATCTTTGTAATGTCAAAGAAATACTTCCTAAAACCCTTCTCATCCTCTGTCATGTTATCATTTCTTTCTTCATGAGACATGCTTACTAAAGCCTCAGGTACAACAGGAGGTGAATCTTGTGGTGGATATTGTGGCAATTTTTCCCTCCTTCTCCTTGCTCCAACTAGAGAACATGCACCCACAAGCTTTCCTTCTCCTCTCTTGAGCTTCAACCTTGTAAGTATTTAAACACTTGAAAAACAATTAAATCCTTATTGCACAAGTAAACCTAGTGCTTTGATACCAACTTGATTGAAATGGGAAAATTAGTTTTTGTTGTGCTAAATTCCAATTCAGAATATAAACAAAGTGCTTGAGGATTATGAGGAAAATTGCAAGTTAATCTTGAGTTTTTATGTGCTTTTATACGAATTTCTTAAGAAACTTAACATAAACAAAACATTGAATGACAACATCTAACAAACATGAAAATCACCATAAACGGTAACACAATAGCACGTGATGAAGGAGTTCACCCCGGCTGGGCTACATGTCCTTGGTCCAGCTTCCAATGGCTTGAACCTCTTCTATTTTTCTCAAAAGTGTGATTACATATGTTTACAATGTTCAAAAAACTCCGAAACATGTTCCAATGGCGCCAGAATGCCCAAAAATTCCTTTATGCCCTATTTTTTCCTCGAACTTGGTAAAAAAATGACTTATTTATGACTTCCCCAAGTTTCTACACTAACTGCTCCACAATTTCCTCCAAATCTGGCACCATCCTACAAATCTGCCTGAGATTTTGCTAACTAAGCACCAAATTTCCCAATTTCCGGGTGAAATTGTCGACACACTAATTTTTCCAATAAGGCCTAAAGTGTGAATTTATTTTTTAAAAATAAAAAACATCGCGCGGTTTTCGCTAACCGTCAGCATAAAATGTTAATGGTGGTCTCACTAGAGGCGGCGACAGTGGCATTTATTCCTGACGGCTAGCCAAACTAGAAATCCCAACGGTCTCGGCGGTGGAAACATGGCGCAACTTCCCTATTTATTGTCATGGTTACGGTCAGTTGGGGGGGGGGGTTGCTAACCTCTCGCCCTTGGCGGTGACTAGGGTTGGGGCTAGACCCTGACACCTTTCCCCATTGCGCAAACAATATTGAAACAAAACCATGCGGAGACCATAATATAGTAAGTCTCATGGTGATGTCGCAATGGTAAAGACTCTTTCTCATTAGCTTGGAGGTCACAGGTTCAACCCCTGCCCACTTTGCTTAATCCTTGACCTAATTTTGGTGGCCCTCGGGCTACCATGTTGCAGCCCCTGGCTGGACCATGTGGCAGCCTGTGATTGGCCACCCGAACAACCAACTACAACACACCATTTCGAAGCAATAAAAATGTGCCACTTAGCACAATATCATACACCAAAGGAAAAAAATCATATGCACAGTCACCTTGCCATGTAGGCATGCATAGTTAGTTGTACGAACTGTTGATTTGGTTTTCCTGCATTTAAAAAAGAAAAAGAATTACATGTTTGACAAAGTGTACAAAACACATTTATGGGAGCATAAGGTGTCGGTTTTTTGAGAAACGAGTTGCGACGAATTCAGAATGACAAGATCTATGCAGTCGTTTAGGTTCCACACCATTCTGACAACTTCCATTTTTTTAGCATAATTTTGAGCACCTGATCACTTCAACATGGGAAAAAAAAACATGATGTAAAACATTGTTAAGCAGTTAATCATTGTTAATTAAAGTTTAATCAAACACATTGGAGGAAGGGATGACCAAAAAATAAGAGTGTGATGGACATTGATTGTTTTTCTTGCACATTCTAAATAATTGGTCCCTACTGATATTTTAATGTTGGAACCAATTACAACTAATAAAAACCATCCTTTTATCGATTTTTAAAGTGGTGTGATTGGAGTTGAACTTGGTTGGAAACGTCATTGACAACACATTGAATAAGAATAGGGAGTGTTATGGGTGGGGTGTGCTCATTTCTACCTACTCAAGATCGAAGAGACAAGTCATGGAGGAGAAGGCATCGAGGATCCAAGGTGGTGTGCTCTCTCAACTATGCCAAAGGATGTTGATATATCTCTACATATATGCATAAAAATAGCGAAATTGGTAAGGGTCCACTCGAATTAGTTGGAGGGTGTGTTTGGTTGTGTTAACTTCCATGACTCTGTTTTGAAGTCATGAAAATATCTGTCTGAGACTGTGTTGTTTATATATTTCTTGAAGGATTGAAATTCAACCACAAAGTGCTTTTCTCAGGATGAAAAACCACTTTTTGCTTTTAATTTTTGCCAATGAACCAATTAGTTATTTTCTTTGGCCAATGAACCACTAATTTATTCCCTAACATTTAGTTATACTACAGGGTGTTTTCCATTAGAATAGTGAACCACATAGCATGGTTATGTTCTTGCTAACTGGCTAAGGAACCACCCTCATAGTGGATTCAATCCTCAGAAGCTTAGAAACATTCCTATACCCTAAATTTGGTTGTTACGTTGTGTTTAAATCTCAGAGAGTAAGTGAGTCACTAGGGTGCTTACTATGAGAGAGTAGTTGACGAACCACATAAAATTTGGACTCCCTCTCTTGATATTTTGACCCATCCATTGGTGTGAACTTATCTCTATGCAATCATCCCTTAGACTACGGATCTGACTCAAAGGTGGTCAATTGCAAGAAAGTTTGTAGTGTAGTTGGTCTATGGTTGGGTGGAGAGTGGAAGTCCCTCCTTTAGTTTCCAACCAGTTTCAAACTCATAGATAAGTATAATTACTTATGCATATTTTAATTAAGGACTATGATGTTCCTTGTTAATTTAATGAATAACTCTATATCTTGTGTGTTTATGAATGTAAGTGAATTCTTGAACCGTGAATTCCCATTTCATGATCATGATTGGAAAGGTATCATGTATGTTTGTAAAGTTAGTAAATGTCTAGACTACACTATCCAACATCAAGTTCATGGTTGATGCGATTAAGTGTGTGTTTACTGTTATAGCATCATTTCTCACTTAGACATGATTCATGATTGCTTTATGGCTTTTTGGGCACCCATTCCTACAGACTTGGACAAATTCACTTAAAAACAGTGGAAAATCCCTCATACGCGACTATGCCCATACTTTTCCGCGTGTATACGCGAGTACAGCTAGAATTTTCCGCGTATGCCATTAAAATGATTAAAAAATATATAAAAAATCCCTAATTTCGCGCTGGGTTGATGGTTACTCGGGTAGTTCAACCACCCCAGCCCGTGGCCAACTGTTTCCAACTGCTGAAACTACTTGGAGGGACTATAAAAAGCCCTCATGTGTATGGCCTAAGGGAGAGAGAGAATTATTGATATTATACTCTGTTGGTATTCCCTATCCAAGTCTGATTCCCCGTGCCTCCTGCACTTTCCCGGTTCATTGTAGGAAACCCTTGTTTCCTTGAGATACACATCCCTTTATATGTTATCTCGTATGCACCAGTTTGGAAGGAGTCTTAGCGAGGCAAGGGCTGGACGGATCCGGACGACGGTCTGCGAAGGCCTTGGAAGGATCAGGTGATCTCTCCATGATTACTTTTGTACGTACTATTTATAATACAGAAGTATCATGCTGTTCCCGAAATAAACGTGTTAGTGTATGCTTTAATGTATGAAGAATATTTGTTATACAAGCATCCATTATGATTTATTTAATGTTTTATATGAATCTCACTAACATATAGAGTAGAAATATGTTGTACAACTTGTCCTTTGTGCTGGTTTCTTCTTGTATTTCAGGTTAAGGAGGAAGGACGGTTGCAGGGAGTTTGGACTCCACGTGGATCTACTTCAAACGTAGGACCAACGGGTAAACCTCTCATTCTGCTTTATTTAGTTTTTATGAATGTGCATGATTGTGTGAGTCTCTGTTAAGTAGTACGCCCCTGCTCTGTGGAGGTTGAATCCCAACCAACCTCTAGGGTGTTAATTCCTCGAAACAGAACTGGCGACTCCGCTGGGGATCACATTCTTGTGATTCTCCTGTTGGGTTGTTTCAGCTGTTTGGTAGGCTACCAACAGTTTTTTCTGTCTTTTACAGTCCAGTTTTCTTTCTTGCAGTCAGTCTGAAGTCTTGGTGCCTTTCCCAGACTTGTTCTTTTTGTTTTTCATTATCTTTCTTTGTATACGCTTTTTTGTTTGCGCACAGTCACGTATACACACGATTTTGTAGAAAGGGACCCGCGTATACGCGATTTTCCCTTAACACAGACGCGTATACACGCTGTTTGCATAACTGCTAGGTCGCGTATACCTAGGCAGATTTTGAAATTTTAAGATTCTGGTGTTTTTGGTCTTTTCTGGCTGTGGAGGCCTGTGTCTGCAGAGTCTCTGTACTTACTGGATTATGACAGAAGTGGTTTCAAGTCTTGTTTCTCTTTCGTTTGTTCGAAAACTAATCTTTTTGGCAGAGTGTTCTTGTTGGTGCTGGCACTCCTGGATTGAGTTCCAAGATTGCTTTCTGAGCATTATTGGCTGTTCTGCGTTATCAGAACAGAGAGCTTCTGCTCACTGACTCGCTCATGTCTTTGTGTTGTGCTTTGCATTGCGTTTTTTGCTTTGTTTTCGATTGGTTTTCTTGAGTTTCATAGGCTAGGGTTTTGTTGCAATTTTCAAAGAACTTTTCTTGCTTCTTTGGAGTCTTTTGTTGCGGCAAGTTTGCACTTTTCGTTTAGGCTGCTTGGCTGAGTTTTTGGTCTTCCGTTGCTCTTATTGATCTTGCTCTCATTAGCTTTATAAGGTTTGGGGGCATAGTTGAAGTTTATGCTTGAAATTCGGTCTCATTTTGGCTTGAATTGGGATAGTTGTGCTTGGTCTTCTTGAGCTCTTGTTTTATAAAACTAAAAAGCCCAAAAAACATTTGTTTTGCTTTTTGTTTTTTTCATTTCAAAAACTCAAAAAACATTTGGTTTTGTTTTTGTTTTTGTTGCGTTTTTCATTTTCGTTTGGTCATATCTTGTGGAGCTTTTGTGAAGTTTCTTGCTTCTAGTTTTTGGTTTGATTTTGAGGAGAAGTTGTCATTTGATTTCTTTTTCTTGTTGTCAAGTATTTTTGTTGTCTTATACTAAGAGTTCTTGTTTCAAGAATTGGCTTTCTGGATAACAAAAGATGAGTTAAAACTGAAGGAGCTTTTTGGGAAATTTCACCTTGTTTCAAGGGACTTTTTGCATCTTAGAATTTACATGCTAGTGGTCATTTGCATTAGGTGCATTAAATCATTTAGTTAGCTTCTTAGTTTTTGTGAGTATGAGTTTGTAATTCGAAAAGAAAAATACATTTTTAGTCTCGTAGAACTTATATAGAAATTGCTCTTCATCGAAAGACAAAGAACTGCATGTGCATGTAGTCAGGTTTTTATTAATTTCTTTTGCGTCAAAACACCATTGGTTTCATCTCCATATCCTTGTGACTTAATACAACAGCCCTTAAAATAAGCGATTTAATCTAAAATCAACTAGCAAGTTTTACTAAGTATCAATCACCAACTAGCTAGGTTGTAGGGCCTTGGAATAGGTGAGTGGGGAGTTAACTCTCCAAGGCCGCTCAAACAAACATAGAAGTTGATTAATTGAGCGAAATCCAACTCCGTGAGGTGGACTGGGAAAGCTCTCATCCGAGAGTCGAGCGCGAGGGGAAGTGAAGGTTAAGAAGAGGGATACCCCCCCTCCGATTAGCTGAATCTGACCTCAAGACCGTTCCGCCCAGCTTCTGATACGGATTGGTGTCCATAGTTGCTATTCCTAGGTTCCACACAGGTGACTGCGGGGGGGAATACCCGTGGTACCTTAGGCAGACGTCGTATCACTTTCAACAGTACTTCTGGGGGGTGCCCTTGCGAAGCTTGGGTGCTTGAGCCGGCAAAGGTTGTCGTTAGGAGGTTGGCGTAACTGTTTCTGATACCTTCGCTAGTTGTTCTGGGCCCTAATCATCCCAGACTGCTTTCGGAAGGCCCTATACTTCGCTTTCCTGTATTTTGGTGTCCGGTCCTCATCACCCGGAGCGGAAATACTTGGAGGTTGTTTGCTTGCTGTTTCTCAGGGTTTTGATTTTAGTGAGTGCTCTTTGCTCCTAGCTTGCCTAGATTTTCACTTTTCTTGAGTCTAATATAATAAATTTGTAAAAGTGGCTGATCAAGCGCCTCGACGTTCAAGGAGAGTCCGGGGGTTATCTCCCGAGAGTGCGGAGCCTTCTTCGAGAAGGCGTAGGAGCGATCTAGCAGGTGGTTTTCACCCTGTAGAGTCTGACGCTGTGGAGAGAGATCCTCCACTAAGGTCTGAAGGTTTCATTGCTGATTCCGGTGTCGGTTCCGAGAGGAGCGTTCCGCTCACCTCGAGAGTATTGTTTCCTCAGGAGGAAGATTTTCAGATAGAAGATATACCTGAGCCTGCAGCTACAGGTCCATCTCCTCTTCCTCTTGATCATCCGTTTGTTATTCAGTACGTCGGACCGGAGTCTGAGAGACCGCCGGATCTTCCATATCTTTCTTATCTTTCAATGGCCACGACTGGGAACGCGGCTTCTACCGTGAGTGCTGCGGGCATTCAGACCCCTGCTTCTGTCGAGGCAGGGGGCACTCTTGCTCTATCTTCGAGTGCTTCTAGCACTGCTATGTTTGGCTCTGGGTTCACCCAAGCATATGCTTCTCAATCTGGTCCCTTCGTTTCAGGGATGTTCATTGCTGGAAATCCCTCTTTTTCCTTTACCGCCGGTGCAACTGGATCTACACCCATGTCTAACATGGCTAGTGGATCGGCTTCATTTCAGGGTTTCCCCTTTGGGACTGGGCATATTCCCAGTCCCAATCCTTCTTTAGGGTCGTTTCCTTTTACGTCCCAGACCCAGAGTTTCAACCCTTGGGCTCAGGGGCCAAGTTCGACTGCTTTTATGGGATGGAATCCTATGTTTGCAACGTCGGGGGCAGGGAATCAGTTCATCGCGAGTCATCCAAGGAATGCTTCTTTCCCTGCATCGAGTGCTTATCAGTCTTTTTCTCCTCTATCTAATGCATGGAACCCCTACCAGGGGCTTACATCTTCAGTCAATACTTCAGCGGGGGGAACTAGTCTGGGTCATGGTAACTCGGCGTGGGGAGGAGGTTCTTCTCCGTTTTCTACGGGTCCTTTCTGGCAGCCTGGTGCCTCATCAAATCCAGGCTATTCTTTTCAGAATGTTGGAAATCCATCCTATCAAGGATGGAATTCTCAGGCTCCACCTCGATTACCATTTCTGGCAACGTTAAACTTGCCAGACTTGTCGAAGTTAACTAATGACCCGATTCGGTATAGTCCGGGGTGGCCTCCGGTTCCAACCAAACTTCCTTGAGACATTCCTAAGTTTGAAGGTAAGAATGGTGAAGATCCGGCAGACCACATCACCACTTTCCACTTATGGTGCTCGTCGAACTCTCTGATCGACGACTCGATTAGATTGAGATTATTTCAGCGCACCTTAACTGGAAATGCCGCAAAGTGGTATATAGAGCTCACTGGGGGCAGTTTCGCCACATTTGGAGAACTGGCTGTCACTTTTCTTAACCATTTTCAGTTGCCTGTCAGATATGAGGCTGGGACCGAACTCCTGGCTAATTTTAAGCAAGATGAGGCAACTCACATTTCTGATCATATTCAGGAATGGAGGAGAAGGAAGAGGCTTATCAAAGCTCATATTCCAGGTGAGTTCCTTCTCGAGTGGTTTTTGAAATCGCTTCAGTCAGACATTTCAAAGGATGTATCCCTATCAGGGGTATATTCCGAGGAGCAGGCCATCTTTAGGGCCCAGCAGTTAGAACTGATCTATTCTCAGTCTGGGGTACTTTATAAGTATTTTTCCAATGCTCCTCGCTCCAAGTTGGATTTATCGAAACCCAAACCTGGTCCGCATGGTGACGGACTTGTCAGATCGGTCAGTAGTAGTGCAGCCAGCCTGCTTTCTCAATTGCAGCAGTTGTCTTTACAATCTGCTCCTTCTGGTCAAGCTGTGCCTGCTGATTCATCACCTTCCCAGTCCTTGTCCATAAATGCTGTCCAATCTTCTGAACCCAAAGGAAATCAACAGTCCGATGGGAAGAAGAAGGGACGTAATAACAAGAAGAAGGGCAAGAATGGGAAGGGCAATGCAAATAAAACCAACGAGCGTGTTGGTGAGGGCCAAAAGGAGAAAAAGAAAGTGAAGTTTCCATGCAAGCTTTGTGCTGGAGACCATCTCACACACCTTTGCCCGAAAATTCAGGATGCTCAGCGCCTGTTATCTCAGCAGGGTTCTTCAAGTTCCCAGGCTGTGCTAACAAACCCTTTTCCCCAAGGGCAGCAATTAATTGCTGGAGCGAATCAAAATCCTGGGGCTTCCTCTGGAGGTGCCCAGGAAGGGGAAATTCCATCGAATATCTTTATGATGAGTGCTCACGTGGATGTCGCTACGAGATCCCGTGATTATGGCGGAGAGGAATCTTCAAAAGCTAAGGAAGTTCCTGATGCTACTGAGCCGCTTCACATCACGAAGCCAACTGTTGAGTCTATGCCTCGGATACCGAAGGCATCCTCTAAGCGGTCAACGATTAATCCGAACATGAGGGCTGCCCAGAACTACTCGATTGTAGAAGATCTGGCGCAGAGTCCTTGTGCTATGTCTGCCTTAGAGGTACTCCAGTCTTGTCCGGCTCAGCGCAGTGCTTTTCTCATTGCCATTGGGGCTATTGATCCGAAAAATTCTCTTCTCATTACCTTTGATATGAAGAATTTTAAGAAGAGACTTCCTCATCACATGGCCTTCCATATTAAATCATCGTATCGGAAGACTAACATCTTTCGCACGGTTGTTGATGAGGGTGCTTCTACTTGCGTGATGTCTTTTGCATGTTGGAAGACACTTGGATCTCCAAAAGCTGCTCCGTCTAGCACTATTCTTACTGCATTCGATGGTCATTCTCACAGACCCCATGGTATTGTCCCGGCTTTGCCCATCTGTGTTGGGGGCAAAACCGTTAACATAGAAGTTGAGGTAGTAGATGCGGCCTTGGACTACAACCTTCTGTTGGGGAGGAACTGGATATATGAGATGGATGCCATTGCATCCTCATTATTTCGAATTGTATGTTTCCCCCACGAAGGGAGGATAGTCACAGTGGATCAACTGGACTGTCCTCCTGTAGACCTGGATGCGCCTTCTGACTCATCTGTCCCTAAGTTGGATAATACCAAGGCACCTGTCGAGAATCTGGGAGTTGGAATGTATTCTTCCCTGATGGGTTCTTTTGATCTTCCTCCTCCTAAGGTGTCCATTAATGCTATTTCATCCTCCAAGGCTCCCCTTCGAAGAGAGTTCTTTCGAACTCATTATTTTTCGGACCCTTGGACCTTACCTTCTCCAACAGCCACATTGGAAGAAGGGCAAGTGGGTGGGATGGCATTCCCGATTTCTGCAGCTGAGATTGCATATCAGTATGTTGTTGACACTGCAGAGTCTGATCCAGCTCCTCTTTCGTCGGAAGAGTTGGATGGTGATGTGGCTCCGGCTTGGACGCTTACTTCTTCTTCTGCCCAGGATTGTCTAGATACCACTCTTCCATCTGAAGAGGCCATCCTGGAAGCAATGACAGGTATAGATAGACCGTGGGATGACTTGCATCATCGGTCTTACTTCTTACCTGACTTGAGCGAAGTCGAAACAAGCTTTCCAAGTCCTCAGTCTCCTGGACCTGTTCACCCAGTCTTGAGCCCCTTAGCACCAGCACAGGTTTATGCTGAAGGGAACATGGCTGTGATCTCTCCTACTATCCCGGTGAACATCTCCAGGAATCCCAATATTGTCGAGAATGTCTTCATTGGAGCTGAATGTTCCAGTGACGAGATTCAAATCTATACCAAGCTTTTCAAAGAGTATAGGGATGTTTTTGCTTGGTCTTATGAGGAAATGCCTGGCATAGACCCATCTATCGTCCAGCATGAGATCAAGACGTATGAAAACGCTAAGCCGGTCAGGCAAAAACTTCGTCCGGTTAATCCTAGGAAGGCAGCAGCTATCAAAGCTGAAGTTGAAAAGCTGCTTAAGGCGGGATTCATTTTCCCGGTTCCTCTGACTGAATGGGTTTCAAACCCCGTTCCTGTTGATAAAAAGCAAGGAACAATTCGAGTGTGCATCGATTTCAGAGACCTGAATAAGGCGTGTCCTAAAGATAATTACCCCACACCCTTCATTGATCGGATTATTGATGAGTGTGCCGGTAACGAAATTTTTTCCTTCATGGACGGTTTTTCTGGTTATAATCAAATTACTATCCGTCCAGAAGATCAACATAAGACCGCATTTATTTGTCCCTGGGGTACGTTTGCATATAAGAAAATGCATTTTGGTCTTAAAAATGCTGGAGCCACTTTTCAGCGGGCCATGTCTTACGCCTTCCACGACATCAAGAAAATCATCGAGGCATACTTAGATGATCTAGCTGCTCATTCTCGAAAGAGGATGGATCATCCAGGTCACCTCCGGCAAATATTTGACAGATGTCGTTTTTATAAAATTCGTTTGAATCCAAACAAGTGCGTTTTCGCGGTAACATCCGGTCGGCTGTTGGGATTTATCGTGTCTAGGGAATGGATAAGGGTAGATCCCTTCAAGGTTGAGGCAATACTTCGGTTGCCTCCCCCGTCTTCAATCCGTCAGCTTCAAAGTCTCCAAGGGAAGTCTAACTTTCTTCGGAGGTTTATCGTTAACTATGCTGAGATTACAAAAGGATATATGAGACTGTTGAAGAAAGGAGTTCCTTTTCTTTGGGACAACTACGCTCAACGCTCATTCGATGCCTTGAAAAAGGCATTGACCTCTGCTCCTTTGCTGAGTCCACCCGATTATAGCAGAGATTTTCTTTTGTATCTGGCTACAGCAGAATCTACCATTGGTATGGTTCTGGTTCAGGAGGATGATGCTCTTGTCGAGCATGTTATTTACTACCTTAGTCGAGGACTGGTAGGACCTGAACTTCGATACACCCCGATAGAAAAATTAGCCTTAGCAGCAGTCCATGCTGTGCAGCGACTCCGGCATTACATTATTCTTCGCAAAACTTATGTCTTGGCAGCTGCCAATCCATTTCAATTTGTCCTCAGCAGGCGAGTGATTGGGGGCAAGTATAATATATGGATTGTGATATTACAGGAATTCGATCTAGAGTTCATGTCTGCCAAATCCAAGAAGTCATTAGCCTTTGCGGAATTGATCTCCGAGTTGCCTTGTGGTGAGGAGATGATCTATGATGAGTCCTTTCCGGACGAACACTTGTTTTTAATCTCTCCACAGGATCCTTGGTATGGGGATGTCATTGTGTATCTCCAGACTGCGAAGTTTCCCTCTTCTTTTTCGAAAGATGAGCGTCGTAAGCTGCGTCACTTAGCTAAAAGTTATCTGATTATTGGTGATGCTTTGTACCGTCGAGGGGTTGATTCAATCCTAAGACGCTGCTTAACTTTCGAAGAAGCCGAGGCTGTGCTCAATGATTCTCACGGTGGAGCTTGTGGGGGTCATTTATCAGGGCTTGCTATAGCCCAAAAGATTTTGCGTGCTGGCTACTTCTGGCCCTCGATTTTCAAAGATTGTATTGAATCGGTCAAGAAGTGTCATCCTTGTCGGGTGTATACTCGAAAAATGCGCGCTCATCCAGCTCCGCTTTTTCCAGTCATTACTGTCGGACCCTTTACAAAGTGGGGTATGGATTATACTACTTGTAACCCGCCTTCGGCAAAAGGTCACAAGTACATTATCGTAGCGGTAGACTACTTTACGAAGTGGGTCGAAGCTATGCCTACTTTTGGGAATGATGGTGAGACTGCAGCTCTTTTCTTCTTCAACCAAGTCATCGCTCGTTTCGGTATACCTAGAGAGATTGTCACTGACCATGGCAGTCACTTTCAGAACAGTATGATGGCTGAGTTGGCTCTTAAATTGGGTTTCCGGCAGGAGCATTCATCTCCATATATCCTCAGGCCAATGGGCAAGTGGAAGCCGTTAACAAATCCTTGAAGACAATTCTTCAACGGACAATTGATAAACATAGATCCAACTGGCACATTATGCTATATCCTGCACTCTGGGCATACAGGACGTCAGTTAAAAATGCAACTGGCTTTACTTCGTTTCAGTTAGTCCACGGGGTGGAATCCGTATTTCCCATTGAATGCGAGATTCCTTCCCTTAAATTAGTTGTTGAGCTTCTTCCTGACACTTCTAGTCTGGCAGAGCGGCTTCTTCATCTGGAACATCTTGATGAGCAGCGCCGAGATGCCGCCACGTTGAATGAAGCCCATAAAAACCGAGTTAAAGCTCAGTACGATAAGGCAGTTAAGCCTAGGGTCTTTTCCGAAGGTGACCTTGTTTTGGTCTATGCCCAAGAAAAAGATGCCTTGGGGGCAGGAAAGTTTAAGTCAATGTGGTATGGCCCCTATATCGTTAAGAAGGTCCTTAAGAAAGGCGCGTATACCTTGGTTGACTTCGAAGGGAATGAGTTGCCGGAGCCCCGAAATGGGCTCTATCTGAAGAAGTATTATGCCTAGGCTTTGGCCTGGCATTTTGCTTTGTATATAGTAGTTTTTGTTTTGTACATATCTGTTTGATTTTCGATTTTTGATGAGGTGGTGATGTTTTTTGATCTGCTTTGGCAGGTTGTGTTGATATCATGAGTCATTTTGGTTTCGCCGATGGTGCTAGTAGACACACCCGGAACTTAGCTTCCGCGGCTTGGGTGCTTCATTATCCTTCCGGTCAGCTGTTGGTATCAAGAGGGGTCTGCATTGGTCCTGCTTCCAATAACGTAGCAGAATACACTGCAGTCATTCATCTACTCTCGGAGGCAATATCCTTGGGTTTTGATTCGTTGGTAGTTTTCTTGGACTCCCAACTGGTGGTGTCGCAGTTGAACAACACTTATCGGGTACGAGATCCAATTTTATTACGATTGTTCTTGAGGGTACGTTTGTTACAAAGGTCATTTCAATTTTTAACATTCATTCATATTCCTCGAGCTGACAATTGGTTTGCTGACTCATTGGCTAATCAAGCTTTAGATTGGCATATTAATCATTCAATACGATAAATTTTAAACATCAAAAACATCATACATTTGATACATTTATCACATCACATCAAATATCGCTGTATATATATCATCGGTATGTCAAAAAACTTTACAAAATTTGGATCCATAATCTCGTACAAAACTTGGGCTTATGCCCCATCATGTTCAGTCTCAAAAAATATACAGTCATCTAACATATAAAATCTGTCTACTCCTGAGGACCCTGCCCAGAAGTCGTGTTCCTATAGAACATAACTGCAGTGGCCACACGGCGGAATAACCTAACCCAGTCACGGGGTACTCCTACAACCCGTCTCTGGACGGCTTCTGGAAAATCCTCCACGGCAGCCATAGGGATTTGGCGGGTCAATCCCTCCAAGTTTCTCTGCACGGCCTGGAGTGTTCTGTCGGAATCCACTGTCTCCGCCTCACCTCTGCGGCGCTTGTGGCGCGGTAGGCCCTCAGGACGAACTGGTCCAACATCTGAAACATGATTATTTTTCATTGTCAGTCATTATGAATCCAATCCAAAAACATGTTTGTTTTTCATTTTTCATACATAATTGAAAAATCCAAAAAAAAAAAAAATCATATAAGTCAAAAAAAATTGCAAAAACTTACCGACTGCTCCCCATGCTGCGCCGGGTGGAAGTACTAGATCTGGATCTCCTCGGAAATCCATCCCAGCATAGGGATAGTCGTCCACTGCGATGATCTGTTCTCCCCACCATAGGAAGAACTCATCGTCCCACGTGGTTCGGGGTACTTCGCTGCCCCCCAGTCTCTTCATCATGTCTGCCCAACGGGCAATTCTTGGGTCCCGCGGGCTGTTGATAGTCGAGATGACTCTGGGTCTCAAAGCTGGAACTCTCTCGAAGAAGAATGTAGTCAAAATGGTACCATAGCCAAAGTGTTTAGTTTTGGTCTGGCGAATAGAAGTTAGTTGTTGTTTCATATTCAGTAGCAGGGTTGTGCACCAATCATACACATGAACTAAGCACTCTACAGCTATGCTCATGTGCGTCCTGGACGCCTGATGCAGTGAGGCAGATCCTGCCACTCTGCCGATAGTGAACAGGAGGATCTTCATGTGCAAATCCCTGATATCTCTAATAGCAATCGGTGTTCCAACTTTCTTGGAATTATCTACGCAATATATTTGGACATAATCTTCCACAGTTAACCCTCCCAGGGGTTTTCCGTGAAGGTCTACTGGGTCTCCCCTCCTGGAGAGTCCAGTGATGAAATATATATTCTCCACTTCTATGCGTAGAGGCATCTGATCAATTATGAAGCAATCCTGATCTGGTTCCCAGTAATTTACGAGCATTTCAAGCAATCGCACATTACTTTTCATATTGGGCATTTTGAAGAATTTCAATAATCCGCAGTTTCGGAGGATATTTTGAGTTGCGCGGTCCTGCATGACCTCTTGGTCTACTGCACTATGCTCACGTTCCCTCCAAGAGATAGTCATCCTGAAAAATTCCATCAAAATTTGCATTAGAAACACTTTTTTGAAAATGGACCTGCGCATACGCGACTTTCCCTGTGCACAGTCGCGTGTATACACGGCTTGCCTTCACTGAACCCGCGTATGCGCAGATACGCGTTTTTTAATAAGGGTTTCAAGGTAAAAAATCACTTAATTTTAGTTTTTAAATGGACAAAATGAATAAACAGGATGATTAAGGAGCCTACCTGAAGTTTCGCTGGATTCCGACGGTCGGTTCTTCCTGATTTGACGAAACAAGTTTTTAGCTCCAGAGCTCTTTTTCCAAATCAGCTACGCAATAATGAACCAAATGAGAGGTAATTTGTGTATTTATGGCTAAAAATTGAAAATTTTCGGAAAAATTTCCTTATGTTTATTTTTTCGATCTATCTTATGCTGTATAACTCGATTGCTTGGAAGTGCCCAGTTTGGTATATTTTCAGGTACATTTCGACGATTTTGGGGTTTTTCCGGATTTTTGATCCATGATTTCCGACTCTTCACGGCAGGTATATGATCTTCACTGGCATATAGGTTAGGAAATCATTTTCCGTTGCATCTTGCATACTAGCCTCCATACTGATCACTTGCCTTAGGGTCGATCCAATCAGGTCATGAGCATTACACCCATTTCACTCGCCGATTTTTAAATCATGACTTGATGGTAGAGCCTTCCTTTACATGGGCTTCCTAGTTAGTTCCTCGCTATCACTTGTTGCCCATGCTACTTTTTATATAGGCTCGGGAGTCCTCTTTAGTCCCGCCATGTCTTCTGTGTTGAAGCTTCATTCTTCTCCTTCATCACTTATCATTTTTCTGGCTTATACCCTAGAGGCTCCCTGGTGTCGTTAAGTTGTATTATTGCATTGCATATTGGCTACTTGTTTATCCTGGCCTTTAGCCGGCTTCATTTGGACTCGATGTTTAAGCCAACTTTTGACCTTGACTTTCTGTACAAGTTAACCATTGCATGCACTTAGCTATCACGACTTGACACCTTTGTACCCATGGATGGAACGTTCCTTTGAGTATCACTGACCAGTTTTCACCACCTTGCATTGAGCATAAGATTGTTCCAAACCCCGGAACTAGTGCATCTGCTTTCTTGATACTCGTTCTATCCATTGTACCATAGCATTCTTTTATTCCTTTTTAGGCTTATTATGAAAAAGACAAAAAAATTAAATATAACAAAAAGAGCGGGAATGGGATGTATCTTCGTTATTTCGATGGCAGTACAGAGTCAGTTTTGTCACCCTTGAACAAAGCACATATACTTATATATATTTCCTTCATTTGGGATGGTTCTAGTTTGACCTAGGTTCAGCCTTTACCATGTTTCACTTGTCAGTTCTCCCCCGGTTGGTTATCTCTTCCAATCATATGGAGAGTTTGTTTTGCCTCTTGCAAGACAGACTTATACAGTGTCACTTTTTACTGCCATGGTCATCACAGAGTCGTGCTTTTGTTCAAGGGAAGTCTAGCCTGAGTCGGCCATTCTGCGGTGTCTCTTGACTCATTATTCAGTCGGCCTTCCCGGTCTTGTCAGTATCATGTTCGATCACATCAGATGTTTTGATCTTCTGCTCGTGCTGGTTTGAGAAGGTCCCCATTGACTTCTTGTCGGCGGGTTTGTCTCTTATCGACTACGACACATTGCTCTGAGAGCAAACCTAGAGCCGCACCTTGGGCCTATTTTCATCATTGATAGGTGACCTCGTGCTCAACATTTGATCATCATCATGGGTCTTTGACTGAGTGGTTTCCCCTGTGTTCGACGTCAGCACACATTATCACACTTGGGATTCGTGCAGTACCTGGATTTCCATTTGACCCTATCGGTGAATTTCTCGCCTCTGTGTCAGCTTTCATTATTGGTTGGTTCAGAGGGTTTCTTCCGTGTGCTAGCTTCATCTTGTGCATGTCGGAAACGTACTTCGGTTTTGGTTCCATCACTCTACTTCGTCCGATTCCTTCCAAATCTTGGCCTGCGGGTTACACTCACGCTAGACTGATGTGGGATGCCTTAATGCCTTCCTTCCAGCAGATCTTTTCCCATCGAATCCGACTCATTGCTCTGGGAATAAGGTCTAGAGTCTTTTTGTCAGTACCTTAGGGTTTGCAGTCATCAGTGGCAGACTCTTCGCTATCGACAGTGAGGATTCATCATTGCCTCCTGATTGGTAGATTCTTTCAAGTGTTAGACTTCAACTCATTCATTCACACTTGTCAGATTGTACTGGGGCACCTTGACACTCATTATCATTATCGGTGGGTTGTCTCGCGTTGGTTAACGGGAAACATCATTGCCCGGTAATCCAACGATTTCTCACATGGTCGACTTCAGCTCATTTATTCCCCTTGTGTAGAATTGTGCCGTTGTGATCGGTGAAGACCTCGGGTTGTATCAGCATTTCTCGGTTCACTGTTGACAGTCCTTTCAGTTTCTGCCAGTGTTGCCGTCCACCTTTATATGTTGCAGTTCAGCACAGCAGCATCTTATATGTTGGTCCCCGAGTTGCGTGATTGTACCGTTTGATCCACCACTTATGATCCGGTACTTGGAGATTCAATTACTTATTTGATCAGACATCCAGTTGCACCATCTTTGCTCCGCTTTCTATATGTGATACTTGGACATTAATACAGACTTGTATTTTCGGGCCCTGCTCAGATGATTCACTATGTACTTTCAGTTCAGTTATACTTGTATACATATTGGATCTATTTCAGTACTTTCCATATGATGTATTTTTGACTGAGCATGGGTATGCCCGCCTCAGCATGAGTTGACTCTCTGGTTTCTTTCATTGGTTTTTGGCAGGCTGAAATCTGGTGAAGTCCTCTCTTGTCCTTGCGAAGTTCTTTCTGTGTGCATAATACATTTCGGCCATCATGTACCCCTTCTGACCTCATATATTAGGGGGCATCTGTTATAGCATCATTTCTCACTTTGACATGATTCATGATTGCTTTATGGCTTTTTGGGCACCCATTCCTACAGACTTGGACAAATTCACTTAAAAACAGTGGAAAATCCCTCATACGCGACTATGCCCATAATTTTCCGCGTGTATACGCGAGTACAGCTAGACTTTTCCGCGTATGCCATTAAAATGATTAAAAAATATATAAAAAATCCCTAATTTCGCGCTGGGTTGATGGTTACTCAGGTAGTTCAACCACCCCAGCCCGTGGCCAACTGTTTCCAACTGCTGAAACTACTTGGAGGGACTATAAAAAGCCCTCATGTGTATGGCCTAAGAGGGAGAGAGAATTATTGATATTATACTCTGTTGGTATTCCCTATCCAAGTCTGATTCCCCGTGCCTCCTGCACTTTCCTAGTTCATTGTAGGAAACCCTTGTTTCCTTGAGATACACATCCCTTTATATGTTATCTCATATGCACCAGTTTGGAAGGAGTCTTAGCGAGGCAAGGGTTGGACGGATCCGGACGACGGTCTGCGAAGGCCTTGGAAGGATCAGGTGATCTCTCCTCTTGATTACTTTTGTACGTACTATTTATAATACAGAAGTATCATGTTGTTCCTGAAATAAATGTGTTAGTGTATGCTTTAATGTATGAAGAATATTTGTTATACAAGTATTCATTATGATTTATTTAATGTTTTATATGAATCTCACTAACATATAGAGTAGAAATATGCTGTACAACTTGTCCTTTGTGCTGGTTTCTTCTTGTATTTCAGGTTAAGGAGGAAGGACGGTTGCAAGGAGTTTGAACTCCACGTGGATCTACTTCAAACGTAGGACCAACGGGTAAACCTCTCATTCTGCTCTATTTAGTTTTTATGAATGTGCATGATTGTGTGAGTCTCTGTTAAGTAGTACGCCCCTGCTCTGTGGAGGTTGAATCCCAACCAACCTCTAGGGTGTTAATTCCCCGAAACATTTACACTCTTTTTTTTTACTACTATGGTTAAGAGAATGCAACAGTTTGATTTCTTAGAAGATCTGTGTTTTTAACTAAATGGAGTGAAAATCTAATATTATTGAAATGAGAACCTTTTTGAGTGTGTTAGTCATATCTCCCTACACACTTGTGAAAACTATGTGAATTTGGTGTTTGGGCCACTTTCCCTCTTTATTTCTAAAACTAACATATTTTGGACCACTTCCTTGGTTAATAGTGTTTGCATAAATTTTGGGGTACAAGGCTTCTGACCCTTGGACCACAAAACTTAGAAGGTTGGGCATAAGGTAGTCACCCGTTATTGTTCTGTGAAAACCCCCTTTATTTGGTGGTTATGTCGACATGTTGGCCTTGGCTGAGGCTTAACGAATGTGCTAAAAAAGAGTAGAACAATGAAAATAACATGAGATGACATGGTTTGGTGAGGGCCACATTTAGCTCTCTGCCTTTGGGGCACTAGATTTGTAGAGAAGCAGCGTGGAACACTTCTCTTCACCAACATCATGGATGACTTTGTATTGGGAACAATGATGGGATTTATGTTGACTTGACAATGGTTTTGACACAAAAACATGACCACAACTCATCACCAATTATTGAGAATGTTATGTTGGATATATGAAGGAACAATAAACAAAGGGGTGATGAAAAATGTGACATATTCTTTGGATCCACTAAAACTTGAGACTTTGGACCCAAAATCTTATAATGGTGAAATCCCCACAAAGTCAAGGAGGAAGCCTCAAGGGGCCACATGAATGCTATGTAAGGTCCCAAAATGATGTGGGATCATGCTATGATGACATGGAAATGCCACAGTAACTACACATGAATGTCACGTGGCGGTGTTCTGATGACGTAGATTCCATGTGGCGGTTCAATGATGATGTGTCCTTAATTGATTGGTCAAACTTCAAGAGGTCATCATTTTCAAATTGGGAGTTGTATTGAGACAAAATTTGTATCTCTGGAAATCTCTCAACAAGTTGAACACAATGGTGGCATTGGATTCTAGTTTTAATGATATTGGAAAAATGAAACTTTTATGGCCCCATATTCATAATAGACTTTGGAGGTCATGTCAAATTCATTAAGAAACACCGCTTGTGGCCCGAGATATCACAAGAGGTAGGAGGGAACATTGAATTGTTGTACAAAAAATTATAGTGAGATGATACATGGTCTATATCATCCCTTTCCTATACCCAGTTGTCCTTGAGAAAGCATTTCCATGGACTTTTTGGGAGGTTTACAAGAAATTAGGAAGGGACATGACTAGTTGTCCATGGTAGTTGACAAGTTCAAAAATATCTAGTACTTTGCAAATGTATAGGAAGACATAAGTCATTTTGTTCCTCCAACAATTGAATTAACCTATGTGTGTAATTACTCTCAATGAACATAATTTTTCGGATCTCATAGTAGAGATGTTTTGGGTAGTATTGATATTATATTTTGTCTCACTAGAACTATTGGTTGAATCAATGGAGATGGGTTACTCAACTTAGGATGAGACATGGTTTGTTTGGTTTCCAACTTAAAAAAAAAAAAAAATATGGAAGAGGTTCTACTTGTCTTTTTATGTCACCTCTAATAGATGGTTCACTATAACAACAGTTATTAAATGGTCAACTTTATGTAACCAAGTATTCATATAATGGGACAATATGACATGTTAAGGGTTCACCTTCAACCCTTTACATTTGAATAACCAAATACTATACACTTTCCATAAAAGAGAGCTAGCTCATGGTGAAGTACCATTGGCCCAAGATGGTTGTTAGAAGATGACATGAATTGGTGGGGTAATTAAAGTGGTTTTCCATTTTCATCTACCGCTTGTCTATGATATCACTTAATTTCGATAAAATCTTGCAAAATTTTTTAATTGCTAGAATATCATTCCCATCCAAACTCAGTAATGAATCAAGATCCTACAAAATTTAGTAATTCAAATTTATGTACGAAGGCATCATTACTGAAATGAGAAAATATAAATATAAATAAAATCCAAACTTACTACAAATGGAAAGGGAGAACTTCATGAACTTGGAATGATATTGATTGTTTAAAGAATTGGCCACTTGATATTCTTACCTTCTTTTTCTTGTATTTGAGGAAAAACCATAATCAATACGTGTCTACATTGTTAAATTTTTTTCTTAAAAATATCACTATAACTTCAAATACAACTTTGAAGCTAATTTTTAGAAATTGGTGCACCACATATAGTTATACTATATTGGTGCATACTAGTATTCTAAATGCACTAGTGTGCAAAACTACAATATGCACCAAAAGCTAACCTCCACAAGAACCTTCACAATTTTTTTATTGCATAGGTTTACATGTTTACTTTCTTTATACATTTTTAATCATTGCATTTATGTCAACATAATGCACTGACACATAAATGCACTGATGTTGTTCTTAAATCTATAAAACTAACTATGAGCCAAATTGAAAAAATATTAGTCATCTTTATCATTAATGCACCAAAATATCAAGTGAAAAAATGGGTGGCAATTTCATTTTGTAAAATTAGTTTATAAAAGAAAACTCTAGTCCTTATTCCACTCTTCTACCAAAAGCTAAAGAGGTGACTTATTCAAGAGAGATGTACTTAAGAGGGACTTCAGAGTGAACATATTTTTCTAATCAACTAAATTTTCAATGGATCATCATAAGTTACATACAAATATATAGATTAGAAATTTAAGACATGTAGATTTGTTCTATTCATATAAAATTTACTTGCATTTGATTCAAAAAATTGATATATATATATATATATATATATACTAGTATTAAAAATCAATTATAGGAAAATAAAATAAAAAATAAAAAATAAAAAAATTCTTTTTTCGTAATTGTATTTTCGAGTTATCTCTTTATAGGTTTACTCAAATTTCAAGTTTGGGCAATCCTTTGATGTAGAATTAGATTCTACATATAATGAATACCCACTTTGCATACTTTTGAGTATACCACACCAAGAAAAACTGAAAATATATGGAAAAAAAAAACATGTTTCTTTGAATGCAAACTCTAATTTTGCATCCAACAACTGCCCACACTTGAAATTTGAGTAAACCTATAAGGATATCTATCGAAAATACAATTAAAAAAATTAGTTTTCTTTCTTTCCCTTTAAAAATTCATAACCCTTATTTTATTATTTTATGATTAGTTTAGTATCTTCCTTAGAAGGTTCATTTTAGACCTGAAAAGTCCCATAACACAAGGTTGTAAACCTTTGTTTGGATTAAAAATAATTGTATAATTTGCAACTCTCGACAAAGTGTGTGTTATTGAATGTGAGAATAATGCAGAAATAGAATTAGTTTGGAGTGGTTGAACGAGAGTGTTTAATTAGGAATTAGTTCCATCTATTCAGGTTTGTTTCCTCTTCTTCAGGAAGATTAGGTGAGTGAGTTTCCTATATAAGTGTGATGTAATTGAGCAATTTAATTCATTGAGTTGTGTGAGCTTTGTCTCACGTTTCTGAGTGATTCTGCTGTGCATTTTTTGTTAATTTGGTATCAGAGCATATTTGGTTATGCTGTCTGCGCCTCTCTCCTCTTCGCGGGCAGTGGATGAATCTGCCAGTAGAGTGTGCGCAGCTGAAACGTGAAGATTTGTTGACCGCTGGCTTCGAATCACGTTTGACGCCGAATTGCTTTGTGCATTGGAAAGCGGATCAAGCAGTCAAGTTTTGAATTTGCTGTTGCGGGATCGAGCAGCGTGAAGACTGCTTTCATATGCGATCACCATCCATCGAAGATTGAAGCGTGCAGATCAAGTTTGCTGTGCGTGCACGAGGTGAAATTCAGTTCGTTTTTTAAATCGAGTTGCTGGTGCAGCCGTAAAGTTCACAAGTGAAATTTAATATCGTGTGACAGCTTTGTGGTAACCGAAGTTTGAAAATAAGATAAGTCAAAGCATTTTTTTTAATTTGAGCATCATATCATTAAACGTGAAAGCCATATGCTATAACGTGAAAGGCATTTTTTATGAAAACGTGAAAGCCATATGAAAACGTGAATGGTGAAAAAGTGAAAGCCATATGGTATTTTTTTTATAAGGTGAAAACTTTGGTTAGCTAAGTTACATTGAAGTTAAAGTGAAAAACTTTGATTACGTAACTTTTGTTGAAGTTAAGGTGGAAAATTTTGGTTGAAGTTTTAATTTTGGTTGAAGTTTTTATTTGAAAATTAATTTGTCCTTGTGGGCTTTAAGACCACGGTGTTAGAAGCTGGTCATTATCAGTGAAATGGCTAATCCACTTGCTGACTCCTATTTAAATGAGTCTTCAAAACTTGATGGAGAAAATTATGTAAACTGGAAATTTAAGCTTATAACAGTACTGGAGGCATACAATCTCTGGACGATTGTCAAAGGTGACGAGCCCAAGCCTCAACCTCCTGCTGCCACTCAAGATTGGGAGAAGCGTGAAATGAAAGCAAGGGTGCTGCTACACATGTCAGTGAAGGACAATATTATTCCTCACATTCGGGACTGTGAAACTTCCAAGGCGACTTGGGACACTCTTAAAGGTTTGTATGAAACTACTAATGCAAACCGTATTTTATTTTTAAAAACAAAGCTGCTATCTATTAAAATGGAAGCCAATGAGAGCATTAGCAACTTTGTTTCCCGAATTAAAGACTTGAGTGATAAACTAGGTGATATTGGTGAAAAGGTGTCTAGTACAGACTTGGTAACTGTTGCTTTAAAGGGGTTAGTCCCAGACTATAAAGTATTTATTTCAGCTCTCTCAGCTAGACCGACACCTCCTACATTTGAAGAATTGGCTGGAATTCTTCTTCAAGAAGAAGAGCGCATGAAAAATTTTGAACTGGAGTCAAATGGTTCTGATTTGGCTTTGACTGCAAGAGGCAAAAGACCATTCCCGGGGAGACCATGGGACAGAAACAGAGGTCGTTTTCAAGCAAAACAGAAAGGTATGACACCTCCTGATTCTTATGTTAAGAGGAACATTGAATGTGATTATTGTGGAAAACCTGGACATCTGGCTAAAGATTGCTATAGGAGAAAGAATAATGAATCAAATCAAAGACATAGAAGGCATAATGGAAATTACATAAACAGAGACACCTCAGTGAATGATGGATTTAAAAATCTTAAGTTATTTCTTTCTGATGCTGCATTGTCTGCTAAAACTGATGATGAGAATGCATGGTTCATCGATTCTGGTGCATCGGCACACATGACTTGTAATAAAGAATGGTATGATAAATATTATGAGAAATCTGATGGTACACACATTTACCTAGGAGATGACAGGTCACTTAAAGTTCAAGGCTATGGCATAATAAATGTGTACTTACCTAATGGACACATGCGACAGATTCATAATGTGATGTATGTACCTGCTCTCAAAAAGAATTTGATATCTGTTTCCACTATCACTGATAATCATTTAAAAGTTGAATTTGGTAAATTGGGGTGTATAGTGAAAGATGTTCAGGACCACTACAGGGTTGTTTCTACAGGTACCAGAGTTGGAGGATTATACAGATTGGATGTGACAGTGAAGCGCCATGTTGCATTGACATCCAAAGAGACGTCGACAACAGAATTATGGCATCACAGGTATGGGCACCTAAATTACAATGATTTATCGTTGTTGCAAAGGAAATCAATGGTTGAAGGTCTTCCTGTTATGAAGTGTGAACATATCCCATGTGAAGCTTGTGCACTTGGTAAGCAGCATAGAGAAGAGTTTCTTGTTCATACTGAGAAACGACAGTATGATATACTTGAATTAATTCACACTGATGTATGTGGACCTATGCAAACTAGGTCTCTTGGTGGTGCTTCATACTTTGTTATTTTTATTGATGATAGATCTAGGTATACCTGGGTCTATTTCATTCGAAGGAAAAGTGACATATTTGAGTATTTTAAAGAGTTTCGAACTATGGTTGAAAAACAAACAGGTAAGTACATTAAAATACTCAGATCTGATCAAGGGGGTGAATATAAGTCAAAAGAATTTAACACCTATTGTAAATCTAATGGAATTCAACAACAGTTCACAGTGCCACATACACCTCAGCAAAATGGTGTTGCTGAGCGATGGAATAGAACCTTGGTGGAATCTGCTCGTAGTATGCTGCAAGGTAAGAACATCTCTAATGGTTTCTGGGCAGAAGCCATTAGCACTGCTGTTTATTTGAAGAATCGATGTCCCACTAAGAAATTAGTTTTTCAAACTCCTTTTGAGGTTCTTCATGGTTATAAACCTGATGTGAGTCATTTCAAAGTCTTTGGATGTACTGCTTTTGCTCATATTCCTAAGGCTAACAGAAGAAAACTTGATGCCAAGTCAATCAAGTGTGTTTTCATTGGGTATTGTGCGGATCAGAAGGCCTATAAATTGTTTGATCCAAGTTCCCATAAACTATTTGCAAGTCGTGATGTGTTGTTTCATGAGCAGGCTGATAAAAGTAATACAACGAATGATGCATGGCATATATCTAATGATGCACATATCAAACTTGATACTTTGATTAAGCAGGAACAGGAACAGGTACAGGTACAGGTACAGGATCAGGATGAGAGCAGTATGAGCACATCTAGCAGCAGTGAGTCATCACAAGGGGGTGATTCACCTCAAAGCCGACGAATCATGGATGGGACACCCACAGGCATTGAAGCGCCACGAAGGTCATCCCGACAAACTCAGCTTCCTGCAAGGTATAGAGACTATGCCTTAATGTCTAATATAATGAATGTTGAAGAACCAATTGACTATGAGCAGGCTAAACAACATGAACCATGGATTAATGCTATGAATGATGAGTATGCTTCTCTTATGAAAAATCAAACATGGGAATTAGTGGAACTTCTTGAAAATAAAGTTCCAATTGGAAGCAAATGGTTGTACAAATTGAAATTTAAAGCAGATGGTACAATTGATAAATTTAAGGCAAGATTAGTAGCAAAAGGATATGCTCAAAAGGAGGGAATTGATTATGAAGACACTTTTGCACCAGTAGCTAAGTTGAATACAATTAGATTACTGATTGCCTTAGCCACAAAACATAATTGGAATATACATCAATTGGATGTCAAATATGCTTTTCTAAATGGTGATTTAAAGGAAGAAGTTTATTTGGTTCAACCTGAAGGGTTTGTCAAACAGGGACAGGAGCATCTGGTTTGCAGGTTAAGAAAGGCATTGTATGGTTTGAAACAGGCGCCGAGATCATGGTATGTAAAGATTGATACCTTCTTTCTTCAGAATGGATTTGTGAAAAGCAAGAATGATCCTAACTTGTATGTTAAGAAAGATGAAAAAGGAAATGTTGCTTTAATATCTTTATATGTGGATGATCTCATAATCACAGGGAGTGCTCACAAGTTAATTGAAGAAATTAAAGTTCAGTTGTCACAGGAATTTGAAATGAAAGATTTGGGTGAATTGCATTACTGTTTAGGAATTGAGGTATGGAGAGAGCTTGGTAAAACTTTGATCACTCAAAGCAAATATACAAAGGAGATTCTTAAAAAGTTCAATATGACAGATTGCAAAGCTATGTCAACTCCCTTAGAATAGAATGCAAAGTTGTACAAAGAAGATGGAACAAAAGAGGCAGATGGAACATTATATCGTCAGCTAGTGGGAAGTTTGAACTATCTCACCACTACCAGACCAGACATTGCATACTCAGTCAGTATTCTTAGTCAATTCATGGCTAAGCCTTCAGGAAATCACTGGAATGCTGCAAAGAAATTTCTCCGATACTTAAAGGGAACAGTGAATTTAGGTATTATGTATACTGATGAATCTGATGTTGCACTGACAGGTTTTTCTGATTCAGATTGGGCAGGAAATCCAGATGACGGACGATCTACCTCTGGCTATGCATTTCATATTGGATCAGGGGTCGTATCTTGGAGTAGTAAGAAACAGCCAACTGTTTCTTTATCATCAACAGAATCAGAGTACAAAGCTTTGACCAATGCCACCTGTGAAGCTATTTGGTTGCGGAGAATTCTTGTAGATCTTGAAGAAGCGCAAAGTGGTTCAACATGTATCAATTGTGATAATCAGAGTGCTATCAAATTAGCACATAATCCAGTTTACCATGCTAGAACAAAACACGTTGAGTTACAGTACCACTTTGTACGTGAGAAAATTGAGTCGAATGAAATTGAATTGATATTTTGTAACACCAAGGATAATGTGGCTGATATATTTACTAAGCCCCTTGGTAAAATCAAATTTGAAGTTTTTAGAAGTCAATTAGGTATTGTAGAAAATCCATTTCTCCATTAAGGGAGGATGTGAGAATAATGCAGAAATAGAATTAGTTTGGAGTGGTTGAACGAGAGTGTTTAATTAGGAATTAGTTCCATCTATTCAGGTTTGTTTCCTCTTCTTCAGGAAGATTAGGTGAGTGAGTTTCCTATATAAGTGTGATGTAATTGAGCAATTTAATTCATTGAGTTGTGTGAGCTTTGTCTCACGTTTCTGAGTGATTCTGCTGTGCATTTTTTGTTAATTTTGAACATCTTCAATAATGCATTTTCTAGATGAAAACTTTAGGTGAGTGAATGTGATGGATTCACAAGTAGTCGCTCTAGAGTATTGTTGAAGATATAATGCCTCTTTGTTGAGAGAACAAGTGCATGTGTGACTCTAGTGACACCACAATGATAAAGAATATGGAGTAGAGGAGATCGTCTTCTCATATTCTCATATCGAGGGCTGTCATTCTAGTTTCATGTTATAAACATAGCCCTTTGTGTGGTTAATACTACAAATGCAGTGGAATTTCTAAAAAATTAGGTTTTCTCCACTCTGATCCTAGTGTCTCATTATTTTATCTAATTATTCTTGAATATGTTGTTTTTCTAATGTGTATTCACAATTTGAGGATACTTAACATATTTTCTTATATAATTCTTACATCACCATTGAAAGTAAACCTTTTTTGAAGGGCATGACATGAGGTTAAAAGAGATAAGGTCTAATATTAACATTTTTTTAAAATATGGAAAGAGGTCCATCTTCTCGACATGTTATCAAATGTTATCAAATGAGCATGTAGCATTTGTAAAATGTAACTTCTTATTGTTATTATTGAATTTTCCAAAGATAAACAAGTAAAACACATTTTAATACAATTGAAAAAATTAATACACTTTAAAATAGATATATAGAAGTGAGAAGTTGTGATACAATACTCCATGGTTTAGCAGTCATCTATACTTCTAACTTTCAAAGTATTATAAGAAAAGAATTTATAATTTTGCATTCAAGAAACAATTTTATTATAAATAAAATACTTGTTTTCAACACAAAGGAAGAAACTAAATTTCTAACAATAAAGCTAAATATCTAATAATACTAAAACTAAAACTAAGTAAACTTGAGGAAACTAGAAATTTTGCAGTCCATGATAAATTAACACATATGATATCAAAACAGACAAATCAACTTGAAAAGGTGAACTGAATTTCCAATAATAAGCCATGAATACATATACAAGTACATGGTAAAAACAATTAAACACTACACATAAAAACTAAATATACTTTTCAAACTCTATTGGTTAGTACTTTGTAAATTGATAAATTACATAGTAAAAAAAGAGAAATCACCTAAAATGCTATAATATTAAACTAAACTAGAAAAATTAACTTTTATCAATAAAATTATTAATATGATTTTTTTAATGGATAAAGTATATAACTATTCAAATCTATCCAGATATAATTTGAATTTGATGTTTATTACATATTCACATTTTGATTTAAATCTCTCCATGTGTAATTTGAATTTGATGTTTATTACATAATCACATTTTGATTTTGAAATAAAAAGTAAAAGTTTGCAACAACTACTGGGAAATTTTATATCAACATAATTTATTTGATAAAAAACAATAATTGAAAACCCTCTATATTGAAAAAGCACTCCTCAATGTAGAGGCACTCCTCAATGTAGATATGAATACGAATGAAACAAATAACAAAAACTTACAAATTCTGTATCAACATTATTTTAAATAAATGATAAAAGTACAATAGCTAAATATCTTCATCTTAAAACAACTACTGATGGTAGATATCAATATACCATATGAATGAGAAGGAAACAAGTAATGAAAACACACAGATGGGTTTTAGGAATTTTATTGAAGAGGGTGGGGAATGAGAAGGAAACAAGTAATGAAGACACAGATGGGTTTTAGGAATTGTATTGAAGAGGGTGGGGCTTTTTTTCTGGAGGATGTGATTGTAGTTTATCCTTGGATACCTCACTCCAGGAATGGATAGTCTGTGTAGCCAACTACAGGATCAGGTATGTAAAAAGTGTTCCTGTTGTATTTGTTGAGAGGGGCATTTAACTCGAATCTTCTAGGCAAATCTGGGTTAGCCAGAAAAATTCGACCGTAAACTACAAGATCAGCCTTTCCGCTTGCAATCGCTGCATTTCCATCTTCTCTATCATAACCCCCTGCAACCAGGAATGATCCCTTGAACGCCTTCCTCATTGGAAGCAGACTCTTGTTTGTTGCAACAGGTTCAAACGAAGTTACCAGTCTGGGCTCTACATAGTGGGCATACAGGATATTGTATTTATTCAAGGCCTCAGCCATGTAAAGCCCAAGCGCCTCAGGATCTGAGTCAATGGATTCTAGATATTGTGCAAATGGAGAGAGCCGTATTCCCACTCGCTCTGCTCCAATTTCATTTGCCACTGCATCAACAACCTCCAGAGGAAACCTGCACCGGTTCTCCAGTGTCCCACCATACTGATCTGTCCTGTTATTTACACCATCCTTCATAAACTGGTCAAGAAGGTATCCATGAGCACCATGAATTTCCACACCATCAAAACCTGCCACAATGCCATCAAAACTATGAATGGAAAAGTATCACAATTCCCTATTTATTTGAAGAAAATTTTCCTTGAGGAAGAAAACAGCCCTGTGATCTATTAAGAAAAAATTCGAATTCTTTCTTGGATAAAGATACTTCCTACAGCCTGTGTACTCTGTGTGCAAATATCTAAATGCCAAATTTGCGATTTAGTAAAGAACTTTCACCTGCTTTAATAGCATTTCTGGCAGCAAGACGAAAGTCATTAATAATCTCAGGAATCTCCTCTGTTTTTAGAGCTCGAGGTGTGGAATAATCTGCAACATCTTTGCCGTTGGGTAACACAACTTGTCCGGATATTTTTCTATCTGTTGATGAAATGGGAGCCTGGCCATTGGGTTGATAGTCTGCATTTCATAGACCCACTCAGCCATCTCTATTCAAAGAAACTAACAAGAATTGTTCAAAAAAACTGACCTAATACAAATTCATTAGGGCAAGAGACTAAAAGTTGGCACTACCCAATTTTCATGATGAGATGCCATGGCCAAATGAAGCCAGCAAACAGTGGTATTATAGTGGGAATCATGCTTTGGAAACAAATCAACAGAACCCAATCCACACAGATCTGTCAAGTGGGTACATGAAAGGAATTAATAGATAGCAATGCAATGCAGAGCATAGACACTTACCCACATGGGAAGCCCTTCCAGTGTGCCAAATCTGACAGAAGAAAACGCCCCCTTTCTCGTGGACACCATTGACAATGGGTTTCCAGGCTTCCACCTGCTCCTCGGTCCAAATTCCAGGCGTATCCGGGTACCTGTCAGTTCCACACCTCATGGCCATCATTATTTGGGGTTTTAATTAAAGAAAAAAAACTTATAACAAGTATTCGGCTTATTATAACCATGAATGTGGGTATTTGAGAGAGAAAATGTTAGCCTACCCTTGGGCAGAGTCGGAGACGCCAGTAGCTTCTGCAATGAGAAGACCTCCAGGACTGCTTCTCTGCGAATAGTATAGGATTGCGTGCGGTTGGGGTATGTAATTGTAGGATCTCTGTCTGGTTAAGGGTGCCAAAACCACTCTGCAAAAACCCTTTCCAATATGAGCAAATTCAAACTATGTTGTCAAAATGAGTATCAGAGGAATGAGAAAAGGGAGAGCAGAAGCTTGATACCTGTGAGACAAGCTGAAGGAACCCAACTGATAAGGTGTTATCAATGGGATCTGCTGCTTTGATTGGTTTTCTTCTGTGTTTTGTTTTCCTGCCATTGTGATTAGTCTTCTTACTCCTACGCCTCTTCTTCTTGAACAATGGAAGTGAATGAGCTCCACCGATTTGGTAAAACAGGCTGAACGCTGTGGATGAATGTTTGCTAGATTCATACTGTACTGCCTTATGGGTTTATATAGAATTCCAGTATAAATCTGATTTGGTATGACTAACGTCATGGATGATGAACATAGATGAAGAATCGTAATGGGCAATTATCATTCATTGAGTCACCAAATCTACGCCATAATTCTGTGTTGTGTGGGCTGCGCTGCGAGATCGTGAGTAGCAGGTGTGTAATATGTATAAGCGGTCCATGCGGACTTCCCATGGATTTTGAGTTTGGTGTGAACATAGCCAAATAAAGTAAAGTAAGAATTTGAAATGGTCTCCATTCGAAAAGCAAATAAAGTTGCATACAAGCATTTTTCAGGGGATGGTTGGTATTCAGTGAAGAAGTAACTCGCGAAAAATGAATGGAGCGGAGAATGCCTATTAAAGTGGAATTGAAATTCTTGACCGTCATGGAAACGTCACTGTGGATTATCAAAATTGTGATAAAGAAGACTTGAAAATTGGACAATATTAAACACACATTCAAAGCGTAAACTCAAAGTCAAATATCGTTGGCAACTGCTCTCCGAGTAATTTTATGAAATTTGGTAACATTTTGTGGTCAGCTGCCCTCGAGTAACTTTATGACATTTGGCAGCCACCACGACTTGGTAGATGGAACCAGTAGCATGTAGTAATTTAATTTTGACCAGGTACATTGAACCTAGATAAGTTATAAATCATGTGATTATCGTCATTAACTTTATTAATTAAAGACAAGTTTTAGGGTAATTTACCATTAAATTGTTAATATTTCATCTACATTTATTTTGAAAAATTATCTATGAAGAAGGGTGATGTATTAATTTTTTTTAATAAGATATATAGTGTTTTTTTTATAATGAAAAAATTATGGGAAGTTTTGTGTGCGGAGGGATTTGATTTTTCAACATTTAAGATGGATTTTCTGAGTGAGGAGGAGAGAGAAATATTTATTTATTATTTTGTTTAAATAGATATTTATTATTTGTATTTTTTAATTAAATAGTATTACTTTTTTAAATAAGATATAGGTTTTTTTTTTAATAATGAAATTTATTATTTGGTTTAAATACATATTTATTATTTGTATTTTTTAATTAAATAGTATTATTTTTTTAAATAAGATATAGGTTTTTTTTTAATAATGAAATTTATTATTTTGTTTAAATACATATTTATTATTTGTAATTTTTAATTAAATAGTATATTTTTTAAAATAAGATATAGGTTTTTTTTTTAATAATGAAAATTTTATGGGAAGTTTTGTGTATTGAGGGATTTGATTTTTCAACATTTAAGATGGATTTGCTGCTCATATTTGTATGTGAGTGAGGAGAGTGAGGAGAGAGAAATAATTATTTATTTGTGTAAATGTTAAAAATGCAAAATTAAGATGAAGATATATATATAGCATGAAAAACCTCTGGTTTATATAAATGTACCAATTCAAATTATCAAAATTCATCTATACATATAGCATGAAAAAGTCATCAAAAATAGAGTTCCTGTGAGCCATACATCATCATTATCCATATCCCATATGCACATATATGAAAAAACTAAACTTTCTGTTCCAGAATCCATCCATCACTCTTGCAAAAAACATAACTGACACTTGAACAAAATGTCAAAATCAAAAAGGCCTATCCCTTGTTCTTTGACCCTTATGCCTTCGATATAATTCCTGACATTCTGGTAAGAATTGTCGCACCATCTAAAAGGCCAAGAAAACCTGTATCTTCCACTCCCCCTTTGTTATCGCATATCGCCATTTAGGAACAAAAACTTGCGACCAAATGTAGATCCCAAGACCTTCATTTGTCCTCAAAAAGTAATTGATCCTTATTTAGAACATATGTACATTGCCCCTATCACCAGTACCCTTAGCCTCAGCAAGTTCATAATTAATCACCCCTAGCATACCACTCAATCCCAATTTTGACAGCCGGTCAGCAGTGGAGTTCTTTTCTCTGAAAATGTGAGAGAAAGTACCAACCAGCTCATTTATACATTCCATCCAAGAAATAAGTTGCAAAGGCGCCAAATTGTTTCTCTTGTTAAGATATTCAATCAAAACCTTTGAATCACCATATATCTGGATGGAATCAATGCACAAATGCCTAGCAAACCAGAGAAAGCCCCATAAAGCCAAAGTCTCAGCTCTCATATTTGAACCCATGCCACCATTCCAGAAAAGTTTGTAATGGCATAACGGGCTAATCAGTAACCACGCTTTGCACCCACACATTCCATGTTGAGCCGTGCCATCGAAGAAACCCACTGGATAGGAGAAATCAAAAGGCCTCAATCTAATCGACAGATCCTTTGGTGGCTTATGTATCGGTTTGGAACCCTCCCATTGTTGAACAATTTGAGATGCAACCTCAGTCTGAAGCAAAGAACAGTCTTCGAAAATATTTAAATTTCAGCACTTCCATATTTTTCAATGGATGAAAAGTGGGATGATGCAAAAAGATTTTCCTTTTGAGACCCACCATGACATACATTCCTTTGCAAATTGATAATCACTGTCACATAAATTGAAAAACTTGCATAGATGAAATCTAACATCCCTGGAGAAGACACAGTTATAGAACATGTGCTAGTTATCCTCATCCTCCATCTTACACAATGAACATCTCCCCGGACGATTCATACCTCTTTTTTTTATATTAGTCCAGGTTAAATTTTTGTCTTGCCAAACACACCATAAAAAGATGACAGTTTTAGGTTGTGTGTTTACCTTCCACATATTATTAAACCAACATTCAACCCCCTGTTTGCTGTAATTAACCATAAGCTCCCTGTAAGTTTCCTGAGTGTAAATATTTCCATTAGTTAAAATTCCACCCTAAGTAATGGAATCCTCATCCATCGAGTGCGTCCATCCCATCCCTATAATCCTTTCCAAATACTTAGTCCATTCAATATTCATTTGACCCTGCATACCGAGTGCCTCTGGTTCATACCATATTGGCATTTTGTCTTGCCACCTTTTAATAACCTGTGACAGAAAAAAGAAACCCCTTCTATGAAGGAAATTCAGAGTATTTTCCTCCAGAGCATTTTCTGACTGGAAACCCCTGATTGCACCATCTCCAATCAGTATTTTATGTCCGCTCCCAAATTTCCATTTCAAGGGTTCTTTGAACCCTGGCCAAATATTTAAAAACCCCCTCCATATTTGCAAGCTTTTTCCTTTTTTGTTCCATTCGCTTATGAAAACATCTTCCAGTTTCTGTGATTTTATGTACTTAAAATGAATAATCTCACTCCAGATACCTTCCATTTGCAAGCTTCTCCACATAGACTTCATAAGTAATGATTTGCCGAAGATCTCCATGTTCATTAAACCCCAGCCTCCCTGTTTTTTAGGCTTGGCAATGAGATCCAATCGAGCCAGGTGTATTTTTCTATCACCGTTGCTCCCATTCCATAAGAAATTTGTCACAGAGATTATGATCCTTTGTTGTATAGTTTTCGAGATTAGAAATAAATGAGTCCAAAAAACCGAGATCTGCTGCAAGACAGCCTAGATAAGGATCAGCTTGTCGCCTTTAGATAAGCACTTTAGAGACCATCCTTGAATACGTTTATGAAATTTTTCAACAATCCACTGCCAATCCTTTACTCTATAGGATGTTGGTTTAAGTCGAAAACCTAAATAAGTAATCCCCTCCGATAGTGGCATCAAATTAAAATTAAAAAGAGCTTATATCTCGTTTAATATCATCTGCTCCTCGTTTTCAAAATAAATATAGGACTTTTTCTTGTTGGAAATCATACCAGTAGCCTCACTGAATCTATGAAATATGTGAAACATCAGCAGCCAACAGGATCAAATCAGCATCCCAAAAAACATAGCATCGTCCACAAAAAAGCTATGAGAGATCTCATTTTTTTCAGTAATCTTGATCCCCCTGAACGTGCCCAGAGCTGGGGCCTCATTTAATTTAATGCTCAAAGCATCCATAGTTAAAATAAAGAGCAGAGGTGAAAGAGCGCATCCCTGGCACAAACCTCTGCCAGGCTTGAAAAAACATGATGCAGTCCCATTAATAATAACTGCCATCACCGATGATGTGACACATCACATAATCCATTCAACTACATTTCTGTGGATACCAATATGATAAAGCACCATTCTTAAAAAATCCCAGTCAACTCTATCGTAAGGCTTACTTAAATCCATGTTCATAAGAATAGCCTCGGATTTTCTGACATGAATCAAAAGCATAACCTCCTATATAGTTGCCACAACATCGTGAATACTACACCCGCTTAAAAACCCAGATTTCTCTTTGTAATAAACCTGGCTAGAGTCCCTTTTAACATTTTAGCAATCAATTTTGATGTGATCTTATAAATATTATTATATAAAGAAATTGTTTGATAGTCCTCGAAAGACCTGGTTTCCTTTTTTGGGTATGAGAGCTATAAAATTAGAATTAACCGATCTCAGAATCCTTCCTTCTCTTCTAATTTCCTCAACCATTTTTGTCACCTCCTCTAGCAGTATATCAGAAAAGTGCAAGAAAAAATCGGGGGTCCAGCCGTCCGAGACAAGACTTTTATCAGGTTTAAAAGACCTCAGTACACTCTCTACTTCCGCCACTTCCACTTTTATGAAAAACATCTCATTCTCTGCATCATTAAATATCCTTGGAAAACCCTGAACCGCCCAAATTTGATCTGGTATGTAGGCCCCTTCTCTAGCCTTATACACATCAGAAAAAATAAATAAATAAATAAATAAATAAAATAAAAAAATTACAGGCTCTTGCTTACTTCTTTCTGTAGTATGTGATTCCCTTCCTTCATTTGTGATATGCTAGATAGCATTTTGTCTTCTCCTTCCGTTTGCATAGCTATGGAAATATTTAGTATTACGATCCCCCGCCTTTAGCCAAGTTGCTCTACTTTTTAAACACCAATATTGTTCCTTAATATGTAGAATAGTCTTCCTTTCAATCTCCAATTCCCTGATCTTTTTCCAGACATCATCTTGAGGCCTTCCATTTTTTAAAATTTCTAACAGCATCTTAGTCTGAGCCATGATCTCCTACAATCTTTGTTCCATCTTCCTCTTTTTTTCTCTTTCCCAAAACTTAACCTTCGACTTAAGGATTTTTAGGCTTTTAGATAGAAATTCCATAGAAGATACACTTTGTTCCTGCTTGTTGGTTTTAAATAAATATATAACCAATACATTAAAATCGGCATCCTCTAGCCATGCACAATTGAACTTGAAAGGATAGCCCAACACCACATTCTCAAAATTCCATTTAATAATAATTGGGCGATGATCGGATACCATCAAGTCCTTTACACTAACCTTGACCCCTCCCATATGAGAGAGTATAACTTCTTGAAAAAGTGCCAGGTCCAGCCTCTTGGCTATGAAATCCTCACCCCCTCTCCCATTATACCAAGTCGGTCCATGAGCGACCATAGGAATCTCCTTTAGACTATTATCTCTAAACATGTCTACCAGGAAATCCGATAATGGATCCTTGTGTCCAACACCCTATACATCCTTCTTGCTCATAGTACAATTAAAATCCCCCACCAGAATAGAGATTTCCAAAGATAGAAACCCACTTCTTTCCATCTACTTCCAAAAGCCCTCTTTATCATAATAGGGTGCGTACAAATTTATCAGATTAACTCTAAGATTAAGACCCCTCAAACGTCCAAAAATCAAAATGCCACCAAAAAAACCATAAGCCTGAAATGAGGCCCATCTCGAGTTCCATATCATTGCCAGCCCGCTAGATTGTCCATCTGCATCCTTCGCGGTGATGTGCCAATCTAGAAACATTTTTCGGAAATAACCTATAGAATTGTCAGCATTGGACATCGTTTCTTGAATAAAAATAAGGCAAGGATTCAACTTCAAATAAAAATCCCTTAGAGACAAAAAATTTCGCTTCCCCCCCAGTCCCCTAACATTATGCGAGCACAGAATCACCAGTCACCAATTTTGAGGGCTTAAGGGTTCTAAGTACCCTATCCAGAGCAAAAGTTATAGGGATATTCCTAAAAATACCCTCTGACAGATCATACTCCCTAAAGTCTGCAACCATCGCTATCTTTTTCTGTCGAGGCCTACCTCGTCCTTTCCACAAAGTAACATTCGATGCAGACATGGGACTTATGATAATGGGGGGTGACAGTCACAAAATATAATTTTATCTAGATGAAGATTCTTGGAGAATAGATATGTGAGAGAATATAAATCTATCAATAGTTGGTGTGTTCACTAATCTTAAAAGAAGTTAGTTCTTATGAGTTATGAGGTTGTTGAGTCTTAGTTGGTTGAGAGATTCTCTTCAATTAGTTAGGCTCTTATATTGGAGTGTGGTTGTGATATTCCCTTGACCAATTGAGATATTTCAAGATAGTTTTATGGAGTTTTCTATATGTGATATTTTTTGGAGTTTCTGATAGATTTCTGACGAAAAAAAAATTGTAGTCAAATCTTGATTTGTGTTGTTTAAACTGGGTTTTTTACTGCACATATATATTCAGCACTCTCAAAAACCCCTGAGGCACTTCTATTGTGAAGAGTTCATCCATCAAACTTGAGATTTCAATAAATCTCTCTCATTCTAAACAACTAAGATAGGAAAATAAGCTTTTCAAAAAATCTCACATATAGACAACAAACAACTTGTGATTGAGACCGAAAATAAAGATCCAGATGGAAAGCAAGAGCAAATAGAAAGGAACTTTGCTTGAGAGTTTGCATAAGGTTAGGTGTCAGATAAATAAATAAACTTTGCATAGGAGAAGAGCTCTTGGTCGACAATGAATTGTGTTGTAGTCAAATCCATCTATGTGGTAATGCTTGGAATGTGATTTTGTAGTTTGAGGTAGAGGCATCGTAAAGCTGAGTAGGTAGACCCAAGTGAGCCCTGCTCAATTCGACCATGCAAGTACTTCCGAATTTTCTAATTGCTGAGGATTAAGGGAAGTGTTAGTGGATTTCCAATTCTAATTGTTGAGAATTAAGGGAAGCGTTAGTGGATTTCCAATGTTGGAGTGCTTGGAGATGGAGGCTACAATTTCCAAAATTCAATTCTTGAATATCGATAGCAGCAACATCTTTCCTTGATGTTGGATGATGGCCCCATTGAAATGGTACACCTTGGACTCAGTACTAAGGAAAAATATAACATCATGGTTGAATGAAATCCATGCAAAAGAAATTTGCGTTAAAGCAATTAAAGTCGATCCGGTGGCAAAGTATTTAAATTCTTGCGACATTTCATTCATGTCGTTAGCAAATTGTAGTGCTAAGGACAATTTTCCATTTTTTGGGTATACATATCTAGTGTATTGAAAATTTCCACCCAATTCCTATACCAAAATCAATTGCATGAGTTCCAGCCAACGGTCTACAAAGAAAGTTTTTGAGCCTCTGAACCTCTCAGTTTGCAGCTTGAAAACAATTAATTATTGAGAAATCGTTTATTCTCATGGACAGAGGTGAAGGCGATCCTTTGCATTAAGACTATGGAGATTCTCCTCACGGAGAACGAAATCCAAAAGGTTGATGCCCCATCACTATTTGTGGAAGCATTTGTAGTTCATTGGATAATTGTTATGTATGCTTTGTGGCATGATTATTTTTATGGTGAAAGTGTATTGGATTTATCAGAGTAAACTTATTAAGATTAACAATCTCAATATGAAATTTCTCAAGTGGGAGATAAATACACTTAATATGTGAGAGTGTGCTATAGAAAGGATAGAGAGAGATTCTGGACACAACAAAGATGTTAGAGTAACAATTGAGATTGGATGAGGTCTTGGACACAATAAAGATGTTAGAGTAGCAGTTGACATTGGATGGATGATAGATAAATGTAGGTTTAATCATGTGAAATAAAACAAACTCATTACCATATTTTTATGTGAGTCACACATGTTGTAGCAAGTCTATATGGTATGTTCTAAGTTTTATAGTGTTCCTTGAAAAATATTTATTCGTTATCTCCATGGATGGGGTGTGTATATAATTGAGTTAGTTATGATGTAATCTTGATAAGGCATGTGCACCCTTGTGAAGTTCATGGTAATATTAAAACCACCTTGTAAATGCAAGTTTGTGGTAAGCCAAAAACCACTTTGTAGTCTAGGTTTGTGGTAAGAAGGAAACCCTTGTGAGAGGGAACTGGATAGGATTCATGTAGCATAGTTGAGGGTTAGCCAATAAAACCCAGAGCATGGATGAGGGTTATTCTAGAAAACCAAGAGCGTGGTTGAGGTTAGCCTAGAAAACCAGAACATGTTTGAGGGTCAGCTGAAAAAACTCAGAGCATGGTTAAGGGCAAGTAGACAAAACCCAAAGCATGGTTACAAGTAATTCGAGGAAACTCGGGGTGATGATGGTGCAAAGGAAATTACAGGTCCATGGATAGGTATGTAGATATGATGGTTGATGAACCATGTACACGAAGGACATCTTAGTAGATCAACAATTACAATGGTTACGTACCCATGCACTCTAGTGGATGGTTGTTCCCTTATATGGACATAATGTTTTTTTGATAATGGTTGTAAACACCAGGTTGGACCAGAGATATACTTTGTTGATCGAGATTAAGACAAGTAGTTTTTGAAGGTGAGTGCTAGAGGATATAACTCATACTTGTCTTTGGTGTGTTCACTAATTGTAGAATGTGTATATTCCTATTAGTTAGAACGTCGTTGAGGCCTATTCGATTGAGAGATCATTTCCAATTAGTTAGCCTCCTAGATTGGAGTGTGGTTGAGATATTACCTCAACCAATTGATTGAATGTCCAAGATAGTTTTATTATATTGAGATATAGTCTGATGTATTAATATTCAAAACATTATTGATGTTAATGTAGAGTGGTTTCACCTTAATTGAATATATGACTTGTAAGTTTATGTTTTTTTTCATGCATCCAAAGCACATATGTTGATTTATATTATGGCACACTTGGAAGGTCACTATTGGATGAATCCCTCCTCTTTATGCAATTTCTGAAAATTTTGAACCATTATAACTCCATGGTTATGGTTGTGAGTTATATTAATTTGGTTGTGTATGGTATTTACACATTGTACTATTCATACAATGATGTATGAAACTTTTTAGTATAGATCTTTATATGATGCATTAACAACAAATTCTCACTCTAGGAGAACTACAAATACTTCTCTACACTAGTAATTAGAACTCACAAGCATTGAAGTATTCACCATTAAGTGTTCCTCCTACGGTATGATTGGATGACACCGAGTCTCTTACCAAGATTTAGGGCCTTACTTTCATTAATTTTGAGTCATTAAGTAAATATTTATGATCCAGTTTGGATCATTATATTATGACATCCATGTTGATGCTTTCCAAGTGGAAAAATTGGAGGAATCAACTCACAAGGCCATTTTTATCGACGAGTCCCTGTTTGGAAAATTGGGGTCTAAAACATTATAAAATTAGTTTGAGACATTAAAAATCACCTTTTTAGGATAAAAAATTTCACTTAAGTTTGGCATCCCCTAGTGCTATTCTACACATAAGTACATTTCTAACAACACAAGAATTTCCTCAATTAGAGTTTGTATGCAGAAGTTATGCCACTTAGAAGTTAACCTTCTTGTTTTGACCACCATGATTCGAGAGGATGCCACGTCAACAAATTTTATTCATGGAAAGGGGAATAGACATGTCATCATGATGAAGAAGACTCTAGAAGAGTCCAAATTTTAATCTAGTTAGGAGTCGAAGGAGTTAAACATAAACACTAGTAAGCTATCTGGCTATTTTAGAACCAAGTCGCTAGGCGGAAAATGGGTTCAATTATATTCAAGTGAATTTTGTTCCATATATAAGCAGAGTAGCTAAAAGTGGATATAGACAAAGAAAATAGAGGGGGTTTGTACACTGTAGCATCCCATAGGCCATAGGACTCCCTCCCTTGTACTTGCATCTTTTCCCATTTAGAGAAAGAGAGAGTAGAGTAGCCTCACCTTCCAGCTAGGTTTCCCCCCCCATAAGGATTTCCCACATCATTTGTTGTGTTCATTTTGGTTTGTGAGTTTTATTTTGGTGTTATGTATTTTCTATATTTTATCTATTGCATGCATATTATGAATAAAAAAATACTTAATAAACCTAGAAATCTAAGGCAAAATTGACCCTCATAGTATAAGTTTCATATTTTTCAAATATATTTTAGTATATCTATTGTGATGAATTGTCAATTGGAATATCCCCTTTAATTTACAAATATATTGTTATTAGAGTAGGTTTCTTTATGTATATTATGGGGATTTTTATGGGATCCATATCAGTTAAATTGAAAATCACAAAACCTCTGCCATGGTCGAAAAATCTATTAATGACCCTCAAGATCTCACATAGGAGAGGTTTTAATGGCTAGAAGCGCAAGTCACAAATATAAATTCTAATGTGAGCCTCATCATGGTGGACCTTACCAATAAGGTTTGGATATTCGAAGAAGATGGATTTTTTAATGTAGAGGAAAAATTGGAGGGGAGATTGAAGGATCAGCAAGAACCAGAGAGGGAGCCTAAGAAAGAACTTGAAAAGGAACAACTTAGTTCAAGTGTCGTGAACCATCAATAGTACCTATTCACCATGTAATATAAGGATTAAATCAATCTATATCAAGGTGAGATCGACGATATGAAGTTAGATAACTGGTTGTAGTAGTTAGAAGTTTATTTTAGTCTTCACCACATAGAGGAAGAATGGAAAATTTCATTTGCACATATGAAATTAGAGGGCCATGCCTTGACCTAGTGGGAAAGCCACATGGAAACCATGAGACTGGAGGGACATCCTCCAACATCTAAGTGGGAGGATTTAAAACTCTCATGGAGTCACAATTCTACCCTATCAAGTATGTAGATGATGAATGGATCTGGTGGCATTACTTCATGTAGAGGCAAGGGAATATTGTACAAAATACACCACCAAATTTAAGAGGATGGAAATAATGTTGAATATCTCCCCAAAGAACCCATGCATACTCCTCAGGTTTATGGGGTGGTCTATATAGCTATTTTCAAGAGTAAGTGATGCTATTCAAACCTAGAATGATGGATGAGGCTTATGTACAAGCACAATACCTAGAGAGCATAAGCTAGAAGAAAGAGAAATCAAATGGATCAAAGTAGAAGGACAACCAAGAAGCTTCCAAGGAGGGGAAGAAGAAGTGGAAAGGGGGAAAGAAAAAAAGACAGCAACCACAACACACTAGTGCAAATATCCCAAAAATCATTGCAACCACTATAATATTGATGGTCATATAGAAGATAAGCATTGGAAGTTGCATCTAGAGCTCAACTCGAAGAACAAAAAGAAAGATGCAAAGAAGAAAAATCACATGGCCATTGATTCGAGCAACTAGGTGGAATGCAACTCAGACATAGATGGTAATATTATTCGTACCTCAATGCAGAAGGGGATGAATCTATGTATCCTTCAACAACTAGGAAGAGAAGGAAATGACGAAACTCTTTTGTATAAATAAACAAGTTAAGAAAATGAAAATTTATGCTGTATTTTACTCAGATCATAGGATAATCTCATAGCAAGAGATCTAGTCGAGAAACTAGGATTGGATACTCATGACCATCCTAACCCATATCCATTAGGATATATCAACATAAAGGTACAGATAAAGGTAAACACAAAATGCAAAACCAAATGTGTTACTAGTGATTATTTTATTGATGAAGTATAGTTGAATGTAGTTCCATTTGATGTACATGGAGTTATTTTTTAGTGTCCCCATATGTACAAGTGGGATGTGATCTTAATGTAGAGATCCAACTAGTACTGCCTCATCAAGAACAAAAAATCCTTCATCATCAATGTGCACAAGGACAAGTTAAAGATCTTGTTGGTAACTTTCAACTAGAATGAAAAGTTAATCAACTTTGGCAGGAAATATGTTTTTTTTTGTTTTTAAGATAGAATAAATCTAGAGAAGAGTCCATGGGAGATAATTTATCTTTGGATGGGTGAAATAAGGAAAAATAACAATAATTGGAAGAGTTTTTATAGGTGTACAAGGTTGTGTTCTAAAAGCCTAAGGGGATATCACCCAAGAGTGAAGTGGAGAACAAGATCCAACTATTTATGAAATTTCCATTGTTAAACATTGGGATGCATGGATGGTAAATTATAAAGACAAATGAGGTGAAGAAGCAGTTGTAATAGCTACTAGAAAATTTTTTCATTCAACCAAGTACCTCACCATGGGGGTCACCCATTATCATTGTAACAAAGAAGGGCATGGGACTTTGTGGATGTGTATTGATTATAAGGTGCTAAAAAAAATCATGCTCGAGAACATGTTTCCCCTTCCTAAGATATATGATCCACTAGATCAGTTGCTGCAAGCCAAATACTTCACTAAGCTAGACTTAAATTTGGGATATCACCAGGTCTAGGTAAAAAAATAATATCCATGGAAGACCACCTTCAAAACTAGGCAAGGTTTGTATCAATGGTTAGTCATGTTATTTTTTGCCTATGCAATGCACCAACTATGTTCATTAGGTTGAATGATATATTGCACCCTTTTATAAATTCATTTTTTCTTGTCTATTTGGAAGATATACTGGTATACAATGCTACTTGTGAGTAGCACATCTCACATTTGATGCAAGTTCTAGAGACACTGAAGAAGCGCCAACTCCTGGAAACAAAAATATGTAGTGTATCTAAGATATGTGATAGGTCGAGAAGATTTGATAGATATCTCTTTCCAAGATGGAGGTCATCATGAAGTGGATAATGCCTACTAATGTTTCTAAGGTCATGATTTTTGTTGAGTAAACATAGTTTTTGAGGAAATTCATATCCTCATTTTCAATAGTAACAACATCACTCCATGTCATAACAATGAGTAGTAATATTTTCCAGTGGAGAAGGGCAGAGAGAGGGAATTTGAGGAGTTAAAGAAGAAGATCAGGTAAGCTATGATTTTGGCATTACCAAATTTGTAGCAACCCTTGTAAGCGGAGACATATGTGAATGGGTATATTATGGGATCAATATTGATGTAGGAATGAAGGAATGTATGCTATCATTATGAAGTATTTAATGGGGAATTTCTTAACTAATATACCTACGATAAGTAGCTCTATGTTGTAGTGCAAGCTATGAAGAAGTGGAAACACTATCTGATGGGAAAGGAGACAATAATTCACATGGATCACCAGCCACTGTAGCACTTGCAATCATAGAGTATGCTACAATAAATCATGCATTACAAGTGTATGGGGTTTCTACAAAATTTTCATTTAGTGATCAAGTACAAGAAGGGTGCCACAAAAAATTTGAATGACATGCTTATAAGCCCACCCACATCAAATATCATGGCTTTGGGAACTCTTATGCACATGGAGCCTTTTTTAGAAATTATGATGTATATTTTCAACTACTCATGAAGTTTTAATCAAAATCACAAGACACAAACCTACTCGACTGCTTTGCGGACATTAATTCACAATTTAGAACAAATTTTGTAGACATGCAATAAGAAATCACACACATGCAAATAATATTTATTTCTTGGGGAAAATAATCTGTTAAAAACCCCAATGTCTACTTGCATTAATCTTATGAATAGAGATGTATTACAATTTCTTAGCTCAACTGAGCACAACCTACAAGTGCATAACCTATCTCTCTGCTCACTCAGAAGCTCTGACCCATACTTAGTCAATTTATACCTTTGCTTGAGCTCTTATTTCCTTGCACTGTTACTTGAGAAATTAGGACCCAATTATTCAGGAATTTCTCCAAAATGGATTGTGAAATTCCCGAAGGCTAGTTATCTAACTCCATGCAACACCTGTACACTCAAGACTGGCCTACAAATGATTTTACACTACATTGGAATCTCCACCAAGCCTAGGGAACTCGAATTCTGTGCATGCACTAGCTATTTTGGGTTGATTGATCAGTTAGTTGGATGATCACTAAGTTTGACCGAAGTCCCACTACTTAACTAAATTTCCACTAGTTTCTTCAATAGTTAGAACTAGTTTAGCTGAAACAACTTTAGATAACTTACCTTGATTGCTACAAATAATAAATCACACATATTTATCTGAACTCTAACTCCTCCAATTTGAATTTACTAAGTAAACTGGGTGACACAAGCCATGCCGCACAAGTTAACTACATCCATGTTGTTTGTTGACGTGGAAATTCAATTTTCTCAATTTAATCAAGGAAAAAAAAATTGAGAATTTCTTGTTGCATTTTTCAACACTCCCTCTCAGAAAGAAATGGATTATCAACCACCCCTATCCTATACCCGTGGAACTAGAAATTCCCTCTTGAAAAGGCCTTTATCAAAATGTCAGCATCTTTTTCCTCTTTCAAAATGTACTACGACAACATTATTCACCTCTACACACAATATTGTAAATGGTGATACTGAATATTTATATGCTTAAATCGATTGTGAAAAACATGATTCTTAGAGAGCTTGATGCAACTCTGATTATCACAGTAGATCACAATTGGATCCATCATCTGACCATAAAATCCAACACATATATTTCTCATCCAAATCGCCTCACATGCTACTTGACTTGCAACCATGTATTCTTCTTCTGTTGAGATAAGTGCCAAAAATACTTGCTTCCTTTTGTACCAGGAAACAATTGCGAACCTAACACTAAAAATTCCACTTGATGTACTATTTAGTTTTGATGAAATCCCCATCCAATCTACATCTTTTAAGCCACATAAATTCACTTCCTCTATTCATTTGTACCGTAGTCCAAACTGGGTATTTCATTTGAGGTACTCTGAAAAATGTTTAGTTGCCTTCCAAAATAATTTGGTTGGCCTAATAATATCTTGGCTCAACTGGTTGACTGCATAGCACATATGTGGTTGTGTGTTCACAAGATACATCAGTCAACCCACTAGCTGTCGATAAATGGTAGCATACACTTCCTTACCTGAAGTGGCATCTTCATTCCTCTAGTTGGTTACTAGAGGTGTCTCCATGGGTTTGCAACTCTCCATGTGGAATATTTGTACTATCTCCTCTGCATACTTTCCTTGAGAGAGAAACAATTCCCCATCACCTTACCATACCTCCAAGCTGAGGAAGTAATGCATGAGAACCATTTCCTTCACTTCAAATTTCCTTGTAAGGTTCTCCTTGAAAAATATGATCAACTACTCATCACCAATTAAAATAAAGTCATTGACGTATAAGGGAATAATCAACAATTTACCTTCTACTAAAATATGATAGAGGTTTTCATCCGTTTCACTTTTGGTGAAGCCCAAACTGGTGAGATAGCTATTGATACTAGTGTACCAAGCGCGAGGTGCTTGTTTGAGACTATAGAATGCTTGCTTGAGTATACACACATGAGACTCACGATCAGAAGTATCAAAGCTTTCTATTTTCTCGATGTACACAACTCCTCCTTAATGAATCCATTGAGAAATGTTTTTCTTACATCCATCTGGTGGATTTTCCACCCCATATGTGCAGCCAAAGAAAGAATTGATCTAATGGATGATTACATTGCTACAGGAGAAAAGGTCTCCTCATAGACAATTCCTTCAACTTGAGAGTAACCCTTGGGAAACAATCTGGCCTTGTACTTATCTATGCTTCTGTCTGCTGCCTCATTACCTTGAAGATTCATCGCGAACCCACAAATGATTTATCTATTGTCTTGGGACCAATTCCCAAACATTGTTCTTTACAATGGATTCATATTCCTCCAAAATTGCATCAACCCATACAGGTTTCTCTACTGCTTCCTTGAAATAGGATGGCTCAGCCTCTACAAGATCAACCATTAGAGCCATGTATCCAGTGTACTGATATGGTGACCTTCTTTTCTTGTGCAAATTTGAAGGAGCGCCCACTTTCTCCCTCGCATCCTGCACAAGTCTCTCAACTTACCTAGTTATTTTCCTGCCTTCTCTGGATGGTTCTGCTTGACTGGTGGCCTCCACTCTCTACTCCTCAATTCACGGCTTCTACAAAACTTCCTGAAGGTCCTCCCTTGGATCTAAAAGCCCCTCTTCTGGTGGGATTTGAACCTCCCTCTCAAGTGAGAATCGCGCCACTTTATCCTCATAAAAATTTACATCACTTCGCACAACTGTCATTCTAAGAGATGACAAGTACACATGGTATTTTTGACGAGTTTCTGTATAACCCACAAATACCCCCAATTCTTCTGTTGGATCTAGTTTCTTCCTTGATTATTTGGAGACATGGTAGTAAAAAAAGGCACCAAAAATCCTGATGTGCGACACATACGACTTTCTCCCCGACAAGGCCTCCTCAAGTGTAATCACGCTCAGAATCTGATGAGGACTCTGGTTCTGCAAATATGATATTTTGATGCATGCCTTAGCCCACAAATATAAAGGTAGGCCTTGTTCATGCAACATCACCCTCAATACTTCCACAATGCTATGGTTCTTTCTCTTAGCAACCCCATTCTACTATGGGTTGTGGGGTGCTATCAACTCTCATCAAATGCCTTATTTTGTACTGAAATTTTTAAATTCATTTGACACATACTCACCTCCAATATCTCTCTTGAGAGCATTCACCTTCTTGTCAGTTTCTTTATCATCCAGTGCCTTGAATTCTATGAACTTGGAGAATGTATCATCTTTCTTCTGCATGAAAAATATCTAGCACTTCTATAAGAAGTCATCAATAAAAATGAAAAAATATTTGTATTTGGAAGTGGAGGCTGTTGAGAAAGGTCCATAGACATCATAGTGGATCCTTTATAGGAATGCATACGCTTTTCTTTCCCGATCATGGAAAGTGGATTTTTGTGTACTTCCCCAAAGTACATCCTTTGCATACATCGTATTTATTAAGTTCTCCTTTTTAGAGGCCTGTGGTTATCTATTGCATGATCTTCATGGAATTGTGATGCAAATGACCAAGTATTTTGTGCCAAATTTCACCGAAATTGTGGCTCTACACCTTCTCCACCTTTGTGCCTAATGCAACATAGTATTCAACATCTATATTATAAATGTTCTTCACACGAACCCAGATTTGCTTCACCTATATCATGGCTATGTGTCTCAGGAATGAATTTCCTTTTCTAAAGATCACATCATAACCACGGTCTTCCAAAAATGCAACAGAGATGAGATTTTTCCTTAGGCTCGGAATGTGTAGAAATTTGAATAACTGATATGTTATCCACTGAGATTCTCCTGATCACACACTATTCTAACTTCATGCACAATACAGAATCTCTTCTACCATTGATCATTAATTGCGGAAATAAAAACAATCGCATGCGCACGTTAAAACTATAAACAATCACACATATGAACACAATATTTCATGGGAAAGCTTAAACCTGAAAACCCCCAACTATCTGTATATTATATGTCATAGATATCATGTAACAATCATTATACAAAGCTCCTCACAAGCTCTCAGTACAATCTTCAATTGCTACACACTAATCAAGCTAGATCTAGCAAATCACATGCTCCAATCTCTGCCACCTGATAGCCTGCCTCTACTACGCAATCAATGCTGAAGAATGGCTCATAAATAACTTCAAACCACCTGGCTTGTACTGCGCAATCCTCATTGGCATCTCCAATCACTGGTTGATCCAAATCATTCAACATTATAGTCGCAACTAATAGTCACACTGCTCTTTCACCTATCTCTTCACTGGTCTCCACTGAAACTGTCCATGCACTGAAGTTAACTGATGTATTATTTAGTTGATTAATGAGTTTATAATTAGTGAATTAATTAATAATTAATTCACACCACTCTCACTAGTGTATCAATCAGTTAGATTAGATACAACTAGCTCAACTATGTTTAACTCAGTTAAACTGAACACAACTCCATTAACTTCCTTAATCAACTCCACCAAACTCTCTCACATGAGTTCTAACTGAAGTCTCCATGCAATAGCTCCACTTGACCCTTAGGAATAGCGTAATTCCTTCTATCAGCTCCTGTGCCACATCTGTGCACTTAACTGAAGTGCTCCAAGAGAATAAGATAATGTTTATAGTCCAAATATTATTAAGAGCTAATAATATTCGACATATCCATTTTTAGACTGGCAATCTAAAAATAGATTCCGCCCAATATGTCTAAAAATAGAAGTCCATCTATTTTTCCAACTTGACCAACCATCCACAAATAGCATCCTACAACTCATAGAATATGATCCACATGTCTAAAAATAGACATAGTCTAAAAATAGACTTTGCACCAAAAATAGCTTGCGGGCCCACTTAGTGAAGGCGACTTCTTTCCACTAATTGTTGCAATCTCAACACTCCCTCTCAACAAGATAAGGATTATCTGCCACCCCTATCCTGCCTCTGTGGTATTCAAATTTGCTCCTAGTGAGTGCTTTCGTTAAGATATCAACATCCTGATCCTCCACGGGAATGTATGAAAGTAACATGATCTTCCGCTGCACACAATCTCTGATATGATGATACTAGATGTCAATGTGTTTAGATATATCATGAAATACTGGATTAACCGAGAGTTTAATGCAACTCTGATTATCATAATAAATCACAGTAGGATCTAAGTGTGAACCGAACAACCCGACCAAGATCTTCCTCATCCATATAGCCTCGCATGTAGCCAAAATTGCTGCCATATACTCAGCCTCTGCTGAAATGAATGCCACGGATCTCTACTTCCTACTATACCAAGAAAATGCCGTCGACCCGATACTGAAAATACCTCCAAATGTGCTCTTTCTGTCCGTTGGGCTCCCTGCCCAATCTGCATCCATGAAGCCACATAGCCTCACCTCATCCGAATGTCTGTACCATAATCCATATCCCGATGTGCCTCTGAGATATCTCAATACATGATTTCCTGCCTTCCAAAAGAGCTTGGTAGGCGAAACCATAGCTTGTGAAAGCTGGTTAACAACATAGCATATGTCAGGTTGTGTATTGACCAGATACATTAGCGACCCCACCAACTGTCGATAAACAGTGACATCCACTACCTCTGTTGAAGTAGCATCCTCCTTCCTCCATCCACCAGGAAGAGGAGTATCAACAGGCTTGAAGCCATGCATGTTGAACTTCTCCAGTATCTCCCAGGCATACTTGCCTTGAGAAACAAATAGTCCATCACTGCGCTGCCAAATTTCCAACCCTAGGAAATAATGAAGGAGGCCCAAGTCCTTCATCTCAAATTCCTTTGCAAGATCAGCCTTGCATGAGTGTATCAACAGTTCATCACCTATCAAAATCAAATCATCTACATAAATTACAATGATCAGCAACTTACCCTCCACCAAAATCTGGTATAGGTTCGGATCCGGCTCACTCTTGGAGAATCCAAGTCCGGTGAAATAACTGTCTATCCATGTGTACCAAGCACGAGGTGCTTGTTTATTATACGGTGCTCTTACCCAGGCTTTGCACACATGTGACTCGCTGCCCCAGAAAGATATCTAAAACTTCGGTGGCTCCTATATTACCTCCTCCTCAATCACCCGGGATTGAGGAACGTGGTCTTCATCCATACCGGTGAATGTGCCACCCCATAACGGCGAGAGAGTAAAGAATCGTCGAAGTGTGGAAGAATACCTTGTGACAGGTGCAAAGGTTTCCTCATAATCAATCCCCTCAATCTGTGAGAAGCCTCGGGCAACAAATCTTGCCTTGTACTTCTCCACACTCCCGTTAGCTGCTTGCTTCACTTTGTAGATCCATCTTGAATCCACCAGTGATTTCCCTTCCGGCCTTGGGACAATCTCCCATGCACTGTTTCTGACAATCAAATCATACTCTTCCACCATGGCATCTAACCATGCAGGATCCTCCACAGCTTCCTCGAAAGAGGATGTCTCCGTCATGATACACTTTCTCATAAGAGCCATGTATGCAGTATATCGGTCAAGTGAATGTCTCTGTCTGCGCTGTGATGTAGATGCTCCTACAACCTTCTCTGCATCTTGAGCCAGTCGCTCAGCTTCTATAGTGTGCTTCCACCCTCTGATGGTTGGCGCTGCATGAGTGGTCTCTTCCACTCCATGACCCTCCTCTTGTGGCTGATCCACATCCTGAGGCTCATCCTTAGGAACTAATAGCTCCTCATCTGCATGCAAGTGTGGCTTCCTCTCAAGCAAACACTTAATGGCTTTCTCCTCATGAAATTTGATATCTCATCGCACAACAGTCTTGCGACTATCTGGAAAATACACACGATAGTTGTGGGGCATATCAATGTACCCCAAAAATATCCCAACCTCTGCAGTTGGCTCCAGCTTCTTCCTGGCATCCTTCGTCACATGAATGTAAACAGGTGAACCAAAAATCCTCAAATGGGAAATATCAGGCTTCTTACCAGAAAATGCCTCCTCGGGTGTACTCATGCCAAGTATCTTGTGAGGAAAACGGTTTTGCACATAAATTGCAGTATTTCATGCCTCGACCCAAAAGTGTATGGGAAGGCCCTGATCATGCAACATCGCCCGTGCAACACCCACGATCATTCTGTTCTTTCGCTCTGCAACCCCATCCTATTGTGGGTTATGAGGTGCTATGAGCTCTCTTCGAATTCCTTCTACGCTGCAAAATTCCTTGAATTCACCAGAGATGAATTCACCACCATTATCGCTCCTAAGAGCCTTCAACTGCCTCCCCGATTATTTCTCAACCAATGCCTTGAACTCATAGAACTTTGAGTATGTCTCACTCTTCTTCTGCATGAAGAAGATCCAACACTTACGAGAAAAATCATCAACAAATATCACATAGTACCTATGCTTTGCTGTCGAAGCTACTGAGAAAGAGTCCGCACACGTACGTGTGAATTTTATCAAGGATCGTCGTGCTCAAGGATCGTCGTGGCGTGACTATCCTTCTCGTGAAAGGTGGCTTTCACAAATTTTCCCAAGGTACATCCCTTGCACTGATGTGACTGTGCAAGAGTACCCTTAGGAAGCCCAGTAGAAATCTGCTGCAGTATCTTCAAAGCTCCATGGTGAAGGTGGCCCAATCTCCTGTGCCACAGCTCGCCATCATCCCAGCTCACCACTCCTTATGCCTTGCCTCCCATTGTTGTGCAACCATCTACCTGCAATATATAAAGGTTCTTAACTCGAACCCATATCCTCCAGGTTTCACCAGTTGCCTTACTGCGCAGGAAATCCTTTCCCTCGCTAAAGACAACATCATATCCCTTGTCTTCTAACATTGCCACAAAGATCAAATTCTTCTTCAATCTTGGAACATGCATCACTTCCTTCAATACGAAGGGTTTACCAGACTCCCTCTCAAAGGAAATGGTACTGATACCGATTGCACTGTATCTGCCATCATTGCCCATCTTGATGTGCACTCCAAGATCTTTCTCATCCAGATCAGTAAACAAATCTTTGTCTCTGGTCATATGAAAAGACGCACCACTGTCAAGAAACCACACTGAACCCATCACACTTGAGACCAAGCATGCAATTAGTGAAAAATATAGCTCAAAATGCGAGGCTAAGGCATCTCCAGCTGCAGATCCAACAGCCTGCTTATTTTTCTTCTTCTGTGAACAATTAGTGGCGTAATGTCCGTGTTGGTGACAGTGAAAGCACTTCACCTTGGATATGTCCTACCTCTTGCCTTTCGCACCGGATTAAAAAGCATTCTTCTTGCTCTTCCCCTTCCTTGCTTTGGTAGCCAAAGTGCAATTTTCTTCATCTGAGTTCTTTGATGAAGATCCGTCCCTGGTACTTCGCCTTATCTCCTCTTGCACAAGATCCGACCAAAGTCACTCCCATCTTGGTAATTTCTCCCGACCATTGATAGAGTCCTGATAGGAATGCCAACTCTTTGGAAGCCCAAGGAGAGCCAAGCTGACCAAGTCCTCGTCATCAACAGTAACCCCCACACTTCCCATCTCATCCCTGCATTGGATGAACTTCGTCAAGTACATGGGCATATTGTCGCCTTTCTCCATTTTTATGTTCCTGAGTCTATCCTTGAGTGCCAACTTCCTCTGGTCACTCTTGCTTTGGAATAAGTATGTCAATGCTTTCCAAATCAATAATGGAGAAGCTTTACCATGAATTTTTGACACTATGTGATCCTTCACACCTTCCAACAGAATCCTTCGACACTTTGTTGTCTTCTTTTGCCATGCGTCAAGTACGACAACATCGCTAGAAGTAGGTTTTGGAATTTCTGCATCTATGAACTCCTTCAACCCATTTTCATCCAGCACCGCCTCCATCCCGTCCTTCCATGAAATATAATTCAAGCTTCCCTCAAGGGCATACTCCAATCGCAATCCGTTGAAAGACATCTCAACTTCGACACCAAGAAAACACTACTGCAAATTCGAATTCCACCAGCTCAAAACTCAACCGCTTCAATGTTTTGCAATTGCTCCAATGATTAATATCGCTCTAATACCATGTAGAAATTTGAATAACTGATATGTTATCCACCGATATTCTCTTGATCACACACTATTTAACTTCATGCACAATACATAATCTCTTCTACCATTAATCATTAATTGCGGAAATAAAAACAATCGCATGCGCACATTAAAACTATAAACAATCACACATATAAACACAATACTTCATGGGAAAGCTTAAAACTGAAAACCCCCAACTATATATATATATTATATGTCATAGAGATCATGTAAAAATCATTATACAAAGCTCCTCACAAGCTCTCAGTACAATCTTCAATTGCTACACACTAATCAATCTAGATCTAGCAAATCACATGCTCCAATATCTACCACCTGATAGCCTGCCTCCACTGCGCAATCAATGCTGAAGAATGGCTCATAAATAAATTCGAACCACCTGGCTTGTACTGCGCAATCCTGATTGGCATCTCCAATCAATGGTTGTTGCAAATCATGCAACAGTATAGTCACAACTGATAGTCACACTGCTCTTTCACCTATCTCTTCACTGGTCTCCACTGAAACTATCCATGCACTGAAGTTAACTGATGTATTATTTAGTTTATTAATGAGTTTATAATTAGTGAATTAATTAATAATTAATTCACACCACTCTCACTAGTGTATCAATCAGTTAGACTAGATACAACTAGCTCAACTATGTTTAGATTAGTTAAACTGAACACAACTCCATTAACTTCCTCAATCAGCTCCACCAAACTCTCTCACATGAGTTCTAACTGAAGTATCCATGCAATAGCTCCACTTAACCCTCAGGAATAGCGTAATTCCTTCTGTCAGCTCCTGTGCCACATCTGTGCACTTAACTGAAGTGCTCCAAGAGAATAAGATAATGTTTATAGTCCAAATATTATTAAGAGGTAATAATATTCGACATATCTATTTTTAGACTGGCAATCTAAAAATAGATTCCGCCCAATATGTCTAAAAATAGAAGTCCATCTATTTTTCCAACTTGACCAACCATCTACAAATAGCATCCTGCAACTCATAGAATATGATTGACATGTCTAAAAATAGACATAGTCTAAAAATAGACTTTGCGCCAAAAATAGCCTGCGGGCCCACTTAGTGAAGGCGACTTCTTTCCACTAAGCTCATCATATTGTTGCAATCTCAACACTCCCTCTCAACAAGATAAGGATTATCTGCCACCCCTATCCTGCCTCTGTGGTATTCGAACTTGCTCTTGGTGAGCGCCTTCGTTAAGATACCAGCATCCTGATCCTTCGTGCGAATGTATGAAAGTAACATGATCTTCCGCTGCACATAATCTCTGATATGATGATACCAGATGTCAATGTGTTTAGATATATCATGAAATACTGGATTAACTGAGAGTTTAATGCAACTTTGATTATCACAATAAATCACAGTAGGATCTAAGTGTGAACCGAACAACCCGACCAGGATCTTCCTCATCCATATAGCCTCGCATGCAGCCAAACTCGCTACCATATACTCGAAATCTGCTGAAATGAGTGCCACGGATCTCTGCTTCCTACTGCACCAAGAAACTGTTGTCGACCCAATACTAAAAATCCCTCGAGATGTGCTCTTTCAGTCCGTTGGGCTCCCTGCCCAATCTGCATCCGTGAAGCCACATAGCCTCGCTCATCCGACTGTCTGTACCATAATCCATATCCCAATGTGCCTCTAAGATATCTCAATACATTCTTGCCTGCCTTCCAAAAGAGCTTGGTAGGCTTAACCATAGCTTGTGAAAGCTGGTTAACAACATAGCATATGTCGGGTCATGTATTGACCAGATACATAAGCGACCCCACCAACTGTCGATAAACAGTGACATCCACTACCTCTGCCGAAGTAGCATCCTCCTTCCTCCATCCACCAGGAAGAAGAGTATCAATAGGCTTGCAGCCATGCATGTTGAACTTCTCCACGGGCATACTTGCCTTGAGAAACAAACAATCCATCACTATGCTACCAAATTTCCAATCCCAGGAAATAATGAAGGAGGCCCAAGTCCTTCATCTCAAACGCCTTTGCAAGATCAGCCTTGCATGAGTGTATCAACAGTTCATCACCTACCAAAATCAAATCATCTACATAAAGTGCAATGATCAGCAACGTACCCTCCACCACAATCTAGTATAGGTTCAGATCCGCCTCACTCTTGGAGAATCCAATTCTGGTGAAATAATTGTCTATCTATGTGTACCAAGCACGTGGTGCTTGTTTCAACCCATACATCGCTCTTTTGAGCCTGCACACATGTGACTCGCTGCTGAAGATATCGAAACCTTCGGGCTGCTCCATGTACACCTCCTCCTCAATCACCCCATTGAGGAACGTAGTCTTCACATCCATCTTATGAATGCGCCACCCCATCTGCGCTGAGAGAGCAAGAATCGTTTGCATGGAAGAATACCTTGCGACAGGTGCAAAGGTTTCCTCATAATCGATCCACTCAATCTGTGGGAAGCCTCGGGCAACAAGTCTTGCCTTGTACTTCTCCACACTCCCGTCAGTTTCTTGCTTCACTTTGTAGATCCATCTCGAACCCACCACTGATTTGCCTTCCGGCCTTGGGACAATCTCCCATGCACTGTTTCTGACAATCGAATCATACTCTTCCACCATGGCATCTACCCATGCGGGATCCTCCACAGCTTCCTCGAAAGAGGATGGCTTTGTCACGATACACTTTCTCATAAGAGCCATGTATCCAGTATACCGGTCAGGTGACTTTCTCTGTCTGCGCTGTGATGTAGATGCTCCTACAACCTTCTCTGCATATTGAGCCAGTCACTCGGCTTCTCTAGTGCACTTCCGCCCTCTGATGGTTGGCGCTGCATGAGTGGTCTCTTCCACTCCATGAACCTCCTCTTGTGGTTGATCCACATCCTGAGGCTCATCCTTAGGAACTAATAGCTCCTCATCTGCATGCAAGTGTGGCTCCCTCTCAAGCGAACACTTCATGGCTTTCTCCTAATGAAATTTGATATCCCGTCGCACAACAGTCTTGCGACTTTCTAGAAAATACACACGATAGTTGTGGGGCGTATCAGTGTACCCCACAAATATCCCAACCTCTGTAGTCGGCTCCAGCTTCTTCCTGGCATCCTTCGTCACATGAATGTAAATAGGTGAACCAAAAATACTCAAATGGGAAATATCAGGCTTCTTACCAGAAAATGCCTCCTCGGGTGTGCTCATGCCAAGTATCCTGTGAGGACAACGGTTTTGCACATAAAATGCAGTATTGCATGCCTTAGCCCACAAGTGTATGGGAAGGCCCTGATCATGCAACATCGCCCGTGCAACACCCATGATCATTCTGTTCTTTCGCTCTGCAACCCCATTCTACTGTGGGTTATGAGGTGCTATGAGGTCTCTTCGAATTCCTTCTGTGCTGCAAAAGTCCGTGAATTCACCAGAGATGAATTCACCACCATTGTTGCTCCTAAGAGCCTTGACCTGCTTCCCCGATTCTTTCTCAACCAGTGCCTTGAACTCACAGAACTTTGAGTATGTCTCACTCTTCTTCTGCATGAAGAAGATCCAGCACTTACGAGAAAAATCATCAAAAAATATCACATAGTACCTGTGCTTTGCTGTCGAAGCTACTGAGAAAGGTCCACACACGTCTGTGTGAATTATCTCAAGGATCGTCGTGGCGCGACTATCCTTCTTGTGAAAGGTGGCTTTCACAAATTTTCCCAAGGTACATCCCTTGCACTTATCTGACTGCGCAAGATTACCCTTAGGAAGCCCAGTAGAAATCTATTGTAGTATCTTTAAAGCTCCATGGTGAAGGTGGCCCAATATCCTATGCCACAGCTCGCCATCATCCCGGCTCACCACTCCTTCTGCCTTGCCTACCATTGCTGTGCATCCATCTACCTACAATTGATAAAGGTTCTTAACTCAAACCCCTATCCTCCGGGTTTCACCAGTTGCCTTAATACGTAGGAAAGTCTTTCCCTCGCTAAAGACAACATCATATCCCTTGTCTTCTAACATCGCCACAGAGATCAGATTCTTCTTCAATCTTGGAACATGCATCACTTCCTTCAATACGAAGGGTTTACTAGACTCCCTCTCAAAGGAAATGCTACCGATACCGATTGCACTGTATCTACCATCATCGCCCATCTTGATGTGCACTCCAAGATCTTTCTCATCCAGATCAGTAAACAAATCTTTGTCTCCGGTCATATGAAAAGACTCACCACTGTCAAGAAACCACACTGAACCCATCACACTTGAGACCAAGCATGCGATCAGTGAAAAATCCAGCTCAAACTACGAGGCTAAGGCCTCTCCAGCTATAGATCCAACAACCTGCTTATTTTTCTTCTTCTGTGGAAAATTAGTGGCGTAATGTCTGTGTTGGTGACAATGAAAGCACTTCACCTTGGACATGTCCTGCTTCTTTCCTTTCATACCGGATTGAGAAGCATTCTTCTTGCTCTTCCCCTTCCTTGCTTTGGTAGCCAAAGCACAATTTTCTTCATCTAAGTTCTTTGATGAAGATCCGTCCCTGGTACTTCGCCTTATCTCCTCTTGCACAAGATCCGACCAAAGTCGCTCCGATCCTGGCAATTTTTCCCGACCATTGACAGAGTCCTGATAGGAATGCCAACTCTTCGGAAGCCCAAGGAGAGCCAAAATAACCAAGTCCTCGCCATCAACAGTAACCCCCACACTTCCCAACTCATCCCTGCATTGGATGAACTTCATGAGGTACTTGGGCATACTGTCGCCTTTCTCCATTTTTATGTTCCTGAGTATATCCTTGAGTGCCAACTTCCTCTGGTCGCTCTTGCTTTGGAATAAGTCTGTCAACGCTTTCCACATCAAGAATGGAGAAGATTTACCATGAAGGCTGGACACTATGTGATCCTTCACACCTTCCAACAGAATCCTTCGACACTTTTTTGTCTTCTTTTGCCATGCATCAAGTACGACAGCATCACTAGAAGTAGGTTTTGAACTCCTTCAACCCATTGTCATCCAACACCGCCTCCATCCTATCCTTCCATGCAATATAATTTAAGCTCCCCTCAAGGGCATACTCCAATCTCAATCCTTTGAAAGACATCTCAACTTCGACACCAAGAAAACACTACTGCAAATTCGAATTCCACCAGCTCAAAACTCAACCGCTTCATTTTTTTGCAATTGCTCCAATGATCAATATCGCTCTGATACCATGTAGAAATTTGAATAACTGATATTTTATCCATCAATATTCTCCTAATCACACACTATTTTAACTTCATGCACAATATATAATCTCTTCTACCATTGATCATTAATTGCGGAAATAAAAACAATTGCATGCGCACATTAAAACTATAAACAATCACACATATGAACACAATATTTCATGGGAAAGCTTAAAGCTGAAAACCCCAAAATATCTGTATATTATATTTCATAGAGATCATGTAAAAATCATTATACAAAGCTCCTCACAAGCTCTATGTACAATCTTCAACTGCTACACACTAATCAAGCTAGATCTAGAAAATCACATGCTCCAATCTCTGCCACCTGATAGCCTGTCTCTACTACGAAATCAATGCTGAAGAATGGCTCATAAATAACTTCGAACCACCTGGCTTGTACTGAAAAATCCTCATTGGAATCTCCAATCAATGGTTGTTTCAAATCACGCAACAGTATAGTCACAACTGATAGTCACATTGCTCTTTCACCTATATGTTCACTGGTCTCCACTGAAACTATCCATGCACTGAAGTTAACTGATGTATTATTTAGTTGATTAATGAGTTTATAATTAGTGAATTAATTAATAATTAATTCACACCACTCTCACTAGTGTATCAATCAGTTAGACTAGATACAACTAGCTCAACTATGTTTAGCTTAGTTAAACTTAACACAACTCCATTAACTTCCTCAATCAACTCCACCAAACTCTCTCACATGAGTTCTAACTGGAGTATCCATGCAATAGCTCCACTTTACCCTTAGGAATATCTTAATTCCTTCTGTCAGCTCCTGTGCCACATCTGTGCACGTAACTGAAGTGCTCCAAGAGAATAAGATAATGTTTATAGTCCAAATATTTTTAATAGCTAATAATATTTGACATATCTATTTTTAGACTGGAAATCTAAAAATAGATTCCGCCCAATATGTCTAAAAATAGAAGTCCATATATTTTTCCAAATTTACCAACCATCCACAAATAACATCCTGTAACTCATAGAATATGATCCACATGTCTAAAAATAGATTTTGCGCTAAAAATAGCCTACGGGCCCACTTAGTGAAGGCGACTTCTTTCCACTAAGCTCATCATGTTGCTGCAATCTCAAAAGAATGAACATGACATCCTTGAGCCTAAGGGGGGAGCCTGAATCCCTCTGAAAGGTGACTGTAACAACCCTAGTCGCGTTATATCTTCTGTCATCCCCCACCTTTATGTGCATCTGCAAAAAAAATCTCTTCCAGGTCACCGAAAAACTCTCTACACCCTAACATACAGAACGATGCACCTGAGTCCAAGTACCAAATGCTCCCCATCACTATGTTGGCCATGCGTTCAATGAGGGTAAATTCAAGCTCAAATTTTGAAGCCAAGGATTCAACTGTTTCTACCCCTGAGGTCTTCTTTCTTTCCTTTTTATGTGGACAATTTGTGGCATAGTGCTTGATGAGCCCTAGTATTGCAACAAGAATGTTGCAAATCCAGGGGTTGTCAACTTAAATTATCAACTAGGGGTTTGTACAGAATTAAGAGGGGTCAACACTGTGTGTGCAACAAACACCTTCCTCTTCCCAGTTTGATTCCCTTTGATGCATGTGAAAGAAGACAATGGAGCAACTTCAATTGAGAAAAGATCCAGGTAAGATGCCAATCCTAAGGTAAATAACAATAAGAACACCTATTATACTTTTGATAGAAAGTAAATGACAGAAAAACAATCGATTCTATTTGCAAAAATGTGAAGCATAATGACAAGTTAAGAAATTCTAATCTATCTTGCTAGAAAGGAAATCTATTCTATTTTGCAAGAAAGGAAAGTCCTATATTATTCTTGCAAGAAGGAAATCACACTTTGCATGAAGTAAATTACAGGAAGGAAATATAGAATATTTTTAGAAATCAACATTAAATATGAAAGAAATGTGTTATCACACATAAATTTTTAATTTTTGATTGATAAGGTCACTCATCTAGGTTTCATTTTGTCTCATAAGGTTGATTCATGAAATTGATGAAAAATTCATGAAATGGTCTTTATCCTAAGTCTAGAATAGTCCATTGGTCATGCCATCATGGTCAAATATATAAAAATACACCTTAGGTTTGCATGCATTGGTTTAAAATTAGTTTTTATCCACATGTATGATTTATCACAATTCCGCAGCAAATTCAATGCAAAACAGGTGATTTTCACTATAGAATCACCTAATAATTCTGTAGAAAATCTATCAAATTTATAACTGAGAACGCTGTAAAATCATGTTTTTCCGAAAAAATGAATGGGATCATGACCTGTCAAGTATTTAGTGGTTTAGGGTAAATGTGAGGTCATATAATTGATTTTCATAACCATCCAAGCATGCAAAAGCATAAATACCACCCATCATTGCTTTCCACTCCCTCATTTGTCATCATTCTCTCCACATTTGAATTCCATTTTTAAAACTTATCCCCAAGCACCTCTATGTCATATTTCATTATATCTTTGCATGCATCAATCCATTATCACCTCTGAAAAGTTTAGCTTTGTGGCAAGGAGCTTGCTGTCCAATTTGCTTTTTACAGGTGTCACATTTTTAGGAGGCCAACTTGGTTATAAAGGGAGATGGCCATGAAGAGGAAAGCGTACAAAGGAATATCTGTAGTTATATAGGAGCCCATGGAACTTAATATATTCATGGAGGATCCTATCTTTGCTAAAGCATTCACCAATTCAGGTTGCTTGAATTTATGTTGGATCTACAAGGGAATTAACTGTGTTTTTCGACTGTGTGAGCAGTAAAATTCAAGAGAATATTATGGATAAACGGAGATTAATTATGAAATAATGAGAGAGGTTATTTTCAAGCATGGAAAAAGGAACAAAAACCTCTTTCACTTTTCTCACAGGTGCTGCCTATTTGGATATTTGAAGAGGTCTTTGGGACCTATTTTTAGAATTCATAATTTTCCCGTTTTATACATGATTTTATAATGCCGATTCCGGAAAGCTGGAGATGGTTTTAAAAAAACCAAGAGAGGTTTTCCTTATAAAAATTATTATATACAAAAAAATCCTCCTATTTTTCAACATATATCAGGGATCAAGAGATAGGAGCTCATGGTTGAAGCCTTATTTTTCAGAAAAAAACAGAGTCATTTTTATTGGTAGATGAACTTGCTGAAGGGGAAAAAGTTGTTTCTTGAGGAGGGTAAGAGGTATTTTGAACCAAATTTTCCTTATCATGCTTAATAATATTATATCACATAGCCATGGAAATTTTTTAGGCCTAAAATTCAAATTTTGTGAAGTATGTGGGAAATTAGGCAATTCCACAGCGTGTCCCAGGCTTGAAGCCCCGATTTCGCTGCAGAATTGTTGAAGATATTTTTTGGTTCAAAACCACCAATTTTGACTTGGGTGAGGAGCACAAAAACCTGTGTTTAATTTTTTTTGACCACTAAACACCATCCACTGCTCAAAAGTAGCAGATGTATAACATAAGTGACCTAAGTTTCTTCGCTACAGAATCTTGCTGCAAAAGTGCTTAAAAGCTCTATTTTTGCAGCAAAGTAAGTTTTTGGAAATGTCCAAAGGATAAGGAAATTTTCCAAGATTTTTTTCCATATGAAATGTCAAAGAGTATCAGAGAAGAGATTTTCTGAATGGAAACACTCATAACAAGGGTGGTTTGGAGATGCCAACTCATCATGCTGCCACATCATGAACATGATAGTTTATAATCAGAATCTGAAGAACAGTTCCTAAATTCTAGCCACTATGTTTTATTGTTAAATCATGTTTTATACCACCTCATAAGGCTGCTCTTTTGATAAAGCCTTTCTATGTATGGATTTTTAATAGTTAGTTAAGGTAATAATGAGTGAAAGACTCCTATTAGGTTTCTAATTCTCGAAAACAGAATTGCTTCTACTTTTCCTCCTTGTAATCAATTGTTAGTTAGATTAGGTGTCCTTGAAGGTATTCGATGGTCTGGCTCAGCTGGAAGACATAATTTAAAGGTGCCTAACTCTAAAAATAGGGAGAGGAAAGAGTTAGAAAGGGTTGGAGATGTTATGTATGCACTACTATTGTAATCTTTCAGTATCAGTAATATACTTTTGCAGCAACTTGTTTCTGACGCAAGATTCATTGTTTGTTCTTATCAATGATTGTTTATCTTAGTCCTTTGATATTTATGTAGTGGCTCATGTGTAATCACTCGGAATTCAGTTATGATCCAATTTCTTGTACACATGTAGTTTGCTATTTTTTTCCTTTATGTGTGATTTGATAAGACTATAAGTGCCTTGGCTTCCATGAGATTTGTTATTTTGTAATTGAGGTTTACAATGACTCCATACCCAATGGTAGTGATTCCTTGCATCATTCATCTACTTTGAACACATAAACACCCCAAAAAGAAACCATCAGAGTTAGTCATCTGCTTTTAAACTTCATTGAAAATCATTTATTCTTCTTTTGGGAGAGCCCTCTTAGATTGGAAAGGCTAATTTCCAGTTGCAAGTGGTTTGAAAGAGTTACTCAAAGTTGACCATTGAAGAGGCCCAGCAGGAACTCAATTTGGTGATAACACAATGTAATAGCTAAATGGTGACCTAACCAAGCCTCAACTCAAGTAAAGTGGCCTCATAGCATTCATAGGCTATAAATCTACTTCTAACATGAATTTCAAGTGAATTTGGGAAAGAAAGATCTCAAAACAAATTGCTACAGGACTGCTACTACTCGAGATAACTTGCTGAATTCCAATGAAAATAAAATTAAAATGAGATGGGAATTTATTTTATTAATAAGTAGGATTTCCTAGGACTTCATTCCAAGTGGAATCGCTCAAAAAACCCGTGTTAACATGTGCTAAAAAATAGCAGAAAATTACTATAAAAACCAAAAATTCTAGAACTAGTGAGCTAGTTAACCTACCCAATTCCTAACCTAATCAAGTGAAAATGCTATGGGGTAAATTTTGTTAATAACTTGGATTTTTTTGTGAATCAACATAAGTATAAGAAATTCAAATTAATCTCATTAACATGTTCTAAAAAAGAACAGAAAATTGCTACTGTTTTACTACAAGAGACTTCCAGAAATTCTAGATTTTTGAACTAGTAAACCAATCCAAGTAGCTCAATGATGAATATGAATTTTGAAAGTTTTTCCAAGGATGCATCATGCTTGTGACTATGTGAATAACTTGCAAAAAATTAATTTAACTAATATAACCTACAATAAAAGAAGCATGAGTAGTAAATGCATAAATAAGAGATTCAAGTGAAAAATAAGATATATAAATTGTACACGAGGGCTTTGAGGCTTCTAGGATGGCCAAGCCCAAGGATACTCAGAATCATAAAAATGAAACCAAGATTTATAAGCTAAAATTCACACAAAATATTATTATTTGAATCAATCCAAGTACATTTCTAGTAAAAATAAAAGTGGAGCTGCTAAATAATGAGTTTTCTTCACAAGAAGACTAAGAAATACCTGCCCCTAGAGGAAAATTGGAATTGTTACTTGTAAAAAGTGATAATGAATCATTCTACATGAAAGGAGGCAACCTTCCCCTCCAAAATCCCTCAAAAAGTGGATCTCGTTCCCAACACTAGGAATCTTGAATCTTCATTTAATGACAGGGAACACATTCCTATATTTCTCAATAAGTGGAGCTCCAGACTTTGTCAATAATTTCATGATATTTTTTTCATTTATTATCCAATATTGGTAAATCCTATAGTATGGAGAAAGTACCTATATTATCTCATTCATAATTTACTCAATATTCTCTCAATATACTGCAAAAATAAATAATATTACACACATAATATGCAATTATCTCTAAAACTTCCTAAGAACATATTAAAGCTAAAAAACAATATTAAGTGTAGATGAGAGATTTAATATAGCATTTATGTGCTAGGATGAAAGGTTAGATGGGCCTTTATTTGCATCTAATTTGGAGGCCCATCATACCCCCTACTGAAACTTTTTCTCATCCTGTGAGAAACCTATCCATCTTCTTTCTTTATTGTATTTCCTTTATTTCCAGTATGTAGGAGTTTCCAGTGAATTTTAGGGGTTGGAACACTCATCCACATCCAATTTGTCATTACTATCCTCTTCTTATACATCCCATACTGCTCTCAAGCTTTTCCACCAAGATCATCTTTTCAGGGTTGATGAAGGACATTGTGGGCATGAAGTTTTGTGCAAGATGGGCCTCTGAGGGGTGCTAAGTTTGGAAAATGGCTTCACAAATCCTTCATCCATCCTCGTCCACATTCCTCCACCTTTAGACCATCTTCCTTTCCCTCAAAAATCTCTCAAACCCACGCCTATAGCAAAACATTTCACTCCTGTGGAAAAACAAAGTTTCTTGTGGTGACTATGTTTTCTCGTGTAGCATCTCTATTGATCCAGAGGATCCAAAAGATGCTCAGTTCCAGAAAATGCTCAAAATAAAAAATGCATAGATGTAGATGAAACTAGGCTAAATTTTTAGTTCTCATCACTCTGATTCCAATTCAAATTTAACAGATGAAAACATACATCATATGGAAAATTTATGCAAGGTAAAAGTTCAGGTCCAAGCAGGGCAAGAAGTCAAAGGTTAGTAGGTCAAAGTAAATGGTCAATGCTCAAGGTTCCACAGTAAAAGTTTCAAGCCGATGGTTCTGTATGACACATGGTATGTTCATATTCAAAAAGTGTCATCATGTGGTTGGTTTAATTCATAACAATCCCGGGGTGAGACATGGCCCTATCACATTGGTCAAAATTTGTTATGGATTGACCAGCGAACCCGAAGGGATTTGAACCAAAAAACTATCCTCAAGAAATCCCATGCCTTACCACTACACCGGTAGAGAGACTTGTTATGTGTAGAAGGGATGTTTTATTTAAGGTGTATGGCATCACATATGAGGGGAAGGGATAGGGCGGAAGCCCGCCAGATCCCCTGACATGGTTATCAACCGCTAATGTTATCACATCACCTCTATGCTATGGGTAAGGCCCTAGGTCCATAAAAATTAACATATACGTTGTATATTATATGGTGGGGTGGTGGGTCTATTGACCTCGCCACCATAACTTTTAAAAATTATATTATATGCCATACCACCACCCATATATCATTCCAAAATCATGCCTTTTTAGGATCAAACACCCTACCTTTGCTATATAACTAGAGCACCCAATCGTTGAGCCAAGGTGGGTTTTGTTGAATAATTTTCAGAACGAATTCATTTTAAGTTGCAGACATAGAGTATTTTTGGCGTAATTTGGCCATTCAGAGGCCAAATTTGTAACACCCCCTTCCCACATCTACCCAAGCAACCTCTCAGCTGGGGTAAATATGCAACGAGAGGCTACCATAACGAAATTCAACCTCCTAGGTGACCTTAAGGAAGTGGAACCGATGGAAACATAGCATACAAACCTTGTATATCATCAATGACACCCCCAGGAGCTAACCTAACCTTTAAGGCCTCTTACCCCTGGGTGACACTGACCTTTTGGCCTCTTTAAGCCATATTCGCAAACATGAGACTGCATACCAATGGAAAGGAGGCTATATCCATAGGATTGACACTACATGCCAACGGTTAGGGCCCCAAATGCTCAGTTTTGTGCCTGTCGCTCTGGGATTTCAGCCACCTTTCCAGGCCCAAAGCATAGGTCACTACCCAAAACTTCATGAAAAGTTTAGACATGATAAATAACAACATGAAAATGATGTAGAAGCAAACATATCATTAAGAACTCATTTGCACCCCTCCTAGCCATGACAAGGATTTTTTCAAACATGTCACAAACATTAAATCTACAGGTGTAAACAAAAAATTTAAGCATAGGGGTATCATACTTATCTGAGAATCGCAAAGAAGCATTTAACCCTTACATCATTAGCTGTTACACAATCTATTTGACTATAGATTCATTATTCATTCATTTACAAGTAAAAACATGGATAGAGCCATACATCATCGCTGATAAAATACATGCTTATATCTAACCACAAAAATACAATGGATACAACAATAATAAAATCCATACATAAAATAGTACATTTTCATACCAAATACCAAAGGAATGAGCTCTTCATTATTGAACATAAAAACCAATCAGAGATGGGACTTCCATGTTCCACTCAACCATAGATTTGCTAAGCCAAATCTCTCTTTAGCTAATCACCCCCATGCCATATTCCAAGCATGAATGTGGGACTCAAACCGAAAGAACTAACCAGGGCATCTCGAGGATAAACCACCTCACCCTCATTAAATAGATATCAGGCTTTACCATGATCCACACCCGATCACTAGGCCAACACAAGCATGGATATCACCAGGTTCTCTCCACCTAAAATGTGAGGAATTTTCCTATCTCCTAGTCTCTTGAGATTTACCACAACCCATAGTCTGAATCAGGGGTCACTAGGCCCTAAACTAAGAAATACTCTCCAATATTTACCGTATATCCCAAAATCGAGATTCCTAGGCCTGAATGGAGAGAAAACCACCTCTTAGTCTTTACTAAAATCCAAACCTAGATTACTAGGCCCTAAATCGAGGCAACACAAGAACCGGTTCCATAATAACTCATAGATCCACCTCACTAAGTTTCAAATATATTCGTAAATCCATCTAAACCAAAAATTAGAACCCCAAAACACCATGTCTATCTAGAAATGGAAAGGATAGGATGAATACACTATCACACCTAGAAAAAACCCATGCCAAGACAACAAAGAACCACATGAAATACCATGCATGCAAAATCTAGCAAGGAAAACACACATGCAAATAGATACCTGAGAAGAATCATGTTGTAACTACTTGATTCCTGCTCCTCCTTGCTTGCTTCCTCCTTTTTCCTTCTTTCTTTCCTTTCTTGGTCGAATGCCAAAATGCTCCAATAAAATCCAAGTGTCCAAGAGTGAGAGTGAGAGAGAGAATAATTAGAGAGCTCCAAAAATGAAATGACAAAAGGTACCAGTTGATCCTCATAAGCCTTTTTATAGAAGAGGCCTCTACTTAGTTCATTTTCCCCTTCACATGAAACATGTGACCTTTCATCTCCCTTTTCTCCTAATTTCCATTATTTTCATAAATAAATGTGCCAAATATGCCATTTTTCCTTTCCAAATCCTTTGCCTTTTCCTTTTCCAATTTCCATATCCATAATAAACCAAATGAAAACCCAATAGGATGTTTTGCCCAACATTCAACTTGTAATAAGTGTCCCATCAACCGTGATTATTATTTTTAACTCTATTACATGGAATTTTCACCAGGGCTGTTACAGAACACTCCCCCCCCCACCTTGGGGGACACCATCCTTGTTGTTCAGCCACACATATACCTCAGAAAAACCACTAAAATGCAACCATATTTCCCATGGATATTTATAACATAGCTCGATGCAGTATTTACAATGACCACCCTGCTGAAATGCAAACCAAAATGACAATATAATCAACATGACACTTTAATGACATGACACCCATACAGCTTATTGGAGATTTATAACATAGCTCATGGTGGTATTTACATCCATACACATATGTACATAAACTTAAACATCACATTAAAAAATATATCAAAACATCACCAAAACATATTCCAAAAATAATATACCAACATCACACCAAAACTACTTTGCCTCAACTGGAAAATAAGGAAGGATACATGACCCGCATCTGATCATCCATCTCCCATGTAGATTCATCAGGCCCAAAGTGCTTCCATTGCACTTTAACTTTATCTATTGCTCAATTTTGGATCATGAGCACCTTTTTCTACAATATACACTGAGGATCTGACTGAAATTATCCATTGGGTTCCACCTGTAATACAAACCAGTCAATCACATGATCAAAATATTTAACATACTTCTTAAGCAATGATATATGAAAAAATCTTGGAATTTCACTATGGAAGGCAGTGCAAGTCGATACGCCACTGCTTTGATCCTCTCAGTGATCCTGAAGGGTCCACAAAATCGTGGTGCCAGCTTGGCACATGATCCAATCCACAAGAAACTCTTCTTGGGCTTGATGCACAAGTAAACTTGATCCCCAACTTGAAACTCCTTAAAAAACTTGTTCCTATCTGCATAACTCTTCTTCCTATCATGTGTTTCATTCATTTTCTTCTTGGTCACCTGCATTTCTAGTTCCATTTCTGCCAATATCTCTGGTCCAATCAGTACCCTATTAACCGAATCACTCCAACTGATAGGAGTGTTACAACTCTATCCATACATAGCCTCAAATAGACCCATCTTCAACGAATCTTGATACTCGTTGTTGTAGGCTAACTCTACCAGTGGAATATATTCTTCCCACTTGCACTCTTGATGCATCACATACTCCTCAACATATCCTCTAATATCTCATTGACCCTCTCAGTTTGTCCATCTATCTGCGGATGATAAGCTATGTTGAAGGCCAACGCGATGTCCAAACCTGCAAAGAACTCCTTCCAAAACTTGGAAGTGAACTTTTCATTCCTGTCTGACATAATATTCTTTGGAACACCATGCAATCTGATTGTGTCTCTGATGAACACCTGTGCTACATTGCTAGCTGAGTATGTAGTCTTCTTGAAATGAAATTTTCAACCTTTTTCAACCTGTCCACCACAACCATGATGGAATCATGTTGTCTAGTTGTCTTTGGAAAACATTTGATGAAGTCCATGGAAATGACCTCCCATTTCCACTCTAGAATCACAATCGGTTGTAATAGTCCACCTGGATGTTTACACTCTGCCTTAACCATCTAAAAATCCAAACATATAGCTATAAAATCTACCACATACACCTTTAGATTCGGCCAATAATAGAATATATTTACTGCCTTCAGTGTCTTCTGATAGCCTGGGTGATCTGAATATGGTTTCTCATGAAACTCCCTCAAGATCACCTTCTTGAGCTCACTGCTATATGGCACATATATCCAATCTCTAAACCTGACCAACCCATATGTTGTGAGATGATAGTGTTGTGTAGGTAAATCCCCTGTGCGGATAGAGGCCATCCCTCTAACCCTAGGGTGGGTCTAGAAGCAAGAGGACATGCTAATGCATCGATTCCTAGTTAATGAATGAAACTGAGTTAGGATAAATGTCCTACCTTGGTTCCAATGATTTTTTCGTATTTGTGGCAGTAGTCTCCTGAAATTCGTCCCAACACGTCATGGTCCTTTAATAGTGGTACTCAGGTGCCTACACAAGGATCAGGGAATGAAAGCATCATATGAAACAAGATTTGCATCCATAACTATCTAATTGTTCAAGGAGAATTAAACGTATTACGCAATATTAATCACATCAACACAAGACGGGAACCAAAACATCAGTCATGTATTAAGTAAGAGGAAGAAAGAGATTACAACCAAATGAGCCTTGACGTCATAGCCTCCTTCAGCGGGTCTAGTTGAAAAGTGTCTTGAGCATTCATCGGGGAATTTGGACTTGGCGAGGAAATCAAACTAGACTCTCTCTTGCTGGTGATGAAACAGGTCTCACGGGCAAGACCCAGGTTCAGGGATTGGGCCAACAGGGAGTCTGCTATAGTCTAGCACCATGCCAGAATTTTCACCCTACTCCGAAGAGCAGAGAGTCTCACCCGAGGCGTGCCGCAACCACATGAAGGAGGGGAATAGACCGGTATCAGTAGATGGATCTACAACTCAAAGCTAACGCAGAATCATACGTGTACATAAAATCGTATATAGAAGATCTCTCAGAACATCATGCAGATAATAAGCAATTAAAATTTTAAAGTACTACAGGAATCATGCAACACATTCAAGACATACGATATACCTGCAACCTTCAGATATATTAAGAAACATTCAACAGAACCAAGTGTTACATTGCTTGACAGAATGAGCTTCCATATTCAATTACAAATGTCTCACAGGATAGAGAGAGATACTACAGCAATAACATATCTATGGAGACAAAGGAAATACAATGATGTCAAGACCAGGACAGAGATCTCCTGTGGCGTCTACTCCTCAGCCTCGTTCTACTCTAGCCTTGCTCTCTCTCTCTCTCTCTCTCTAACCCTTTTGTTGCTGGGTGACGACCTATCTATTCACCAGCCAGTGCAACTATTGGTTTCTCCTGTGTTCTCACTTGGCTGCTTTCGGATTCTTCCTGTTGAATAGGAGTTCCACTGTCTATCCTTTGCTGCATCTTTCTTTCATCTGCACTTGTCTACGCCAACCTCGCCACCTATCTCCTGCTCCTTTGCAACCTTGGCAGCTCCGCTTCCTACCGTTGTTGCGCCTGCCATGTGCCAATCCGCAACCCAAAATCTATCTTCATGAAAAATTCAAAACAAGGGCCCCAACGGGCCCCGACCACAGTCTCTTGACTCGTCCCGAGTCAATCGCAGATCATCGTCTCCACCTCCATGGCTCTGCTTGTTCCTGTCTCTTGTTCCATTGGCCGTCCCTCTTCTGTTCGCTCAAAAAAGGGCCCCAACTCAGGGACCTTTGCAAGGGCTGTGATCTTGAGTTCCTGGAAGGAAGCTACAGCCTTCTGCCACTCCTGCAGAATTGGTTCAGTTGCGGCTGCGATTCAAGTGACGGCTTCCTCTCCTCCTTCAGTCGGGAGCTTGCCAAAGATGGTTGAGAACTGTGTACTGGCCTAAGCGACTAGTTGCTGCATCTTCTGAGCACTTTCCATGACAAGATGCCTGAGCTCCCAGAGGGCCTGCTTGGCCGTTGCTGAACTGGCCTCTGTCTGTTGAATTTGGACTTCTAGGCTGTCTGTTGCGGCATATAGCGGATCAAGGTCGACTGGGTCCTTTGCATTCTGAATCTCTTGGTTGATTTTTTGAAGCTATAGAGACAAGGGTTGGGTCTTGAGAGTCAGGGGCATCATATGTTCTTGTAGACCCTTCAGTAGGTCATACGCTTCCCAAGTTATAGTACTCAAGGCTTCATGTACTCTCTCAACCTATTCTTGTCTTGCTGTTATCTGGTTGGCATAAATGACCTGGGGGTCTTGCAGGGCTGGGTGGGCCGCTAGAGCTGCTTTGAGCTCAGTGTTCTCATATCGAAGGTTGTCCCATGCTACCTTGACATGGATAGCTCGTTCACCCATAGCATCTTCTTGGACTTCCAATGGTGATACCTAGGTTTCATAGGCTGCTACAGTGGGCCCGATGTCCCGGAAGATTCGAGTCACCAGCGCAACTTCTTGCTGCAGGGCCCCCTTCTTAGTTTTCAGATGATCATGCTCTTCAGTAAGTGTGATGATTTGTTGATGTTACTGCTCACATCTCTGTTGAAGTTCGGTGTGGAGCCCATTGGCCAGCTGTGTTGCCTGCTGTATGAAGTGGAACAGTTGGGACATCCCCCATGTTTCCATGCTTTCTGCTCCTAATGCACCCTGCTCTCGCAGCCTCGCCTGTAAGGGTTACCCACTGGCGACTAACTTGGCCGAATGTTCTGTTGGTGATGGCAGCGGGGTTGGATTCTTGGCCTAGTTTCTAGAATTTCCCATGTTGACGTCAGACTGTGATTCGAGTGCTGCTCCTGTGTCTGGGGGGGTCAAGTGAGCTGGCCGTTCTGGTGTCTGCACTGGAAGTTGGTCAACTGTCTTTTATAGCTTGCTCTGTCTGTCTGGTAAGTTCAGTAAATGTGACTTGGTGGGCTATGGTTTGGCTAACCACAGGTACTTCTACAATACCCGAGTTAACTTCAGTCCTGACGTCCCCACTAGTCCTCTCTCTGGTGATGGGGTCGGACACGGTGGCAGATGAAGTGGATGGGGCAGAGGTGTTAGGTTCCCGGAACAAGGTGAATTGTGGAAATTGGTAATTGCAGGTGGTGGAAGTATGAATATTCAGAAAGTTAAGTGGAAAAATTGGGTTGGGGTGTGGAAGCTCGCTAGTTACCGGGGTATCCACGAGGGGTTCTTCTCTGATCAAGACTCCCTGAATGCTCTGTCGTAGCTGATCCTTGCCAGTCAGGTCAACCACGGAGCTGGAGACTTCAACCCTGGGTTTCTTTGCTTTTGGCACTGTGCCTGGCCTTGCAGCTTTTGAATTTCGTACCAGTGTTGTGGGCGCTGGGGGTGGTGTAGTAAACACAATATTAGGCAGTGGTGTGAAAATAGGAGTCGTGATGGGGAGTGAGGTAGACTAGGAGGCTTGGAATTCAGGAGACTCATTTGCTATCTTTTGAACAGTACGATTGAGATTGTGTACCTTTTCATTTAGTTGATCGATGACTGGATTCAGCTGCAGTCCCGTCACCCTGACTGCAATTTGTTCTAGTGTCTCTCCTAGTAGCGGCATAGCCATCATTACTACAGAGTCATAGACGTATTCCCCCTCTCGGACCTCCATCTATACTCTTGGCCATCCGCAGACTTCTGAGTGGAAGGTGTTTTCATTAATGTGCAGCTTTAGAGGCGTCATTTCAAAAGTCATCGCCAACACACCTTTTGGCATGAGGAGAGTGTGGTTATGTGTGACCCCAAACCAGACCTGTTCGCTCTATTTGTCCAGCAGAACCCCCGGTATTCGCTACTGGCTCGTAACCACGTCTACCATCATATCATACCAAACTCGAAATCCCTCCTCATTGGCCTCCTTCAAACTTGGGTCACTGGATACCCTCCAGGGAGTGTATTTCATTGCTAGTGGCTGGCTATCTAGTATCTCAGCTGGTGTTCGCCTGCTTGGGAAGGACCATTTCCACATGGAGAAGGCCATGATCAAGTACCCGTATATGAATCTCGTCACCCTCCGATAGTTGTCCTCGCATGCCTCGAACAACTCGTGGAGAATTAATGAACACCAATTGAGCTGTGTTCCCTGGATACAATGCTCTGCCACCGAGATGGTGTCTAGGGTGCACTTTCCCTTCATATAGTGCCTCATCATTTTGCTAGCGATGAGGTAGCATGCAACTTTAACATTGGGCTGATCAATCAAGTCTATCCTAGCTCCCTTGCCTCTGCGCCGTGTACCATACTTGGTGTATAGGTTCTACTCTCCGTCCTTCCTAACCTGCTTTGAAACTGTTTGGAACGTGGTTGAGACTTCCCAAACTTCTTGTGACAATTCTGTCAACTGGTGAATATCCTCTGTGCGTATGGGGATCTCCTTCCCCAACCACAATGAGCCGTTCTGAATTCGGCTGAGTAAGATTTTTGTACACTGCATGGCAGCGCCCGTGGTGCCAAATACCAACAAGTCTCTTAGATTCAGTAGTGTTGATTGTCGGAGGCCCCGGAAGTCTGGCCATGTTCTTGATGTGGGATTCCCAACTTCTGTCAGATAATCCTCCATATACATTTTCCGCTTCATGGCTGGGAATTTGAACTAGTCTGTGAGGTCCAAGTCTATCAGAGTTGCAATATCATATTTCCCAACTAGTGACTCCATTTTTACAATTCTTCCATCTATCTCAAGCTCGAAAACTGATGGGATTGTTCTAGCCATCTTCGCTCTGTGCTGGTACACCTATATCACTACTTCACCTCTACGTCCCTGGCTCTCTACCTCCTGCAACCTTCCCTGTTCTTCTGCACTCACGACCTTCCTTGCTCCTTGAGATGTTTCTAACTTGGAAATCTCCGACATTCTTGCTCTTTTCTGCATGCAGGCTATGTAATTAACTAACACGAGTGAGGTTGATGAGACCCCATAACTAATTAATTCTTGCTGGCTTCCTCCATGGCGATAATCGTGTGATTAGTTGCCTGCTGAGGTGTGTTCTACATCTGCTGACGGTGGTGTGGGGAAATGGGTGGACGTGACGGCTAAGGTTACTTCTAATTATGGAAAAGTTATTACTGTAAGGTTACTTCTAATTATGGAAATTTATTTTGCAAATCCTAGCGATCCTATCGACTGACTGGACGAAATGATGGGGAATGAAACTTGACACGTTTTCTTATCCTATGTGGATGGCATGCTGGACGCGACCCTCCCCAACCACAATCGGTTGCATTGCAGTCTCCGCAACCCAAATTTTATTGACGACCTATGCATGGACAAGTGACACTACCTATGCTCAGCTCGGGTGTGAGAGAGTTATTCAACTACTCTGTTCTACTAACTTCTCTCGGTTGCGAGAGTTATTGAAAGAAAAATAAAGAAACTTAGTCATGGTAGGGCTTTAGGCATGCGTCATTCACCCATACAGGTAAAACAATATCGTCTAGTTGAGCCAACCGAACTACTCCGGAATCCTTGATTTCGACGACGTAGTATGGTCCCAGCCAGTGCATCTGCAATTTCCCTGGAATTTTTTTAAACCTGCTATCATATATCAGAACCTTGTCGCCAACCTGGAACATTTTTCTCTTAATGTGTCGATCATGCCATGCCTTCTACCTATCTTTCTGAACTTTTTGATGAAACTCGGTAAGGAACCTTGCCTCGTCAAGTTCCTGTAATTCGTGCAGGCATTCCTGTAGTGATTCCTCCTCTGAGAACTTTAGGGATGTGGTGATCAGAAGGCTCGGTATGGTGAACTCGGCTAGAATCACAGATTCACGGACATACACCAGCTGGAAAGGTGTTTGATTCATCAAGCGATTCATTGTTGTTCAGTAAGCCCACATGGTAGCTGGTAGACATTCATCCCAATCATCCATTTTTGCATTGCAGATCTTCGTCAAGCCTTTTTCGAGGATTTTGTTAAACGCTTCGACAATGCCATTGGCCTGTGGGTGGTATGGGTTGATTTTGTGATGTTGTATCATAAAGGTGGCCAGTAGAAATTTGATTGTTTCATTAATAAAGTGTGTACCTTGATCACTGGTTAAGCTCCTTGGTCAGCCAAATCTGCTGATGATGTTGTCAAAGATAAACTGGGCTACAGTATTTGCCATACAATCCCTCACCACCACTGCTTTGGCCCATCTGGTTAGGTAGTCCATGGCAGTGATGATGTACTGGGCCTTTTAATGTCTAGCTACAGGTGCTATGGGGACTACGAAGTTGACAACCTACTTCTTGAACGGTTGTAATACAGTCGCCGGGTGCAGTGTGAGTTTATCTCTGTGAGAGGGCTTCCCTGTCCTCTGACAAACATCGCATTTCTTGAAAAAATACTTACTATCAGCATGGACAGTTGGCCACCATAGTCTAGCTTGCAGCACTTTCCTAGCTATGGGTTTCACCCCCACGTGTCCTCCCGCGATGCCATTATGGCATTCCCACAGAATGGCTTCACGTTCATGGTCGAGGACACACCTTCGCAAAATCTCGTCAAGCCCAAAATTATACAACTACCCCTAAATTAGTTGGTACTTAGTAGCTCGGACGAACAGGTGTCATTTTTGGACCGGGGTATAGTGTTGTGGACACTGCCCCGTGGTGAGGTATGTTGCGATTTCGGCGAAATAATCTGGAATGGCTTCTACCTATAAAATATCAGCATCAGGCAACTGATCATCTAGAGAGCCCTCATTTTCTCCAGTCTCCAATCGGGATAAGTGATCAGGCCCAAAATTTAGCCTCCTGGGCTTGACAATCACTTCAAGGGTGAAATCTTGGAAGAGTAGGAGCCATCGACATATCCGTCCTTCCAAAACTGGCTTATTGACTAGGCATTTCAATGAAGACTGATCAGTGAAGAATTTGAACTTACCTCCTAGGAGGTAGTGGCAGAACTTATGGAGCAAGTACACCATTTCTAGTACCTCCTTCTCCATGGTAGTGTAATTCCACTCCACATTAGACAGCTTGCGTCTGGAAAATTACACTGGGTGGTTGACTGTCATCTCCCCTGGTTGCGCTAAGACAGCCCCAAGTGCAATACCAGAAGCATCGATATGCACATGGAACTGCTTATCCAAATCTGGGTGAACCTGAATGGGTGCAATTGCCAGCTTCTCCTTTAAAGCGTCAAGAGCTAATATGTAGTCATCCGTCCACTAGAACACCTCTGACTTCCGTAGTAACTTCTCCAAAGGGTTATCTTCGCATATTTTTTATGAATCTCTTGTAATAGCCGTGTGCCCCAGTAGTGATCTCAACTGCTTCACGGTTTCCTGTGCTTCCATGTTGAAGATTACTTCCACCTTACAGGGTCGACATAGAATCCATGCCTACACACCACATGTCCTAGGAGCATTCCAAACGGATCCACGAAGATGCATTTCTTCAGGTTCAATGAAATCTGCAGTTGCCAACACCGGTCAAACATTATGCGTAGTAGGGTGGCGTGATCCTTCAGCAAGCTGTAGACTGTCCATTCATCCATGTAGACTTCCAAGAACTTATGAATATATTCCCAGAAAGCAGCTATGACAATCTGAGAAAACACGGCAGGTGCATTCTTCAACCCAAATGGCATCACGTGATATGAAAAGGACTCCCAATCTTCTGTGAACGTCATCTTCTTCTTGTCTTCTTCCGCGATGCGCACCTGATGATATCTTGAGAACCCATCAGTGAAGGAGTATGCCTCATTCCCCACGACATTATCTAGTACTTCGTCGCTGAAGGGGGTGGGGAATTTGTCATGGATGCAGGCATTGTTCAAACTTCGTTATTCCACACAGACACAGATTTCTAATTTGTCCTTCTTATTTTGAATGACGATGGGACTCACCCACTCTGCTTCTTCCACAGGAAAAATCAGGCGTACCTTCAGCATTTTTTCGATCTCTATTTTGACTTTCTCCTTTATCCGTGGGTTCAGCCAGTAAGGTCGATGCCTCACTGGCCTGGCGTCTGGCTTCAATATAATCCTCATCTCTCTGAGATCCCCTTTGATCCCTTTCAAATCTGCAACCGACGAAGGGAATAGGTCTTCGTATTCCTTGAGGAGACTAAAAATTTCCTTCGTCGTCTCCTCATCCCAGTAGTCCCCAACGATAGCCAGTTTGGTTTTTTCCTCCGTGCCGATGTTTAGCTTTTTAGTCCTCAGCGGAAGTAGATGTATTCCTTCGGTGGTAGGCTCTTCGTTGATGTTTCACTCTCTTTCTGCCTCTTCAAAGTACAAGTGCCTCAGATCCTCCAGATTGTCATCTTTTGGCTCGTTGTCAATCCTTTGGCAGGAAAACTTGTGTCTACCATTGGGGTTCAGCACCAATGGCCTCCCATCTGCACACTGATCGGGGAAAAACAATATTCCTTTTATGGCCTGAAATTATTGGGATATGAGGTCTATCTTCCCCTTAAATGAGAAGCACTGAACAAATTTCTCTGCAACTTCTGGCTAGGAACTGGTCCCTCTCTTCCTCTCTTCTTCTAAGTACCAGGCTTGTGGAATGGTATCCAAGGAGTGGACAAACTGATGTGCCCATAGCTCCTCCGAATATCCCACACTTCTCCACTGCTCCTGACATAATTTTAGATGGTCTTTCAGATCTGAATTTCCTTGGTACCTTCACTTTCTTCGAGGTCCTTCGTCTTCCTTAAACTGCACCCTCAAAGCCGTCGCAACACAACTCCACCGTGACAGGGAGTTGCGGTGATTTTTCCACCACCTGGCTAAGGTGGACTGTAACGCTATGTCCACGAGTGGTATTCTTTGCTCCTCTGGTACCTTATCTTCTACCTTTGAAATGAAGGTATTTACTGCATGCATATTGGACAAGGTGGGGTATTCCCTTATCTCAGCCCCAATCCAATGGATTCTTGCAATATTGGTGCATCTCCTTGTGTTGGTCTCATACCTGCCTTGCTGCCAATCCTCCGAAGCTATTTCTGAGCCCATCTCTGAGCTCCAGATACTTTGCTAGCTAATGGAGCCAGTTGCTGTCGGGTTAATGTAATCCTCCCTCTTCCCTGCTGTCATTTGATAGAGGTTGTCCAACATATGAGCATCTTCCCTGTTATCTACTATCTCTGTATATATCGGACCTTGATACGGGTCTAGAGGCTGAGTGACTCTAACTTCCCCATCTTCAAAAATCATTAAATCCTTCTTGAGATCAATGATGGCATAGTTTTGAAAAGCCCAGTCAATCCCTAGCAATGCAGGGTATGGATCTTTGTCTCCCATAAAATATATTACCTCGAAGTCTGTGTATGTCTTTATTCCTATGATATCTACCTCGACTTCTTCGAGTCTACTGATCGGAACGATGCAGTACTGCTTTTACATCCTGAGTTGGATCGGTGCATAAGTCAACCGTGGTCGCCCTAAAGCTTTCCAAGTCTTCCGAGATAGGATATTGACGTTAGATCCCAAATCGAGCATGGTGTCCCTGATCTAGAATCCCGCAACATGCATGTCTAACCGGAACTCTTTTCCCATTCTTCTTTTGTTCCGATTTACTCATTGTACATACTGTGGTGCTGTTTCGGGGGATTCCCTCACTCCTTTGTTCCCCTGCAACACTTCCTCCAAGGTATGCTTGAGTTGTTCCCGCATTGGAGTGTTGTCAACAATTTTGAGAAATAGGTGGAGCCATTCCTTGATCAGAGCCCCTGTAGCGCTCTGTTCTCTAGTATCGTTCTTCACAGGTAACTCAATACCTTTTTCACCCCCTAGCTGGGCAAAAATTTCTATAGCTTCCTGAAAATATTTCTTCGGCATTTCCAGCTTGATCAGTTGTTTCGGGGATGCTGGCCTGATCACCCTCATTGGATCCTTCTCACATGCATCTTCCCTCGTTTTCTTTCCCCCTCACATAACTATGGTTACGTTCTGCATTGCCTGAGTCGCTATCCCTCTAGGTTCTGCATTGCCTGATTCGTGCCTCTTTGCCTTGCTCTTTCCTCCCATTTCTTGATAAGTTCAGGACAATCTTCTGTCACGTGTGCATTCACGCGGCACTGGGGACACCACGGTCTTCTGGGTACGGGACATTATCTAGCCACATGTCCCTCTTGATCACAACTGTAGCATCTCAGTGGACCCGTCCTCCTGTACGACCTCCCCTCATACTGCCTCCTCTGCCTCTAGGATTCTCATTCACTCTATAAGAGGGCCGATCTAATCGGTCTGCTAGTGCATCTAGAACTCTGCACTGTTCGGTGTTGTGAGTCGTTGAAGTGTAGAAATCATAGTACACGTTGTTCGAAACATTGGAGTACTTCTGTAAAATTGGACACATCCGAGGTTGATGACCCACTGTTTGGAAAATTTCGCAATAATCTATTGCGGCTTGGGTCAGCTAATTTGGGAACCCAATATACTGTTGTTGTGGTGGATAGACCCCTTGTGAGTTTATTTGCACAACTCCTCCTATGGGTGGAGCCCCCTACACTGCCATTGCTGAGGTCCCCACTCCCTGGCTTTGCAACCGAGGACACTCGGTCTCCATGTGTCCTTCTACCAGGCAATGTGTGCACCAGACATTTGGCCTGGCTAGTCTTATGGGCTGCATCTCCTTACACCTTTTGGTCAGATTGACAATCTGATGTTGCAGTCCCAGTAGGGATGGGTCCTGCGAGGCTGCTCCTCCCCTATATTCTTGTGGGTAGCTCGCTATTGCCTCTATCTTCATAGTCTGTTCCAATGCATCCTGCAAGTTTTCGATCTTTTACTGAGTGAGGGGGGTTCGCGTGAGGGGAAGCAGAGCCTTGATGAACCAATCCCTCTGATGATTCGGGTCGATCGGGTAGCTGAGTTTCCCGATCGCATCTTTGAACCTACACATGAGCTCCCATGTAGTCTCTCCTTCTCTTTGCTTGATCTCCCATAGTTCAGATAGACCTTGCTGGTCCGTTTGGGGTAGCTTAAACTCTCTGAAAAAGTCCCACTTGACATCCGAAATCATTGGATTCTGGTGGGCCTATGACCACTTTATGAACCAACGTAATGCCCTTTCTCTTAGCGTGGTTTAGAATTCGATCAAATTTCCTGCATCTCGCATCTGCCTAGCCCTCCATATGGCTTTACAGAGGTACCAGTGCTGTTCCACATCATCGTTACCCCGCCCAAAAAATTCTAGGTACCAGGTGAATGATCTCACCATATTCGCTTGCGGGGGTGTAACTAGAATGAACCCTCCAGGTCCTAGTTGCGTAAGTATACCACTGTAAATGCTACTATTAACATGCGTGGCTGCTGACAACTAAATGCTATTCAATTGACTCAACTCTTTTAACTTAACAAAAATATCACTTAGGGGTTTATAGAGGACCAGGGGAAGGTAGGGACCCGTGCTATTCAAACTTTGGGAGTATAAATACCTGGAGATATGAATGTCATGCTTCCTTGGAATAACTGCTGCATTGCGACGTACCACTCGACATTGGAATCTTATTCGAGGCATGCGTCTGCATCTCCTTCATCAGACATCGTCTCTCTCTTCCTCCGGGCTGGGCTCCCATGCACCCGCCGCACTCCCCCAACGGTCCGTCCCATCTCTTGGGGACCCACCTGGCCTTCCATGTCCACTATCTTCTGAGGTGCCTCCTCTTTATCCTTTTGACTACTCCCCTGTCGTTCCAACTCCCTCATCACCCTCTCTCGCCACCTTTCAGCGATCTGCGCCCTCCGATGTGCACGTCGCTCCCTCAACCTCCTTGCGGTTTCAGCATCCATTCCCCTACTCCCCCTCTTCACATTTCTTGTAGTATTTTTTCCTCAGGCCCTTTCCCCAGCACTGGAGGTTTACGCTTTCATTCCTAATTTCTAGAACTCCATTAGCCCTTCGTCCACCATCAGGGCCTTAATCCACAATGGAATTTCCTTTAGCAGCGTCCCTCTCAGTCTGAATCAGAATATAGCTTCTGCTCTAGAGAAAGACTGGTAGCACTCTGCTGCAAACTCTACAATATACTCGTCCAAGGTAGATTCTACCTAGAAATCTACAGCTCGAGTCAACTCGGTATCCAGCAGATGAAGGGCCACCAGATCTCCATGCACCCACTTGCGATTGATCTTCCGCGATTTTTCCTTAGTCACTTTGGTCTGAAGCCTCCGCAACCAGCTATAGAGTTCGCTGGGGAAATTTCCCCAGAAGATCTCGTAGGTATCGCTGGCAGAATCAGAGAACAGAACTATATTTATGATCGCCTTCTCTTTTTGACTTCTTAGCTCAGCTTGTTGAGTTATAAACTAGTCCAGGTGGTTATCCCACCATCTCCATATTTCTCCTTCGAAGATCCTTGATACCATGATCTAGTTTCCCTGATGAAGTTTATGGTCCCGGCAACGGAACCATTTGTTGGCGAGGAAAAAGGTCTCGCGGGCAAGACCCAGGTTTAGGGATTGGGCCAACAAGGGAGTCCGCTGTAGTCTAGCACCACGCCGGCATTTTCACCCTACTCAGAAGAGCAGAGAGTCTCACCCGAGGCGTGCCATGATCACATGAAGGAGGGGAACAGATCGGTATCAGCAGATGGATCCGCAACTCAAAGCTAATGTAGAATCGTACGCGTATATAACACTGTATATAGAAGATCTCTCAGAACATCATGCAGATAATAAGAAATAAAAAATTTAAAGTACTACAGGAATAATGCAACACATTCAAGACATATGATATACCAACGACCTTCAGATATATTAAGAAACATTCAGCAGAATCAAGTGTTACACTGCTCTACAGAATGAGCTTCCAGATTCAATTACAAAGGTCCCGCAAGATAGAGAGAGATACTACAGCAATAACAGATCTATGGAGACACAGGAAATACAATGATGTCGAGACCATGATAGAGCTCTCGTGTGGCATCTTCCCCTCGGCCTCGTTCTACTCTAGCCTCACTCTCTCTCTCTCTCTCTAACCCTTTTGCTACTGGGTGATGGCCTATTTATTCACCAGCCAACGCAAATTTTAGTTTCTCCTGTGTTCTCACTCGGCTGCTTTCAGCTTCTTCCTATTGAACATGAGTTCCACTGTCTGTCCTTTTCTGCATCTTTCCTTCATCTGCATTTGTCTGCGCCAACCTCGCCACCTATCTCCTGCTCCTTCGCAACCTTGGCAGCTCCGCTGCCTACCGTTGTTGCGCCTGCCACGTGCCGATCTACAACCCAAAATATGTCTTCGTGCAAAATTCAAAACAAGGGCCCCAACATCTCTCGACAAGGGGTCTCTCTCTCTGCTCTATCTCACACCAGCTATATCAGACTATTTCATCTATTCTCCAAAATGTTCAACCATCCAAACCATTAAGCTAGCTACATCTATATGAGAGAGATGTATTTATAAAAGGGGAGGAAGAGGTTGGGATCCCTCATATGGTGGAAGGGAGGCCTTATCCTTAGGGAGGTTTCCCCAAATGTAGGAGACAAGAAGCCAAACGAAAGTGCTCAATGTTATTCAGTCGAACAATCCATGCTGACTCGCTCACGAAGTGGTTGGAAATGGAAACTTCACCTATAAATTTAAAAAATTTCCAAAAACATCTCAGCGCGAAAATTCCACTGAGACAGAGTGCCAATGGGCATGGGGCCCAGTGCTAATTTCCCTTATTGGTGTGAGGCCATAACTTCCCGCCAGCGCCAACCCAAAATCATGTGTTTTTGATGGTCTGCTCCAGGAATAGTCAACAAAGGAAATGTTATTCTCATGGCAAGGGATGTAATGACACTTTTTGCAGGGCATGACACTACATATAAGTCACATAAATGGTCCTCCAATGTGTGGGATGGGGATTGCAAGGACCGTGAAAAATTTTTGTGTAAGAAATTCCCCCTAAAGCGTGAGGTTGAGAGAGTGGGAGGAGCAAAATTCTTTATGGAATGCGTTCAAACCAAACACCGATGTCATAAGACCTGCAAGTACAAATACAACGGATATCTCTGATACATGAACATGTGGCATGGGTGCAACCATCCATAATAGAGTACATATAAACTAAGATTTGAGGTATGGACGCAACCATCCAACAGTAAGGATCAACAAATAGACTGAGGTATGGTCGCAGCCATCCAAGAAAAAGAGTCATGCAAATAGTCATGATAAACCAAAATATCCTGCAGCCTGGATCTTATCAGACAAAACCTAGGTTCTTGTGCTCCATCTCGACCCAAATAAGTACAAATAAAAGCATGTGAATATGTGAGCTAAAGTCGAACATGCAAGAAATTCACCTGATTACCAGCCAATGATGAAAGCTATTAACAGGCATGAGAGAAACCACCAATAATGACAATGGATCTCAAGATGCAAATAGACAATCGATGGAATGCAAATAATGATCTGGAATCAAACACTCGCAAAATCACTCGATCGAAGGCCAATGATGAGGACCTGACATCGAATGCGAAGAACTTGCCATTGAGGCATGCAAGCTCCAAGGTACCACAAGGGAGTCTCCAGATCAGCTTCCTGGATAATGAGTTGAAGTCGAAAGGAAGTGAACTGGTTGAAGGTGGCCCATAATGTTTCCCACATCATCGACACAAGATAGAGGAACATGACGATAATGAATCAGTACAAAAAATAAGATTAGAGGGAGGTTGAAAACTTCAAATGGAAACTTCTCTTGAACATATCAACGACACAACTTTAGATTTGGATGTATTCAACATCAAGGGATCTAAGGTCATGATGACGTTGCAAAGAGAAGATGAGAGGTCAAAAGAGATTACCCAACCCATGGAGGCAAAAATGACGAAATGAGATGCCCCCAACCCAACACGAATGCAGATGAGTGTCATGTTCAAGAGCGACATACTGCCGACACAACTGAGAACTGGTTCCATTTCCCCCCACCATTTCTGGTGAGTACCCCAATTATTTTTGGAAAAAAATCTTGAAGGGGATAGCATATGCTTGTCATGTAATTTTTTCCTTCAGACAAATCCATCCTAGTACATTTTACGAGCCCTAGGAAGGAGGAACTCGATAATGTCATGGTGACGATTTCCGATGTAATTTAGGTTTTAACGCATATGACAAAGGAAGAACTCAACATCTTTTCATGTTTAGAGAGATTGAAAAGAAGAAGAAAAGAAAACTCCAGCTGTCCCTTTTCATAGGTAGTCTCATAGATCCGAAAAGGTAGAAAACTATGTCAGAGAGAACCTCTTAGTCGCGATATGCTAAGGTATTCCTTTTTTGTTAATAATCTATCCCAGCCCGAAAAGGGGTAAACGTATACTGGGTGAATATCATTTCGTAGCCATTTAATGAGTTCAAAATGACAAGAGTCTCGACAATATTTTCAATTTTCGAGAGTCAGAAAAGAGCTGAAAGATGACTCCAACAATGACTTTTTCATGTTTTTACCGAGTTCGAAAAAGTATAAACTACAACTTGTCACTTCATCATCGTCACGTCGAGGACCTGTCGTTGCACACGCGACACATGTAAAACCCATTTTTCAAAATAAAATAGCAATATAATCGAAAAATATGCCTGAAAACCTAATTAGGGTTTTGAAAAGTTATAAAATGCCAAATATGGTAAAAAATAAATCACTTTTCACTTTGACCTCTTGTGAGCAATTTGTTACCCTTTTTTCACTGTGATTTTGCGGCGTTGACAGTGGGCAATCTGGAAGACCAATCGTGAATCTGTCTGTTCCAGGTAAGAACTCACATCCTTCCCTGCATTTTGATTGCTTTTTTATTACCTGCAACCTCAATTTTGTAGACCTACGGGGGCATTTTTAAAAATCTAGGGCGCGACAGTCGACGCACGTATCGGGCAAGGAGTCGCGTTAACCGGCCAAAAAAATGAACAGGGGCGCGCCAACCATGATAACCATTCTAGCATGTAAATTAAAACAAGCAAGCCCATTTTAAATATCAAAAGCATCAGATTTAGCTAATGACAACCGTATGGATGTTTTTGCAGGTGTGAAAAGACAAAATGGTGATTGAATGGAAAGAAAAAGAACACAATGAAGAGGATGAGGAAGCCATGGGCAATGTGAGATGCATGGAAGCTCTCAGAGATTGCGGGCTCAAGAAATTCTTTATGGAACCATGTCACAGAGCCCAAATGGAGCTGTTATAGTACTTGATCAGTGTCTAGGACATTGATAAGGAAAAATTCATTATTCAGGACCAGGAACTTGAGATCGAGGTCTGATCCGGATTTTATGCAGGAATGCAACAGAATAAAAATATAACCATAGATACAGATATGCAGCGGAAATAATGCTTCATTTTTATTAATAAAAGAATGACTGCAATAAGCTTACAAACATAATGGAAACAAGCTAGGGCACTGGTAGCGTATCTCTGAGAAGAGATGTAGCGTACGCATGCCTCTGAACTATGTGACATTGAGGCTCGCAGGCCTATTACAGACATAATGGAAATAGATCAGCTAGGTACTGGCAGCGTATCCCTGATAGAGATGTGGCGGCTACCAGCCCCTAAACTGTGTTACAATGCAGACATGATAGAGATGTGGCGAGCTAGGGCACTGGTCGCGCTTATCTCTGAGAAGAGATGTGTCGGCTCCCAGCCCCCTGAACTATCTTAAAATGAGGCTCGAGGGCCTATTTATTGTTGAGAAACAATGTAGAATCCGAAACATCCGAAACCCTAACCGTAGGAGATGAAGCGCCAAAACTGTGGGCCCCGTTTGGGTAAATTGGTGGTTCAACTTCCCGGAGACGTAACTTTGGCATCTGATCTCTGTTTGACGCGCTCAATAGCTTGTTAGAAATATCTGTCCAAGGAGTACAACTTTTGAATGAGAAACATCGGTCCATGGACCTATGTTTCTCTCCGTTTTCCCAAAAAACGTCGTTTAGGGCCTCAAAACAGCTCCGGAAGTTTAAGACCCGAAAAACTGCTAAAAATAGTAAGTTGTGCCGAAACTTACAAACTAAAATAACTGATGGTGGGGGTTCAAATGGACTCGATGGGTGGCCACCAATATCCACCTGGATTATTAATGCCCCAAAACGGCTCCGGGTGTGCAGGACCTGAAAAACTGTTATAAATAGTAAGCTGTGCTGAAGCTGAAAAACTGAAAGAATTGATGCTGCCAGTCCAAATGGAATAGGTGGGAGGCCACCGATATCCACTTGGATGATTCCTCCCTCCTTAGGAAGCAATGGTCTCCATTGCGTTAAGTTCCTCCATGGGGGGGGGGAAATTTTGTTGAACTCGGTGTGGGATTTAGATGTGCCACCGGTGGGCAGCCATTGAAGGATCTGAAAATAAAAAATTCCATCATCGCATTCCTCTATTTCTCGAGGGCATCTTCGAGCAATATTTTGATAGGATCTCCTGCTCCCTCATCTTTCTTTCCTTCCGCCATGGGGGGTCGTCGGGGTTGCGAGGTTGAACTCCTTATACCCTGGCCGCGTTGGGGACATGAAGAGAAAAACAGAGAAAGAGCAGACCCGCTCTGATACCACTGATCCAGATTTTATGTAGGAACGCAACAGAATACAGATATAACCATAGATACAGAGATGCAGCGGAAATAATGCTTCATTTTTATTAATAAAAGAATGACTGCAATAAGCTTACAAACATAATGGAAACAAGCTAGGGCGCTGGTAGCGTATCTATGAGAAGAGATGTAGCGTACGCAGGCCTCTGAACTGTGTGACATTGAGGCTCGCAAGCCTATTACAGACATAATGGAAATAGATGAGCTAGGTACTGGCAGCGTATCCCTGATAGAGATGTGGCAGCTACCAACCCCTAAACTGTGTTACAATGCAGACATGATAGAGATGTGGCGAGCTAGGGCACTGGTCGTGCTTATCTCTGAGAAGAGATGTGTTGGCTCCCAGCCCCCTAAACTGTCTTAAAATGAGGCTCAAGGGCCTATTTATTGTTGAGAAACAATTTAGAATCTGAAACGTCCGAAACCCTAACCGTAGGAGATGAAGCACCAAAACTGTGGGCCCCGTTTGGGTAAATTGGTGGTTCAACTTCCCGGAGACGTAACTTTGGCATCCGATCTCCGTTTGACGCGCTCAATAGCTCGTTAGAAATATATATCCGAGGAGTACAACTTTTGAATGAGCAACATTGATCCATGGACCCATGTTGCTCTCCATTTTCCCAAAAAATGTCGTTTAGGGCCTCAAAACGGCTCCGGAAGTTTAAGACCCGAAAAACTGCTAAAATTAGTAAGTTGTGCCGAAAATTACAAACTGAAATAACTAATGGTGGGGGTTCAAATGGACTCGATGGGTGGCCACCAATATCCGGCTGGATTATTAATGCCCCAAAACGGCTCCGGGTGTGTAGGACCCAAAAACCTGCTATAAATAGTAAGTTGTGCTGAAGCTGAAAAATTGAAAGAATTGATGCTGCCGGTCCAAATGGAATAGGTGGGAGGCCACCGATATCCACTTGGATCATTTCTCCCTCCTTAGGAAGAAATGGTCTCCATTGCGTTAAGTTCCTCCATGGGGGGGAAAATTTTGCTGAACTTGGTGTTGGATTTAGATGTGCCACCGGTGGGTAGCCATTGAAGGATCTAAAAAAAAAAAAATTGTCCATCATCGCGTTCCTCTATTTCTCGAGGGCATCCTCGAGAAATATTTTGATAGGATCTCCTGCTCCCTCGTCTTTCTTTCCTTCCACCATGGGGGGTCGTCGGGGTTGCGAGGTTGAACTCCTTATACCCTGGCCGCGTTGGGGACATGAAGAGAAAAACAGAGAAAGAGTAGACCCGCTCTGATACCACTGATCCGAATTTTATGCAGGAATGCAACAGAATACAGATATAACCATAGATACAGAGATGCAGTGGAAATAATGCTTCATTTTTATTAATAAAAGAATGACTGCAATAAGCTTACAAACATAATGGAAACAAGCTAGGGCGCTGGTAGCGTATCTCTGAGAAGAGATGTAGCGTACGCAGGCCTCTAAACTTTGTGACATTGAGGCTCGCAGGCCTATTACAAACATAATGGAAATAGATGAGCTAGGTATTGGCAGTGTATCCCTGATAGAGATGTGGCAGCTACCAGCCCCTAAACTGTGTTACAATGCAGACATGATAGAGATGTGGCGAGCTAGGGCACTGGTCACGCTTATCTCTGAGAAGAGATGTGTCGGCTCCCAGCCCCATGAACTGTCTTACAATGAGGCTCAAGGGCCTATTTATTTTTGAGAAACAATGTAGAATCCGAAACGTCCGAAACCCTAACCGTAGGAGATGAAGCGCCAAAACTGTGGGCCCCGTTTGGGTAAATTGGTGGTTCAACTTCCCGGAGACGTAACTTTGGCATCCGATCTCCGTTTGATGCGCTCAATAGTTCGTTAGAAATATCTATCCAAGGAGTACAACTTTTGAATGAGAAACATCGGTCCATGGACCCATGTTTCTCTCCTTTTTCCAAAAAAACGTCGTTTAGGGCCTCAAAATGGATCCGGAAGTTTAAGACTCGAAAAAATGCTAAAAATAGTAAGTTGTGCCGAAACTTACAAAGTGAAATAACTGATGGTGGGGGTTCAAATGGACTCGATGGGTGGCCACCAATATCCGGCTGGATTATTAATGCCCCAAAACGGCTTTGGGTGTGCAGGACCCAAAAACCTGCTATAAATAGTAAGTTGTGCTGAAGCTGAAAAACTGAAATAATTGATGCTGCTGGTCCAAATGGAATAGGTGGGAGGCCACCGATATCCACTTGGATCAAGGTCTCAGATATTTATTTCATAACTGGGTTGTTGCGGAGGGGGGTAGTACCAATCTTGACTGGTACTCAGACCACAATGGAAAACATGGCTATGGTAATTGATAAAGTGTGTTAAGGAGCACAGAAAGGGAAAAAAAACGGGAAGGTGGATATCCAAACCATTCCCGATCTGGCACTCAAAATAGTGCTACACACCATCACATAAGATGCAATATTTTAGGCTCCACATGAGGCTACAAAAACACAATTACTTCTTGTAGTGGATTGCATGGCAACGACTCTCTTCATCTGGGAAGAGGTAGTAACAATCAACATCAAACGCTAGTTGAAAAAATGCAATAATGGTAAGCTGAAGCGGTTTGGCTACGGTTCCATATTGGTACTATTCATCTTGGAACGGTTACCAATCTTCCAGCATTAGGAGGTAATAGTTCCAACACCACCAGCCCAGGAGCCATGGATGGTCCATTGGGCAGCTTTGATGCCAAGTGTTTGGTCAATTTAGTGTCTCCTAAATTGCTACATTAATTTGTCAATCCGGGATTCGTAAGATGACGAAGTGTGGTGCACTATATGTGCAAGATAACCTATCTCTTACTTTTTTGTCGTTTTTGGTTTTTTTTTTTTTATTTATCTTGGGGGTTTTTATCTTGGTTGGTTTCCTAATGTGAGATGGAAATTCTAAAAGACAAGTATGGATGTAAATTTTCAAGGCAATGATGTCCTTTATAATGATTTCCCAAACTTCAAACTTAAAAAGGGTTTTAAAACATGCAATGACAAAATTAATTCCTAAAAGAAAATGAAAATGTGCCACTATACTAGTCAAACAAACAGTGAACTATTGATCATGAAGCCCATTACCCTTGCTGCTGTCTAAATACAAAAGAAACTGTGCTCAAAGAAATCCAAGAATTGCAAGCAAAGTAAAGCTAAAATCAAATTACATCAACTCATATTCTGACCCCTCACCATTAGTCTCGCTATGGCTTTCGGAGGTAATCATAAACAACTTGAGCAATCTGATATCTAATTTGCAAAAAAATAAACTAATATCAAACTACACACTCATACTTCAATCCCTCACCATTAGTCTCGCTATGGCTTTCGGAGGTAACTGATAATGACATGAGTAATTTAATATCTAATCTAACTAATAAAGCAAATGTACAAAACTGAAATAAATAAAACAGTGCTGGAATTAAAAGCTAAGAAAAATCAATCAGCAGAAGGAGAAGACTGATTCCATGTCATTAGTCATTGTAAAAATATGTGCAAATGCCCGGGCTGCCTACTGTAATCTGGAACAAAGACACTGATCAATTAACAGCAGTATAAAGCATGAAAAATTATGGACAGAAATAAAACGTGAATACCATAAGAGATGTAATATATACACGTGAATAACTATGGCATAATGAACGTAAGAAAATAAAGCATGAAACTATACAGCAATAAACAAAACCTCGGCGTGTGCAGGGGCCCTCTGCACAATCCTCGGGCAACAACTATCAACCATGAATTATGCTTATGAACAGAGTCTTCTCATGTATTCAAAACGCGGCCATAACAAGGAAATAATGTCACGGCACAGTGGGCTTTCTTTTCAGCAAAATTACATTATAGAAGCTAGCTACTATGCGTATGAGAACGCATTATTTATAACAGAGGATGACATAACTACTTTCCTACAATCTGCGCTGATAAAAGACATGTGAACAACCACGTTCAGAAATATAGCATTATGGCTGCCGTGAAGATTAAATCTATGGAGAGTAGCCGTTGGATTCGGCTTATGGAGAAGTTCACAGGTGTTGATATGTCCCCTGAGATTTAGGAACGGCCACGCAAGTCTTCACGTGGTGAAAAACAGAGTTCTATCACCGTAGGACTCTTAGGTTGACCACCGCTTGACTACCTTTGACCACAACCTTCTTTGGTGAATTCGACTGAGCCAATAGGACTTGGTCCATATCCATGTCATTTCCAACTTGCCCATGTGGCTTGATTTGCCTGAAGACACCTGCAATATAGAATTTAACAAAATGGATGTGGAAAGTTGAAGCAGCTGCGGAAAGTGACAAGATTCCGCAGCTCAATGAGAAAAAATCTAATTCAAACAGCAGACACAAAACATAGTTAAAAACCACTTTAAATGCTCTTTTATGATTAATATGCAATGATGTTGATGACTTAGGAGGTCCAGGTAAATGAAAAAAGTCTAGAAAGGTGTATAGGAAAGATGCAAGTTTGGGACTCAACATACCCCCACTGTGAAGGTGTTGCATGTCCCCATGCAACCAAAATTTTGATCATCCTCCTTCAATTCATATGCCTTGATACCTCTGCCAGTACATCCAGTCTTCTTCTCCTCTTTCTTGGTGCTGCTAACATCCTGGGCTTCTTCATCAAGCATCTGAATTTGAGATTAATCAGTGCTCTACTTATCTTCTTGCATTTCTTCTTCAATTTCCTATTCTTTTTGTGCCACAGTCCCAGATGTAGCATAGTGTTGTCATGAATGATCTTGTCCAATCTATTTTGCTCCTTTAATGCTTCATTTTCATTTTTAATATGTCTATTTAAAACCTCTAACTCAAAGACTTCTTGTTTCAACGATTGGACTAGAGCTTCTTGTGCTGTGTGAGGATGAGTGGATGAAGTGCTGGGACCCGTGACTGTTCTTTCTAAGGATTCTATGTAATCATACACCTCTTGCTGCTTTGGATATATCTCGGGTATCGTTTTCCTTGGGCTGTCCCCAAAATGATGTGGAGGAGAATTGACTTCAAAATCTAGCCGAAAAGGACTCATGTCAACATCTTGAGGACTAGTTTCAACGTTTGGCTGAGAATGAGGTGGACTACGGCTAGCTGGAGTTTGTTCAGGTGTTCCTTCTCCCAAATCAGTAAAATGGGATCCTTTTGTTTGTGCTTTCCTCCACTTTCCTTTAAGCCTAGTGCTTCTTCTTACATGCTGTGGACTACTGTCTTTTTCCTTCTATTTTTCTTTTCCTTTCTTTTTGGCCATAGCTGACTGTTCCTGAAGGTGAACTAGTCTCTCAGACAATACTTGATGGTCTTCTTCTGAGGAAGGGGTTTGATGCCCAACCTCAATGCTTCTTTTCTCTTTTGATTTTGTTGGCTTTTTACCCTCAGTCTTTTCCTTCCTCCTTTTAGATAGTCTTTCTTCTCTACTAGTTCTTTCAACTGTGTTAGTAGGAGTGCTTTGAGTTTTATCACCTATTCTCTTTCTTCTACTTCTTTTTTATGTACTGCCTTCAGGGGTTTCTTGGGGTTCTTCAAAAAAAATTCTAATTAAAAACTGCTCCCAGGTGTCCTTTTTCTCTTTTAATTGTTTTTCTATCAAGATTTTCATGAGACCATGGTGATACAAATGTGATTCTACGTCCCCCAGATTCTTTTGGACGATTACAGACATATTTTTCAAACTGTTTAGTAAAAAGCATGGCAGATTGAGGGTCTGGATGTCTAGGAAATTCATAAACAGTCGGGTATGATACATGTACATTGATCCAAAACGTCTCTCACAGGTGATAAAATTTTGAATAACCAACAGTAAACTGGCCCACTCTTCTTTTAAAGCATGAACAGGAATTCCCTTTTTGAAAATGGTAACATCCATACCTGGGTTACGTAGGATCACTCTCCAGGCTTCCTTGTCAATGCTCTTGTTCTTGAACCAGTGTTCACCTTCTTGAGGGAGTTCTGTAGCAGCTGCTATGGATGCCTCAGTCACTGTAAATTTGAGGTCCCCAATTTCTACCTCCAGACCATTGAAAGACCTCGCAAAAGCTTTTGTTACGTCCTTATTGTAGCCTTTAAACTTTTGAATAAATCGAAGCCATTTTTCCTTTTTCAATATGTCTTTGACTTGCGGGTATCCTTCCATAAATTTGGGTCCCTCTGGTTCTGTCCTCAACAACTGACCCATCCTTCCTTCTATTTTTTAAAACTCGTCTGCGTGAGGAGGGTTTAGCGGAGGTAAGACGGCTGAATTAGCGGAAATGAATAGGGTTTATGAAGGAGACCAGTGACTGTAAGCGGATATCAGAGAATAGGTACACGTAATGAAGCGGAACAGAGAACAAAATGGGGTGAAGGCTTATGTGAGCACAGTAGAAATGCAACCGTGAGGTCAATAGAACAGTAGGAGGAGTAAAGTGCATCCAGCAATATTTAAAATTGGGTGGCTGCAGAGTAGATGCAAGCACGTTTATGAAACAGCTACGGATTTTATGCAGCTGAGAGAAGCCGTAGTCAAATCAACCACGTTCCATAATTACAGGTGGAGTATCAAAGTATAGCCGAACACGAGTGAGGACCGGAGGCTTGATTATGAGGCCGTTTAAAAATGAATGCAAGTATTGTGGGGGAATCGTATAGAGATCGTGGAACGGTTATGGAATTATCAACGCAATCATTGCATATAATGGAGCTATGGTTTATAACTATGTAAAAATGTGCTTGAATGCCATTTGAAATAAATTTCTACTCATACCTTGGAATTCTTGCCATTTTTCATTAGTCTTCAATCAGTTGCTCCTCGTTGATGCTTTTGAATGCCTCATGTCTTCATAATATGTCCTCATACCTGCATTTGATTTCATGATTGTTGAACTAATATCTGACTGTAAATATTTGAAAAATAGAGTGGTGGTTGCAGAAACTGCTTCTGGCTGCGGAAACTGGTGTCAGCTACAGAAACTGACACAACAATTATTTGGGTGAATGGAGATGGATAGATGATAACTGACTGAATGAAAATGGTCATGAAAGAAATTTTTTATTAGTGAATAGATGAAATGGAGTGAAATGAAATGAAGTGGAGTGGAATGAAGTGGAATGAAATAGAGTGGGTTGTGAAATGAGAGAGAGAGAGAGAATTTTTTTTTTGGAAAATATAGGGTGTCAGGTGTTCCTGATTTTCACCCTACATTTTCTGTATAAGACTGCCAATCAGTGATTGGTTTTCAGGCTTATACAATTTTATTTTATTTATTTATTTTTTAATATTTTGAAACTGAAAAGAACAAAGGCTAGGCTGGTGGAGAAGAAGGATTCTTCTTCACCAGCCTTATTGCAGAATTATCTTGAAACATTTTGACAAATTCCTCTTTTGAGAGTGGCTTATGATAGATCTTTAATCTATGGCCATTCATAATAAGAGGAGTTTGAGATTCATCAATGGTCTTGATTCTTACTGCTCCATTGCTAAAGATCTTGTCAATCTCATATGGCCCAAGCCAATGAGTCTGAAATTTTCCTTTAAAATCTTTAAACTTGGAATCAAATAGCAATGCCCAATCTCCTTCTTGAAACTTCTTCTCTTTGATGTATTTGTCATGCCATTTAGCTCTTTGATATTGAACTATATCAGTTCTTAGAATTGCCTCTTGTCTGATCTCATCTAGCTCATTCAACTGCTCCATTCTATGCTTTTGGGCTTCTGATAGATCCATCCCCAACTGAACTGCCATCTTGAAGGTTTTGACTTGGAACTCAATGGGGATCAGGACTTCTTTCCCATAAAAAAGTTCATAGGGAGAATGTCCTGTTGTATTTCTCCATGTAGTTCTGTAGGCCCACAAGGCTTCAGGAAGCCTTTCTGCCCAATCTCTTCTGTGTAGATGAACAATTTTGGTGATGATACTTTTGAGAACTTTGTTTGTAGACTCCACTTGACCATTTTCTTGCGGATGGTAAGGAGTAGATCTTCTGTGCTTGATTTTGTATTCTTCCATCAGCTTCTCCACCAGGTTGGATGTGAATTGGCTTCCCTGATCTGTCACAATTTCTCTCAGAACACAAAAGCGAGTAAAAATATCCTCATAAAGAAAATTAACAACTGAATTTTCAGTAGCAGACACTAATGCTTTGGCTTCCACCCATTTAGTAACATAATCGGTACAAACCAATATATACTTCTTTTGCTTAGATGGTGGATTAATAGGTCCAATGAAATCTAAAGCCCATTTTTCAAAGGGTTCGATGAGTACCTGTGGTTGCAATGGCATTTCATTTGAAAGGGTAGGTTTCCCTACTCTTTGGCAGCTGTCACACCTTTTGACATATTGTTTTGCATCTTTGAAGAGGAAAGGCCAACAATATCCTAAAGAGAGGATTTTATAGGCTGTCCTTTTGTCAGCAAAGTTTCCGCCGCATGGTTCATCATGACATGCCTTGAGGATATCAGGCATTTCATCCTCCCTGACACATCTTCTGATCACAAGATCTGGCCCTGTTTTAAACAATTCGTTATAAATCCATGAATATTTTGAACTCTCCTGAATAATCTTTCTTCTTTCACTTGGAAATAAATGTGGAGGCAGTTTCCCTGTAACCAAATAGTTAGCAATATTTGCATACCAAGGGGTCTTAGTAGTTACTGCAAACAAGTATTCATCAGGAAACTTATCCTCTACAAGAGAATCTTCTTTAGTATTCTGAATCCTAGACAAGAAATCAGCTACTGTATTTTGTTTCCCTGGTCTATCCAACACAGTAATATTGAATTCCTACAAAAGTAGTAGCCATCTTGTCACTCTGCCATTAGTAACAGGTTTGTTCATTAGATATATAATCGCAGAATGATCAGTCTGTATAAAAGTTTCATATCCTGTTATATAATGTATAAACTTATTGATTGCATGAACAACATCTAAAAACTCTTTTTCAGTTACAGTATAGTTCAACTCAGTGGGAGTCAAATTTTTACTGGTATAGTAAATGGCATAAGGGACTAAATCCTTTTGACCCAACACAGCTCCTAGAGCTGTATCTGAAGCATCTGTAGAAATATGGAAAGGAAGTTTCCAATTTGGTCCTCTCAAGATAGGTGCTTCGGATATTCTTGTTTTCAAAGTTTCAAAAGCGGATTGACAATCAGGATCCCATTTAAATTCACAGTCTTTTGTAAGCAACTTGAAGAGTGGAGATGCTATTTTAGTGAAGTTTTCTATAAATCTTCTATAGTAACCAGTAAATCCTAGAAAACTTCTAACATCTCTTTGACAATTTGGAATAAGCAACTTGGAGATGACTTCAAATTTTGATCTATCAACCTTAATCCCATCTCCTGAAATATGATGTCCTAAAACAATCCCTTCAGTAAACATCATAAAGCATTTTTCATGGCTTAATGAAAGGTTTGTTTCTTTACATCTTATAAGAAATTTTTCCAAATTTTATAATGCCTCTTCAAATGAATTACCATAAACTGTAAAATCATCCATATAAACCTCTACACAATCATGGATTAGATCAGAAAAAATTCCTAGTACTGCTCTTTGGAATGTTGCTGGTGCAGTACATAACCCAAAAGGAAGCACTCGGTAGGCAAAAGTTCCCCATGGACAAGTAAATGTGGTCTTATCTTGATCTTTAGGTGCTACCTGAATTTGATTATAGCCACTAAAACCATCCAAAAATGAAAAGTACTTTTTACCTGCTAATGTGTCTAATACCTGATCGATAAAAGGCAAAGGAAAGTGACCCTTCAAAGTTGCTTTGTTCAATTCCCTGTAATCAATGCATACCCTCCATTTACCATTCTTTTTGGGTACTATAACCAAAGGAGAAACCCATCGGCTATCTGAAATTGGATAAATGAAGTTTACATTGAGAAGTTTTTGGAGCTCTTCTTTCACTATCTCCCTAAGATTTGGATTCATCCTTCTTTGAGGTTGTCTGATTGGTCTACTGTTTTCCTCAATATAGATATGATAGATGCAAGTCTTAGGATCAATACCCTTCATGTCAGTATACTCCCATGCAAATGCAGTAGAATGTTTTTGCAAGATTCTGGTTAGTTCTTCTTGTTGTGACTTCTCCAGATGTTTGTTGATATTCAATGTATTTTCTGGAAAAATCTCAAAAGCAGAATTACCAAACTCTTCCATAGAGTAAAGAGACATGTGTCTTGATGATAAATATTCTATGTCAGATTCCAACTGAAATTGTGTGGGGTCATATTCTGAAGTTATCTCAAAATTTTCTAATGTGTTCAGAATTTGACTATCCTCACTAATTTCAGAAATGGTAAAGACAGGTTGTATAGTGTTCTCATCATTGACCCATTCATTGTCTCCTATTTCTGTGATTGCTCTTGCTGGAGGATACAAATTGAATTTCTTTGTCGAATTACCATTAGAAATGTACATATCTCCAGATCTACAACTAATAAAAGCATCAGCTGTGGCTAGCCAAGGTATTCCTAAGATAAGTGGGTGCCCTCCTAGATTACTCTTGGGAGTCAAAATCATAAAATATACTGGATATTCCCAAGAATCTAAGTAGACTGAAATATCTTCTAATACACCATCTGGTTTAATAATTGATCGATCTGCAAGTTGCAGTAAAGTAGGTGTAAAAAGAAGGTTAGGAAGTTTTAGCTGGTCCATAGTCTGTCTACTCATAATGTTGATAGCAACCCCTAAGTCAATCAATGTGTTTGGAATTTCTATCCCATTTATATGTGTCTTGAAAATTGGACTACCTGGATCTACATACTTCTGCATGGTAATTTTTCCCATCATGATATCTGCAATTTTTCCTACCAGGTGGATTCTTCTTGTATCTCTTAGTTTCCTTCTTGGTCTTTTGAGACTCAACTCCTTTATTGTTTTTGCTAGAATAGGAATCTCTCTAATGGCTTGTAGTAAGGGAATCTTGATACAAACATTCTTTAATTCATCTAGAAAATCATAGTTAGGCAACAAGATTTGTTTTTCCACCCCTTTATCAATTTTTAATCTTTCAAGGAAAGGAGGTGTGGATGAAGATGCAGGTTGCTCAACTATAGGAGTTGTGGGTGTTAAATTTTCTTTCTCTTTTTGAATGTTTGAGTTTTGAAGAGATGCTTCCTCAGAACTTTCATTGGCTTTAAGAGAATCCTCCTCAAAGGTATCTTGCTCTTGGACATCTATAGAAGGTTTTTCTAAAACTCTACCAGACCTGAGTTGTACATCATTGAGAAGAACAATCATATAGGTAGGAAATTGTTGTCCTTCTATCATGTAAGTATTCTGAGGATTTTTATTGTTAGGATTTGGCAATGGCTGAGCTGGAAGTTGATTTGTCTTTTGTTGGAATGGAAGCATGAGTTGAGGATTTGGATTTTTTTGAGAAGGTTGTTGTTGTGGAAATGGCAATGAAAGTTGTAGATTTGGGTTTGGAAGTTGTGGAGCTTGTTGATTTTGAAAGATGGAGGATATTGATAAAATTGAGCAAATCTCCCATAAGGATTTTGCATACCTTGTACCCATGACTGATATGAATTTTGAGGTTGGGGCCAAGGTTGTTTCCAAGGATTCCAATTTGGTGGGGGTTGAAAATTCATAGGGTTGTTAAACCCTTGAGTTTGTTGCCCCTGCCAAGGTCTTCTTGCAACAAAACAGAGAGATTCTACTGAATTTGGATCTTCTTGAAAGACATCTTTGAGTCCAGGAATTGAAGGACAATCCTTGGTCTCATGATTCTCTGAGCAAATCATACATGTTTCTACAACTTTTGCATCCAAGGGACATTCCCTTAAAGCATGTTTCTTTCTACATTTCAGACAAAAGATGGCTAGAGAATCAGTTTCTGCTTTCTGCTTGTTTTGAATTTTAAGGGTGTCTAGTTGTTCACTAAGGCTCACTAAGATATCAGTTTTGAATTCATCAAGCATATTGCCAATCTCTGTCCTACTTACTGATCTAGTTGCAGATTTGTTTGCCCTGATAAGAGAAGGATCTCTAGTCCCTTTTCCCGTTTTAGATTTTCCCCTTGAGAGATGGACACATAGTTCTGTTATGTCACGAAGTGGAAGTTGAGAAATGTCTCCTTTCCCCATCGTCTTTAAAATATCTATCCATTCATCTCTGATGGCTTTTAATAGAAGGGCTTTCAAAGTTTCCTCATCTAAGTTGCTCATCTTTTCTCTTTTTAAGTTGTATTGAAATCTTTCAAGTAAATCCTCCAAATTTTCATCTTCTTTTTGCACCATTTTGAATACCTCGTCCTTGTGATTGGTGGGCATAAAATAGTCCAGGTATCTATCCAAAAATGTTTGTTTCATATCATTCCAAGTCCTAATAGATTGGGTGACTAATCCCATGAACCATTTCAAAGCGGCTCCCTTCAATGTTGAAGGAAACAGTTTGAGTTTTTGAGAGTCTTCCATATAGTCATAGGTTCGGCACACGACTTCAAACTCAAACAGAAATGTTTCAGGATCCTCACTTCGCAATCCATAAAAGCTGGGGAGGACAGATGGTGAGATGTTTTTCATCGTTTTATGAGTTTCCTCATCAACTATAGGGAATCCAAACGAGTTTTCTCCTTCCCTATTTCTTCCATTATTACCTCCACCTCCACCATTGTTGCCTACATTATTTGCTCCTCCTCTACCTCTACCTCTACCTCCGAATCCATCTATTATTTCGTCTGTCATGATAGTTTCTTTAGAGTCCTCAAAGTCCTCTAGTTCTTCTATCAAGGGAGGATGAGAGGGAGTTTCTTCCTTTTCTTCTTCAAGTGATTCTACTTCTTTAATTACAATATACTCTCCTATAGAAGTAAAGAAATGGTCTTCTTCTAAATGAGATTTGGTAGATGGTGTAGGATAATCCTCTAATTCAGCTGCTCCTTGAATTCTAGGAATCTTAAGCCTAGGGGTAGATGGTGGTGAATCTTGTCTATGCCTTGAAAAAGATGGATTTGTGAAAATCAAACTCTTGGCTCTAGATATAAACCTTCCCCTAGAGTCTCTTGCTTTATGCATGTCATTTTTTTTATTTTTAAATTGGGCTAATAATTCTCTTTCTGATCTTCCAGGTCACACTAGGTGCAAGAAGAGAGCATAATTAAGAAATTATTGAACCAATAACTCTCTTTTCTGATCCTACAGATCACACTAGGTGCAAGAGGAGAGCATACTTCAAGAAGTTATCAAATTTTCCCTTCTTTTTATTGTTTTTTTTAAAAGAAATTGGCTACCTAGTTACACTTCCCCGGCAACGGCGCCAAAATGTTTGGTCAATTTAGTGTCTCCTAAATTGCTACATTAATTTGTCAATCCGGGATTCGTAAGATGACGAAGTGTGGTGCACTATATGTGCAAGATAACCTATCTCTTACTTTTTTGTCGTTTTTGGTTTTTTTTATTATTATTTATCTTGGGGGTTTTTATCTTGGTTGGTTTCCTAATGTGAGATGGAAATTCTAAAAGACAAGTATGGATGTAAATGTTCAAGGCAATGATGTCCTTTATAATGATTTCCCAAACTTCAAACTTCAAAAGGGTTTTAAAACATGCAATGACAAAATTAATTCCTAAAAGAAAATGAAAATGTGCCACTATACTAGTCAAACAAACAATGAACTATTGATCATGAAGCCCATTACCCTTGCTGCTGTCTAAATACAAAAGAAACTGTGCTCAAAGAAATCCAAGAATTGCAAGCAAAGTAAAGCTAAAATCAAATTACATCAACTCATATTCTGACCCCTCACCATTAGTCTCGCTATGGCTTTCGGAGGTAATCATAAACAACTTGAGCAATCTGATATCTAATTTGCAGAAAAATAAACTAATATCAAACTACACACTCATATTTCAATCCCTCACCATTAGTCTCGCTATGGCTTTCGGAGGTAACTAATAATGACATGAGCAATTTAATATCTAATCTAACTAGTAAAGCAAATGTACAAAACTGAAATGAATAAAATAGTGCTGGAATTAAAAACTAAGAAAAAGAAATCAGCAGAAGGACAAGATTGATTCCATGTCATTAGTCATTGTAAAACTATGTGAAAATGCCTGGGCTGCCTACTGTAATCTGGAACAAAGACACTGATCAGTTAACAGCAGTATAAAGCATGAAAAATTATGGACAGAAATAAAACGTGAATACCATAAGAGATGTAATATATACACGTGAATAACTATGGCATAATGAACGTAAGGAAATAAAGCATGAAGCTATACAGAAATAAACAAAACCTCGGCGTGTGCAGGGGCCCTCTGCACAATCCTCGGGCAACAACTATCAACCACGAATTATGCTTATGAACAGAGTCTTCTCATGTATTCAAAACGCAATCATAACAAGGAAATAATGTCACGGCACAGTGGGCTTTCTTTTCAGCAAAATTACATTATAGAAGCTAGCTACTATGCGTATGAGAACGCATTATTTATAACAGAGGATGACATAACTACTTTCCTACAATCTGCGCTGATAAAAGACACGTGAACAACCACGTTCAGAAATCTAGCATTATGGCTGCCGCGAAGATTAAATCTATGGAGAGTGGTCATTGGATTCGGCTTATGGAGCAGTTCACAGGTGTTGATATGTCCCCTGAGATTTAGGAACGGCCATGCAAGTCTTCACGTGGTGAAAAATAGAGTTCTGTCACCGTAGGACTCTTAGGTTGACCACCGCTTGAATACCTTTGACCACGACCTTCTTTGGTGAATTCGACTGAGCCAATAGGACTCGGTCCATATCCATGTCATTTCCAACTTGCCCATGTGGCTTGATTTTCCTGAAGACACCTGCAATATAGACTTTAACAAAATGGCTGCGGAAAGTTGAAGCAGCCGCAGAAAGTGACAAGATTCCGTAGCTCAATGAGAAAAAATCTAATTCAAACATCAGACAAAAAACATAGTTAAAAACCACTTTAAATTCTCTTTTATGATTAATATGCAATGATGTTGATGACTTAGGAGGTCCAGGTAAATGGAAAAAGTCTAGAAAGGTGTATAGGAAAGATGGAAGTTTGGGACTCAACACCAAGGTCAGGGGGCAGTCAATGGATGTCCTAGAGACCAGAGTTCTTTGAGTGGCTCCACTGACAACTGATCGTTGTGGAGTGCTCGCCCTACTCTAGCGCGGATTTCACTGTTGAGGCATATCTCCCACTCCCAAAAGGAGAGGATTGGGATGAAGTACTAGGTGAGACTCATTTTTTATTTTGATGAGTATTATGGTTTTTTTTTTATGCTTGCTCTGACATTAATCCATGTGATTGTAGATGTTGGCCCAGAGAGACCTACGGGTATGTCCTCTATAGCATGGAGAATTACTTGTGACTTTGATGTGGCTCCTCATGGTGAGAGAGGCGAGAAGGAGGAAATCATACGCAACTTAGAGGGAATATCCCATGGGATCCCGGACTATGCGTGATTCGATGACGTTCCTCGTGCATACTAGAGATACACTGCAGGGGTGTCAAACCGTGTTCACCGCTTATTGAGGCTACTTGTATGAGAAATGATGTGCTATCATGAGCGTCACACTGACTAGACGCCTAGGTTTCATTTTTGCATATTTTTTGAGAGACATGATGTCTCATGATGTAACTGAAAGATACATATTTTTTGAACTTATGATGCACATGGATGCAAACACTCGACATATATATATACATCTATTTTCCTGTATGGATCTTGTCATGTGATGATGATTTTTTTTTACAAATTATGCAAATGTGTATATAATACAATGCTAGCTACTATATCAGTTAATGCATTAATTCGTCTAGGAATATGTTGATATATAATGTAATAAAAATGTCTTTCCATTAAATAAACACGCAAATAAAACCTTAAGATGTGAGGGTTTCTAACAGAATAATGTCCATTAAGTTGAAGAACAACAAGATTTGAGTCTAGGTTAACAATCAATGCACGAACGTCGAGAGAAATGGCCTCGATTAATAGTTCAATAACAACACTATATTCAGCGACATTGTTTGTGGTTCATTCTAGACAGATACCTTAAAGGTCTATCAACTCACCAGTAGGATCATAAGTCACCCAGGCTGCTGAAGAAAGGTTCCGGGTACTGCGGGAAGCACCATCCGTGAACCCAACATAGGGGTAATGGACATCTACACAATAAGCAACAATCCAATAAGAAGGAAAATGCTTGCAAAGCACACCAAGCGAAAAATGCACAAAAATGAAAAGAACACCTATGTACAAAAACATGCACGAATGACTCATGCATAATACTTTTTAAGATACAACCCATTTCTGGGTTGATCTAGAGGATGACCTTCATAATGAATAAGATCATAAGCCCCATTCCGCAAAACACGCTTAATAATGTAGGGCCCATGCCACATGGGTTGAAATTTTCCTGCCCCCAGCTTATTGTGAGCTTGGTCGTACAGGAGGATGAGGTCTCCTTCTATGAAGGAATGAGGGGAAACCTACTGGTCAAAATGAGCTTTGACCCGTTTTTTCTGTGTTTCAATGACCAGAGCAGCAAAGTGACAAGTTTCATCAAGCCTCTCAAAATAGAGAAGACACTCTTCTTCTGGCGAAGTATTCGGCAACAATTCAACAACTAGTTTGAGCGAAGGCATTTCACATTAAATCAGAAGGGTAGATTCTAGACCATAGACAAGCTAAAATGGAGTGAATCCAGTTGCATCCTTCACTGAGGTTTGGTAAGTCCAGAGAGACGAAAACAACATGAGATGCCAGTTTGATTTGTGCATCCCAATCGTACGTTGAAGCATAGTGACGAGAGATTTGTTCATGGCTTCAACCTGGCCATTGGCCTAAGGGTAGTACGGCGTTGAGCTGTCGTAATGCAGACCCAACTTGGAAGTCAACTCTGCCATGATGTAATGCCAAAAATGGGAACCATGATCGGTAACAATGGCTTGAGGGACACCAAACCTAGAAATGACATGATTGAGTAGAAATTGTGTTGTTGTCATATCGTTAGCCATAAGTGTAGGCATTGCTTCGGCCCATTTGTTGAAGTAGTCCATAGCTACGATGATATAAGTATGCCCCCCGACTGAGTGAGAGTTACACGTAATAAAATCGATGCCCCACTTCGCAAAGGGACCAATGGTAAAGACAGGGTGAAGATGGGAAGGCAACGCACACATCTTGCACTGATAGATATGGAAATCATGGCACTTACTAACAACAATGATGTAGTATTTAAATATGGTGGGCCAGAAATACCTAGCACAAATAATATTCTGTGTAGTAGCATATGTAGACATTTGACCACCATAGGCACCACTGTGACAATCATTCAAGGTATTTTCAGCCTCCTCGAGAGTCAAACACCGGTGAATATTGGAATCAACTTCGATGTAATAGGCTTGTGATTGATGACAGATGCATCAGTGGGCATCCTTCTTCAACTCAGATCAAAAGGTGGAAGTCTGAAGATATATGATGATGTCACCATACCAAGGATCGAGGGTGCTAATCAGAAAAAGCGTGTTGTCCAGAATTCATTCCTCAGAACCAGACAGAGCGGAATCGGAAGGGAGAGAGCAGATCAAATTTGTGAAGACTAATGAATTCTTCGACTTGGTAGTAGTGAACTCCAAATCAAACTCTTGGAGGATGAAAATCCACTTCGAGTACTTGCCCCCCCAGCAATTGACGAGTCAATATGTAATTCATAGGGTTGTAATTAGAAATCATAGTCACTGTGCGCAAATAATCTAGTGACGAAAACGTTGAATGGCTTGAACAACAGCCAATGGCAACTTCTCAACATGTGCGTATCACATCTCAGTATCAGGAAGGTTACGAGAGAGATAGTAGATTACATGCTCGTCACCATCATCATCGTCTTGTACCAAAACCATGGAAATCGTGCTAAACACGATAACCAAATAGAGGGAGTAATCATGATGATAATTTTGAGAATGCAATAGACGAGCATTGATGAGAAACGTCTTTATTGCATCGAAAGACTTTTGGGCGATCTCATCCCAGAGGAATGGGATGCCTTGCTTCAATAATCACATAAATCCTTTGGCTACTTCGGCATAGTTAGGTATAAAATGGCGGAGGAAGTTAGCTTTTCCCTGCAGAATTTGCAGCTGATGTAATGAGGAAGGAGAGGGGAGATTAATGATAGATTCAACTTTGAGTGGATCGAGATGAATCCTGTTTTTAGAAATGATAAACCCTAAGATTCTACTGGAGTCAACGCAGAAGACACACTTATGCAGATTATGCCGGATGTTATAGCGTCGACAGCGAAGAAAAATCTGACGGAGGTGATTAGGATGGTCTTTACACTTAGCTGAATGAGCTGGAAGGTCATCCAGATAAGGCTGAACAATGTGCTTGATATTGTGGAAACCATATGACATTTCTTGCTGAAACGTAGCCCCAGCATTTTTCAGACCAAAAGGAAGATTGTTATAAGCTAAAGTACCCTAAGGACAAATAAAGGCGGTCTTATGTTGATCGGTCGAAAGAATATTAATTTGATTATACCTAGAAAACCCATCCATAAGGGAAAAAATCTCACTCCCAACACAATCATCAATGATTTGATCAATAAAAGGAGTGGGATAATTATCCTTAGGGAAAACATGGTTAATTTCACGGTAATCACCACAGACATGAATGGTACCCTGTTTCTTATCTATAGGAACAATATTGGAAACCCATTTTGTCAAGGGAATAAGATAGATAAAACCAACTTTAAGAAAATTTTCAACTTCTCCCTTAATAGCGGCAGCCTTTCTAGGGTGCACAGGACGAAGACGTTGTCGAACAAGCTTCGCACCAGGATAGGTAGGAATCTCATGCACCACTATACTTGGATTGATGTCGGGCATCTCTTCGTAAGACCATGCAAAAAAATCTCGAAACTCACGGAAGAGACTAGTATAGACCTTAACCTCATCGGGAGAATAGGTCACCCCAATATGGATGTTCTCGATAACCCCTGGTTTAACGGAGATGTCAATAGGCATTGTCTGTGTAATTTTTCTCAAGTTACCTTCCACAAAGACTTCGTGTGCTAGGTTAGGCATTTGAAGCGGAGGAGAAGGAACCTGAGAAGCGAACCTCTTGAGACACGTAGACATGGCCCCAAGGTTGGGCATGAATGAGGAATGATGATGACTATCTTCCCAAGGAGGATCCTCAAGAGACATAGTTTCCACGATGGCCTCATCAGAAGGAAATATCTCTCACAAGGGATCGTGCGAATTTGAATCACCGAGACAAGGGGATTGATAATAAGTGTCAAGAGACATGCCCAAAGGAGCATGATCAGGAGGCAGAAGATCCAAAGCCGAAATAAGTTCACAATAATCAATCTCAATTGGAATTAACGACATCGAATCTCCAATTGAATCAATCTTCTCAGGCGAAGGGATGATCCACGGATCAAAAGACCTAGAGATCATATTAAATTGAATAGTGTTGGGTGGAGGAAGAGGAAAAATACCCCTGAGGGCAGGATCTTTGAAGAGACCTGGCCCTATGCTCTCGTAAGGCGTAGGAATTTGATTGACGTACGAAACGTTGCTCTTGGAAGATGAATAAGTGAAGAAAGACAATTGATCGACAATAACGATCTTTCCTTCGTGCGGAAATCTAAAAACATGAAAGAGAGTGGACAGAACACACAACATGGTGTGAGTCCAACTATGATCGAGGAGAATATTGTAATTGAGTTTGGCATCAACTACTTCAACCTTGATGTTGACTATTTTCCCTTCTAGAGTGATCGGTAAAATAGAGATAACACCAAGAGGTTTAGATTCTCTTCCATCAAACGATTCTAAAGAATTTGGATATGAATTCAGAGTTGGAGATGACATGACGCATGTAGACACACCCTCATCCATGACTGATCGATGAAAATTCATCCCATTAATCCCAACTTGGATAATGGGTGCAAGCTGGTGAGGGAGATGTGGTACGAAATTCTCCAAGTCGAAAGTGATAAGGCTTGAATTAGTAGGATCAAACCCACCGATGGTAGAAAGAAAAGCCTTTTTTTGAGACAAACAACTCTGAATTACTTCTAATGCAGACATAGCAGATGGTTTCTGAGAAAAATCCTCAACAATACTATAATTTTGAGTAGCACGGTGCTAGGATTGTAAGAAGACTTACGGAGCACACCTTTGGAACGTGGCCGTACAACAGGCTTAGTACTTCTTGACGTAGCTCGGTATAATATTTTGACCTAGTAGCTATGGAAACGGATGTAGGACCGTTCATCATGAAAACCTAAGAGTGAAATGGGGCAGAGGACTGAGGTTGTTCTACCAACTAAGTTTGTTGTGACATAAACGGTTCTTTGAGAAAATTCAGAGTTCCTTGGGTGCCTTTGAGCAATCGACTCACTTCGGCCCATCGAGGATAGTCCTTGGTGTAGTGTTTCTCATCACAAATCAAGCAAGGATACTTCGGTTTATGTTGTGAACCATCATCAGCACGAGATTTCTGAGAATCCTATTTCGGGGTATCGGCTTTGGCCTTACCTTTACCCTTATTTTCACCCTTAGAAGTTTTATCTGTCGGATTGGCCTAAAAAAAATTCACTTCCACAGTTTTACCAGAATTCAAGGTTGGCCGAGAAGTAGTATTATTGGAAGGAGTAGATTTTTTCTTCCCAAGATTTGGAGGAGGAGACTTCTTAGAAGTCTGAGACATGGCACTGATGATACCGTAGATGGATGGAGTCGTCGATCCTTTGGAAGTTATAGGTCTAGGAGCATGAGGCAAGAGTTGGTATAACATGCCAGATTGAGAGTACACAAGATCCAGGTACTAGGCATGATCAATGGCTTGTTCCTTAGTAACACATGCCCCCATAGCAATGTCCTTAGCAATCGGAGCAACGAAGGAGGTAGTAAGCCAACCATTAGAAGCTGATTAGGAATTTTGAACTTGATCAAGCGACAACGATGCCTCCATTTATGAATATCATCTGAGATATGAGTAGCTCAATCTTGTTTCAAGGATGTGAGGAGGTGCGTCCCCGTTTCATACTGAACTGGTAACTGAAAGTGCATGAGAAACACCATGGCTAAAGAGTTGAAATCTTGGAAGATGCCACGAGATAACTCGATGTACCACTTGGCAGCGACACCAGTAAGAGGCTCTTGGAAAAGACAAAGTTGGATAGAATCGTCAACCCAAGAGTTAGAGGAACACCAAAGATGGTAAGTCATAACATGTGCTTGGGGGTCTTCTCCGGACTTGCCCTCAAACTTGGGATAATCACTAGTAATTTTGGTTGGAACTGGAGGCCAATACGGGTTATGAAGAATCGGATCGTTCGTCAACTTTGACACATCAGGCAGTTCCAACGTAGCAAGAAACAATAATTGATGATTAAAAGGCATTGCAGGTCGTTGATAAAGACCAATATTAGCATTGCACAAAGGTTGAGAGAAATTCTGTACCCATATGTTTTTCCCCAGAGGATTCTGTCCATAGGTGTTATAAGCCTGATAGTTCTGCCCATACATGGGTTGAGGACTAGGATACTGATTTTTAGCATACCACTGAGGTCCTTGCTGAGAAATATATGGATTTTTCTATGGAATGTAAGCATTTCCTTAAGGTGGATTATACACCTTCTGGGATTGACCTTGAGGATAATAAGTGTAACCTTGGGGCACACTATATATTTCTTGAAATTGACTTTGAGGAGGGTAAGTAGTGCCTTGAGGTTGAGCATGTTGTCCCTGTGGAGCAGGTTGAATAAGTTGTCCCTGTGGACTAGGTTGAATAGATTGTCCCTATAGAGCAGGTTGAACCAGATGCTGAGGTTGGACAGGCTGTCCTTGCGGGGTAGGTTGGCCTGGATACTGAGGTTGAGTAGGTTGTCCTTGTGGAGCAAGTTTGTCTAGATATTGAGGGCCAATGGGTTACCTATGTGGAAGAGGTTGGCCTGATGGTTGGGATGGGTTAATTTTCCCCTAAAAACCAGGTTGACCCGACGCAGGACCGTAGGGTTGTCCTTGTTGTACAAAAGCTTGGCCTTGTTGAACGTAAGGTTGTTGTTGTTGCACAAAAGGTTGTCCCTGTGGTGGATAGATTTCCCCCCCCGAGCATAAGATGCTCCTGGTTGAAATTGAGGTTGACCAGAAGGACCGTAGGGTTGTCCTTGTTGGGCCAAAGGTTTTCCCTGTAAGGGTTGTCCTTGCGGATCGTAAGGTTGTCCTTTTGGACCTGAGGGTTGTCCCTATTGGACTGAAGGTTTTCCCTGAAAGGGTTGTCCTTGTAGGCCCGAGGGTTGTCCCAACTGGTAAACGAGTTGATTGGGATCAATCAGTGGAAAATAAACAAGATTTCCATATACATCATAATGATGTGGAGGATTTCCAAAAGCTTGCGGCTGCTGAGAACCCTGAGGTGTGGATATCTACTGCTGAGGACCCGGAGAGGAAGCATACTGTTGCTGAATATCCAATAGATACTCATCGAACGGGTAACTGTTAGGAATAGAAGTAGAAACCATAGGTGTAGTGCACATAGGAGGTATTTCCACAGCGTGAGGTTGTGATCTACTCATGACGGGCCTAAATAGCATCGTAGGATTGATAAAAATAGACCTGCGAACATTATCAGACCCTAACAATTGAGTTGTACTAACAACCGGTGTAGATTAAGAAACACAAACGGTGGGTCGGACCGGGATAGATGTAACAATGGTCGACGAGATGGGTGTCGAAGGCAACATTCCTAATGCAGGAATAGACGAGCTCCCTGTGGGAGTCAAAGTATTAGACTGTGTCATAGATGTAACAACAGAAATGATCTGACCCAAAGTATGATAACTGGGTGGAAGAGACACCGATTGAGGGGAAGGTTGACTGGATACATACGAGAAATATTCTGGGAAGAGCTGATATTCCCTGGTAGAAACATGAATCTCTTCATTGCCGAAAGCACTCAAAGAATCCATGTCTGATAAGGCTGTAAGATCGTCGAGACCACGAGGATGAACAGGTAAAACAACGACTAATAGTGGCGATCCTAAAGTAAGAGGATGGAATTCTTCCTCACTCCCAAAATTAGACCAAGCACCCTGAGGTTTCCAATTGATATCAACTGACCCTTTAGGAGGAGACTAGGTAGTGAGAGGCAAGATTGTAATATTCCCAAATGGGGAATGCAATAATAGAAATCATATTTGCATGAAAATAATTCAGTTCATCTAAAATACAGCAGGAGGCTAATAAAGAGACCTTTCAAAAGTATTTACAGCAGCAAAATAGATGTATAATGAGGCCCATAAGATGCATAGCTAGAAATACAAGTCACCAATAGAAGAAAATCCTCAAAAGAGGTGCTGCAACCATATGTTAAGACTGGAAATGCCTTGACATTGTTATTTTATTGGGCTATGTTGTCGCACAAAATGTCTAGGCACTGCGACAACGACTCAGATTAGGGGCTATCACCCTGATCCCCAATCTCTCTATTTAAGTTTTCTCCTTATAGTAGACTAAAGGGGGTAGACCCTATGAAAATGTAATGAAGGAGAACTCATTGGGAACCAACCAGTTCGGGAGACACAGTTAAACGACCAAATACTTGTAAAAGATCTAGCAAGATTAAATGATTCGATTGAATTTGAAAGATTGATACCAGTGCCTTATGCAGTAAACTATCCTACTAAGGAAATTACAATCAAGTACTTGATGAGAAACTACTGCTATGCAATGCTAATTTAGAATTTAGAATGCAAAGGAAAACGATTTGAAGAAGGAGCGAGATGAAACAAGCTTTGAAGATGAGAGTTAATGTTAAAATGCCTAAAGCGCTTAGATTATAAATAATATGATCTAACCACTAAGTACTTAAGCGAGAGTGTCAATTATGAAGACGCCAAAATTACTTGATTAAAAGATATACAGATCCACAATAGAGCTCTCAAAATCAAATATCAATCACACTTGAAAAGATTTCTCAAACATTAGTATTCAATAAACATCCAATAATTCAAGTAAATGAAACAAAAGTTAATAAAACATTAGGCAATTTTAATTGATAGAACACATTCCAAAACTCAGATGCCATTGATCATCAAACCCAACTAAAACATATGAAATTTACTAGCACTTAAATCTCAGTAATTATTCATCCAGATATACCATGAAAGCATAATGCTAATAAAACCACTTCATCAAGCAATTTATGGATTAAATGATGTTCTTAAAAATGCAAATCCAAAAATTAAATTTTATCCTATAGTCAAACTTAGGATATACTTTTAAAACATAAATTACAATAGTGATTTAAACCATCGATCAACAAACAAACGATACCGACACGAATGCCCAAAATGACTAAAAATAGTAAAAATTGTTGAACTTGAAGAAAATCAATTTTTAGGGCTTGATTAAGATAAATTTCGGATTTGATATTTTTATTTCATCTGTGAAACAGTGATAGATCAGCAAGATAATACTGCCCGAAATAGCTGCCTAATACTTACATAAATAGTAAAAAATATATTAAAACTTGAAATTTTCAATTTTAAGGCTTTAAGAGAGTTTGATTCAGTAATTTTCAGAACTGATAAGTTTGTAACAACAGTAAATTGATAACAGATCAGCAAACTGAAAATACTAAAAATGATCTCCACTATGTCTAAAAGTAGTAAGTTTTGCCGAAAAAATTGAAAATTCAAATTTTTTAGACCTTATTTAGGATATGCATCAGAAATGTTCAGATCTTATTTTTCACAATTACGCAGTAATTTCCAGCAAGCTTTAAAGTCAAATCTAGGCAAAATTAAAGATGTCGAAATGGCCAAAAATTCTGAAAATGAAGATTTTGCAATTCTAAATAATTTTGACCATATAAAATGTGTTTTTAGGGCCTAATTATTTGTGATTGTTTGCTGTAATAAAATTTGTAGAAAATAAGGGTTTAGAGATCAAACCCTTAGCCCAAGGCTTTGAATATCCCACTATTGAAAATTCTTGAAATTTTGGGATAATGTTGCCACTTGAAAATTAGAATTTTGAAGACCAAAATCCTATAAAAATGGCCTCAAAAGCCCAAATCTTGCCCTCCAGGGTCAAGATTTGGCTCAGATTTGAAGATTTCCTTGGTTGATTTTTCAGATTATTCCTGCAAACAAATATTGAGCTCAGATCTTTCCCTCCAGGTTCTAAATCTGGCTCAGAATTGCAGATTTCTTTGGTTTATTTTTCAGATCTGAAGATTTTCTTAGCTGATTTTTTAGATCTAATCCTGCACAAGTGAAAAAATAAACCCAATCCCCAATATGTACAAAAATAGTGAAAATCCTAAATACCCAAATGTTAGAATTCAAAATTATGTTACAAAACTTTAGATCTACACATGTAAATTACAGAGCAATACAATATATTTACAGATCTATGCACAAGAGTTGCAAATCTATAAGATGTGAGTTGCATAAGTCTGACTTTGCTCCCAGATCTGAAGATCTAAGACTCTTACTAGCCAGATCTAACTTTAAATTAAAAAAAAATTAAGATATTTTTATTTATTTAGGCACAAGCTCTAGAAAGACGCTGCAAAAAATATTCCGTAAGATAACCTTAGAAATTAGGAAACAATGAGCTTTTTCAGATTTTCTGAAATCTGAGAGTCGGCTGATCTAACTGAAGATTTCCCCAAACACTCAAATCTTGAATAATGATCTCTGCACACTTAGATTTGAATTTTAGATTGATAGAGATTTATAAAATAGCCATGAGACCTTTCATAAATATAGATAAGTAATATTTCTGTCAAATCAAAATGCAATTTAAGAAAACTTAGAAAATTGCACAAGATACCTATATGCAGATCAATCCATAAAGGCCATCAACCATCAAATGCCAATAAAAGTATCAGAGTTTAGAGACAATATCATCACATAGATCTGGAAAAGGAACACCAAAGTTTGTAACCCTAAAGTCTTTATGCTTTATTGATAAAAAATTACAAGAGCTTCTAAGAACAAGTGCATGATCCAAATATCAGATGACAATGACATACAAAGACCTTTAATTTGTAAGTTAAAATCTCCAACTGCTAGTTTGGTTGATCCATGTCAAAATAATCTCGACCGTCGAAAAATATTTAATTATCTTTTAATCTGGACTGTCGAAATTATAATTTTGGGGAAATTCAAATTTATCATTTAATTTCATTTTAATTAACTCAAAAATAATATTTTTGAGTTAATTACCTCAAAATTTTGACTTTGAATTAACCATCAAGGCCCAAAGGTTCAAAATTTCTTGAAATTTTCAATATTTCTTTGGCGTGAGACCTTTAAAAAATTACTTTTTAAGGACCCACAAATTTTTCCTATGAAGAATTTTAACTCACCTAGGACTTAAATTAATTAAATTTCTGGCTTAGGATTTTTAATTTAAAATGGCCAGAAAATTGATTTAATTGACTGAGAAAGAATTAATTATTTTTCCAACCCTCTTTACATAAGATAAATACATTTTGACACATGAAGGGGGAAAACCCATTTGCAATAGACCCTCAAATAGCTACCCAATTCTACGACTCAAAACATGATCTAGTAGACCAAGTAGCTTGCAATAAAATAATCTAGTCAATTAACTAGGATTATTCCCAAACTACTTTAACAAAGACTTGATAGAAAACACTAGGGCTCACTTAGCATCTTGATGACAAAATCCACCCTAGCTTTGAGGTGAGGCTGGAGAGGAAAACTTTTCCGATCACTTGTGTCAAGAAACACAAATGAATCAGTGAGACAAAAAACCTCTTGGGATAGAAATCATCACCAAAATACTAGGCTTACCTAATTTGTTACATACATAGTGGTCTTACTTAGATTATTTATGTCATAAACATGCAAAATGGGTTTACATCATTTATAAAACGGTCAAATAATGATGAAATCTAAATGGCGTGAACACGTCGAACATGATGAATCCCATTTTAAAAAATGGGGTGGTACTACTATGGGGTCGTTGAAAAAGTGTGGTCAACATTTGGCTCTACTTGGGGACACGTTTCTTCACATGAGGAATGTGAGAATCCAGAATTTGTATCCAAGCAACACAAAAAATTACATAAGTAGCGTCCATCCAAATATCATCATATAACATTAAGCACATGAAAATATAGAAGCTCTCTTTCATTTATTATTCTATTTAACATGAAAAATAAATATATTCTAACTACAAAATGAAATGTTGAAATAACAAGGTGTAAGGTTAGATATAAAATACAAAGGACGCCTTGTTGCATCATATGTGTTCAATATAGTGCATACTAAGCATTTGCCTACTTTTAGGAAAGTCTATAGGCTACTTTTCAAATGTGCCATGTGCAATCTTGCATACGGTAGGACTTTGTCTTATCCGAAAATCGAGCTTCTCGCGGCCATCAAATGTATCGAAGCACTTCCTTATTCTTTTTTTTTTTTCTTTAGGCTTTTCTTCGTGGAAGACTGCATTTTTGATGATGTGGAACATTGCGCTTGTGAAATTTCAGATGAAGTATTCAAGATATGTGTGACATGCCTCTCTTCATTATGCATTTGTTCTAGATCCTTTCCAATTTCTTCATTAATGTGACCAGCCACTTTCTTAGAACATTCAAAACAAGACGAGACCTGCTTCAATGGATTGAGAGAGTTATGATCTGTTGAAATCTCCTTGGTTTTCTACCATCTATCATATGGATCAGGCTGAAACTTTTGTACATGTGATTTCCTTTCTTCTAATTTCTTATCCATGGAACTCATTTCTCTGGCATGTCTTACTATTAATTTCGCTTGATTGAGCTCAGTTTTCACGAATCTTTCTTGTATGGTGATATGATTTTCCTCCATAGTTTTCATTTCTTGAGTGTGCTTTGCTTCCATTTCAATCATATGTTTCTGAATAATGGATATTCGATTAGCATGATTAACTTCTATTACCTTTAATCTGTTTTCAATGGTATCAGTTTCTTCCATATTTATAACATATGGTGTTTGTTTCTTCTCTATGGCCAATAATCTACTCTGAATATATTTTTGATCAACTTCCATTTCGCTTATAATTTTATTATTTTTCGCTTTCATGCCCATGAAGAAAATTTTCATATATTTTATCTCTCTCTTATGATTTGCTTGCATGGTGGCTAACTGATTGTTGTGATCAAATTCCATGATGACCATTTTTTCATCATGTCTTTCTTCCATGGCATTCATTTCATTGGGGTGATTGAATTCCATGATTGTTATCTTTTCCTCTAAGGCCAATAACTTGCTATGCATAGAACCAATTTCCCTAGCATGATCAGCTGTTAATTTTTCTTGATTAAGTTCCATATTCTCAATCATTTGAGCCTAGTTGGCCTCCATGTTCTTGATTACCTGAGCTTGATTTATTTGTATATCCTTAACCATCTAAATCAATTCGCTAACAAGATGCTTATCATTGTCAACACTAATTTGACAACTTGTTTCTGCTTCACCACTATCATGGATTTGTGCTGTCGTGGTATAAGTGGATTCATATTGAGAATTGTCTTGAAATTTCCTATTGATATTTGAGTTCTCTACAAGATCACTTTCATTCCTTTGCATAGTACCGAGGGCACAAGGAAAGCCAAATTGTTTTATATATTCATCTTTAAAAGCATTGACGATACTTTGCAAAGAATCAATATAATCCGTAGGCTAATTAATCAACCAATTCATAGCATCACCATCTAAGGAACAAGCAAAGAGACGTATCTTGACATATTCATGATTATATTATGAAGGAAGACAATATATATATATTATATGAGTAACCGTTAAGAGATTATTTCGAGCAGTGGTTGAATCACCACCCGAGAACATAGGGATTTTTCGAATGGCCTCTTTTGGCATGTCATGAAAAGGATCACCCATGATAACTTACTTAAATGGAAAAAACCAAATGGATGTTAGATAAATAGATCCTTGTCCAATAAAATTCAAGATATCCACAAGAAGTGAGCTTCTTAGCAAAATTTTTTGTAATAAATGAAATAATTGGAGTCACCACTTGAACATGAGTCTAATTCTAAAACCGAAAAATCGGTCGAGAGAAGCAGATGGATATCAAGGAGGGATTCTTGTCTGAGAGTAAATAGATGAATAATTGGAGTCGCCACCCAAAAAAGAAGCCAACCGAAGTGTCCAGGTGCTAAAGGTGCAAATGATGAAAGGATTAGTGATATGACGAAAGATACGATGATGAAAAGATGAAGGGATGAAATGAAACCATAAAATGTTATACCGTGTGACGAGTTAATGAATGACAAGAAAATATTTAAAAGATTAGAAAATGTTGTTAAGACCAAGGACAGAAAAACTCTATCCTCGACAATGACGCTAAAAAATGTTGTTGCATAGAATGTCTAGGCACCGCGACAATGGCTTAGATCAGGGGCTATCACCATGATCCCCAATCTCTCTATTTAAGTTGTCTCCTTATAGCAAACTAAGGGGGGTAGACCTTATGGAAATGGAATGAAGGAGAACTCGTTGGGAACCAACCAGTTCTGGAAACACAGTTAAACGACCAAATACTTGTAAAAGATCTAGCAAGATTAAATGATTCGATTGAATTTGAAATATTGATACGAGTGCCTTATGGAATCAACTATCCTACAAAGGAAATTACAACCAAGTACTTGATGAGAAACTAATGCTATGCAATGTTAATTTAGAATGCAAAATGCAAGGAAAATGATTTGAATAATGAGCTAGATGAAGCAAGCTTCGAAGATGAGAGTTAATGTTAAAATGTCTAAAGCACTTAGATTATAAATAATTTGATCTAAACACTAAGTACTTAAGCGAGAGTGTTAATTATGAAGATGCCAAAATTACTCAATTAAAAGATATACATATCCACAATAGAGCTCTCAAAATCAGATATCAATCACACTTACTTGAAAATATTTCTCAAACATTAGTATTCAATAAACATCTAATAATTCAAGTAAATGAAACAAAAGTTATTTAAACATTAGGCAATTTTAATTGATAGAACACGTTCCAAAACTCAGATGCCAATGTTCATCAAACCCAACTGAAACATATGAAATTTACTAGCACTTAAATCTCAGTAATTATTCATCCATATATGCCATGAAAGTACAATGCTAATAAAACCACTTCATCAAGCAATTTATGGGTTAAATGATGTTCTTAAAAATGCAAATCCAAAAATTAAATTTTCTCCTATAGTCAAACTTAAGATATATTTTCAGCAAAATTTCAGATCTGAAACATAAATTACAGTAGTAATTTAACCCATAGATGAGCAAAAAAATGATACCGGCACCAATGCCCAAAATGACTAAGAATAGTAAAAATTGTTGAACTTGAAGAAAAATCAATTTTTACAGCTTGATTAAGAGAAATTTCAGATCTGATATTTTTATTTCAGCAGTGAAACAATGATAGATCAGCAAGATAATACTGCCTAAAATAGCTGCCAAATACTTCTAGAAATAGAAAAAAATATATTAAAACTTAAAAAATTCAATTTTAAGTCTTTAAGAGAGTTTGATTCAGTAATTTTCAGAACTGATAAGTTTGTAACAACAGTAAATTGATAACAGATCAACAAACTGAAAATACTGAAAATGATCTCCACTATGTCTAAAAATAGTAAGTTTTGCCAAAAAAATTGAAAATTCAATTTTTTTAGACCTTATTTAAGATATGCATCAGAAATGTTCAGATCTTATTTTTCACAATTATGTAGTAATTTCCAGCAAGCTTTAAATTCAGATCTAGGCAAAATTAAAGATGCCCAAATGGCCAAAAATTTTGAAAATGAAGATTTTGCAATTCTAAACAATTTTGACTATATAAAATGTGTTTTTAGGGCCTAATTATTTGTGATTTATTTTCTATAATAAAATTTGTAGAAAATAAGGGTTTAGAGATCAAACCCTTAACCCAAGGCTTTGAATATCCCACCGTTGAAAATTCTTGAAATTTTGGGATAATGTTGTCACTTGAAAATTAGAATTTTGTAGACCAAAATTATGTAAAAATAGCCTCAAAAGCCTAGATCTTGCCCTCCAAGGTCTAGATCTGGCTCAGATCTGAAGATTTTCTTGGTTGATTTTTCATATTATTCCTGCAAACAAATATTGAGCTCAGATATTTCCCTCCAGGGTCTAAATCTGGCTCAGATCTGAAGATTTCTTTGGCTGATTTTCCAGATCTGAAGATTTCCTTAGCTGATTTTTAGATCTAATCATGCACAAGTGAAAAAATAAACCCAATACAAAATATGTACAAAAATAGCGAAAATCCTAAAAACCCAAATGTTAGAATTCAAAATTATGTTACAAAACTTCAGATCTACACATGTAAATTACATATCTATACAATATATTTACAGATCTATGCATAAGAGTTGCAGATCTATAAGATCTGAGGAGCATAATTCTGACTTCGCTCCCAGATCTGAAGATCTAAGACTCTTACTAGGTAGATCTAACTTTAAATTAAAAAAAATTAAGATAAATTTTATTATTTAGGCACAAGCTCTAGAAAGACCTTGCAAAAAATATTCCGTAAGATAACCTTAGAAATTAGGAAATAATGGGATTTTTCAGATTTTCTGAAATCCGAGAGTCAGCTGATCTAACTGAAGATTTCCCCAAATGCTCAAATCTTGAATAATGATCTATGCACACTTAGATCTGAATTTTAGATTGATAGAGATTTTTAAAATAGCCATGAGACCTTTTAGAAATATAGATAACTAATATTTCTGTCAAATCAAAATGCAATTTAAGAAAACCCCAAAAACAACACAAGATACTTGTATGCAGATCAATCCATAAAGGCCATCAACCATCAAATGCCAATAAAAGTAGCAGAGTTTAGAGACAATATCACCACATAGATCTGGAAAAGGAACACCAAAGTTTGTAACCCCAAACTCTTTATGCTTTATTAATCAAAAAATTACAAGAGTTTCTGAGAACAAGTGCACGATCCAAAGATCGGATGACAATGACATAAAAATACCTATAATTTATAAGATAAAATCTCCAACAGCTAGTTTGGTTGATCCATGTCAAAATAATATCGACCGTCGAAAAAGATTTAATTATCTTTTAATTTGGACCATCGAAATTATAATTTTGAGGAAATTCGAATTTATCATTTAATTCCATTTTAATTAACTCAAAAATAATATTTTTGAGTTAATTACCTCAAAATTTTGACTTTGAATTAACCACCAAGGCCTAAGGGTCCAAAATTTCTTGAAATTTTCAATATTCCCTTGGCCTGGGATCTTTAAGAAATTATTTTTTAAGGACCCATGAATTTTGCCTATGAAGAATTTTAACTCACCTAGGACTTAAAATTAATTAAATTTCTGGCTTAGGATTTTTAATTTAAATTGGCTAGAAAATTTAATTAATTGAATGAGAGGGGATTTAATTATTTTTCCAACCCTATTTACATAAGATAAATACATTTTTACACATGAAGGGGGAAAACCCATTTGCGATAGACCCTCAAATAGCTACCCAATTCTGCGACTCTAAACATGATCTAGTAGACCAAGTAGCTATTAATAAAATAATCTAGCCAATTAGATAGTATTATTCCCTAACTACTTTTACAAAGACTCGATAGAAAACACTAGGGATCACTTCGCATCTTGATGACAAAATCCACCCTAGCTTTGGGGTGAGGCTGGAGGGAAAAACTCTGCTGATCACTTGTGTCAAGAAACACAAATGAATCAGTGAGACAAAAAACCTCCTAGGATAAAAATCATCACCATAATACTAGGCTTACCTAGGTTGTTACATACATAGTGGTCTTACTTAGATCATTTACATCATAAACATGCAGAATGGGTTTACATCATTTATAAAACGGATGAATGATGATGAAATATGAATGGCATGAATACGTCGAACATGATGAATCTGATTTTAAAAAATGGGGATGTACTGCTATAGGGTCATTGATAAAGTGTGGTCAACAAGTTGCAAACAACTGTTGATTCCACTTTAGATCTAGAGCATATAAGTGCATGAAAATTCAGATCTATAACAAATTCATACACTATAGAGGCTCCTATATCAATCCCCCTTGGGGTTTTGAGAAAACACCATGTACAAGCAGTAGATATGAGATCTAAGTTTGTAGATCTGCAGAAATATTCAGATATTCAGAAGTATTCATAAATATGCAGATTAGAAATGAAATGAACAATATGTAGATCTTCTCCAATGGATCTCCAAAGTGAAGGGAAAATCCCCAACACTTGAAAACCAGCTCTCCAAATGATGTGCCAAAACACCCGGCAACAACACCGACAGGAATAACGAAGATCTGGAAGAAAAATTGTGTTGTAGGGTTTAGATCATGGTTGGGCACATGCCAAGATCATTAAATGATTCCCAAGCACTCCAATACACTCCTTCCAATGGATTAGAAGCCTCCTCCACTGAAAAAGGGCACTGAAATGTCCTAGATATGAGTAGATCTAGCCTCCACTTGTTGCATCTTGCAAAGACAACCAAACCCTTAACAAGATCTGTGTTGTAGTTGAAAGAAGAAGCTTGGCCTTCATCCAGATAGTGGACTATGCAATACAAGACTCTCTTAAGATCTAATCAATGGGAAGAGGTGGGATTCCTGATCAGGAACACCCAATGCTAAACAACATTTTCAATCTAGGCTAAACAACCAAAGAAAGCTATATGGTCTAAACAGACAATATATCAAAATATCATATCATTCAACAACCCTTTCATGCTGCCATCCTCTTCCTTATATAAGTTAAGAGCTTGTAAACCCTAAACCACCTTCAATGAAATCACTCCTTTCACACAAGCCATCTCCATCTAAAACTGTGTTGTGCCTCATTGATGGCCAGTCCTCCAAGATAGCATTGTAGATTTGGTTAATGTTGACCCAGTCAAAATATCCAACCCTTTTTACACCTAAGGGTGCTTTCTAACATAGCCAAGATTTAGCCTTTTTCACTTTTGGCATTGATTTATTCTTTATTAGGAGTTTTATGGACCTCCTTTACACTTTTATTCTTTAAACAAATATAAAAAACAAAAATGGATATTCCAATTAGCTTAGGACTAATTAGGAATATTACAGTCCTCCCCTCCCAAATGTTGCTTATCCTCAAGCAACTGATAAGGTGAGTGCTGCAACTCTTCTCCTCCTCCATTGGTAACACCATCATGTGGTAAGCTTTCTCCATAAGCTAAGTGTTCACCAATCCATCCCTCGATGAATTTCTCCTCCAAAGTTCTCATGAGATGCAAATAGTCCATCCCATAAGGAGACAATAGTTCACATGAAACAAACATGGCTTGCCCAATGCTCTCCCTAAAACATGTAGCATAAGACACATAGAGAGTCCCCAGCCTATGAGGTACATACATACCTTCCCTCCTTCCTCCATACATCCCCATAAAAAGTACAAGTATATCATCAATGTATGGAATCAAAACATCATATATGTAAACATAAATTTGTGCATATGGAGGTGGTTCATAGTGCCACATGTGGAACCAACACAGTGCATCTCCTTCTTGCATCAGATCTAGATGTAGTAAGTGGTTTCCCCACCACTTACTTGCTGCCCAAGTTATCTCACCATGGCTGAAAGTGTGAGATATATTTTTTGCCTTAGGAAAGCACCCATCATGTTGCAAAATCTCCCTTTTTCCTCCCAAGGGAGTGGCCATATTCAGAAATAGTTTTTGCCCAAAGTTGGACATGAATTTTATAAGTTACAACACTCCCCTTTGGAGTCATGGCCTAAATATACATGGTAAAAGAATACATACAATCAGAAAATAAAACATGATTTACATGAGTACGCTCTTCACTAACAATTCTCCTCATACAAATGGAGTGGTGCATAGATCTATCCCCTTCCTTAGAGAGAGAAAGAGAGGGCTGAATTAACTCTTCCATAGAGTTATGCTACTGCTCCATCTCCACATGGTACATGCATCTTTGAAAATGCTGATATAGTTCTCCTTCAAAGCCCTCCCAATAGTAGCTCCTCAAGATGATGTTGTTGAGCTTCATGGAATATGTGTGGTTGAAACAAAACTCTTCATAGGCTCCTTGTAGCAACTTCTCCTTGAGCTTGGAGGCTCTAGATAAGAATATCCTACCATGATTATAGATGACTCCTTCTTGGACTAAATAGCCCTCTTCATGCAACTGGTCATCAAGTATCATGCAAGTGTGAAGATCCTTGTAATAATCCACCAACAGTTGGGATTTCCAATATGGATCTAATCTCCCCAACGATGACATCATTGATAATGTATCAACTGAAATGTCTATCATGTTGCTGCTCTTCTCCTTGACATATCCCATGCAAAAGGTATATGTTGTAAGGCCCTCCCTTCCATTCTTCTTCTCCCACAGCGCAGAATCTGAAATGAGGTGGTTAATGATGATGTTGGGAGAGGATCTCCCTCCTCCTTGAGCCTACCTAAGACTCTTAGTGCTATAGCTTTGTCTTCTAATGCTCCAATCCCTCCTGGATCTATGCTTGGAACATCATGTTGTGACATTCCTCCCACAAGATCTATATCAGGTGGCCTCCCAGGTGGTTTGCCACTAAATAATAGTATCCCATGCAGCAATCTCATGAGCATGATATATGGGACTGTAAGGTCCTTGCTTCCACTTCACAAATCCATCTCTGATTTCAGTGTGCAAGTGGTATGTGAGGGGTATGTATGCATACCTTTGATTATTTGAGTCTTACCACTCTTCTTGTCCACCCATTCCATTTACAAAGCCTCCCAATCAGTGGTGACTTTTCCCAATGTAATCAACCATTGAACACCCAATATAACATTGGTGTCAGGTATGTCAACCACAAAAAAAGTGATCAATCAATGTATATGTTCCCATGGTGACTGAAAGTGATGGGACATAATGAATGCATTGCATTTTTTAATCTCCTGGGACCAAAACAGATAATCCCTTAAAAGTATTAGTGGGTATTGCCCTCATTTGCACTATATGGGCATCAATGAAATTATGGATAGCCCCACTATCAATCAAAATAGAGACCCTATGATTCAAGATGAAACCTTGAACTATTAAGTTCAAGTACTTAGGTAAGATTCAAGATTACCTCCAATAGGATCAAATGCTCCAATCCTATCTCCTGATGGTGTTGGCTCTTCTCTTGCAGTGTCAGTGCTGTGACCTCTTCTTGGTTCATATACTTCTTCCTCCTCATCATCTGAGAAGAACTCCATGTAATGTGATTCTCCAGCAACACATCTGTGTATAGGTGCCCATGATTCTTGGGAAGTGAATCATAGCTTCCTTCTTCATAGATATCTTCTATCTTCATCATCAAGAGGCTTCTTGTAAGAGCTCTCCTTTGAAGGAGCAACTTTCTCTTCCTTTCCCTTAGAAGGAAAAGAGGGCTTATGATGAAATTTTGCCTTTGGTTTTGGCAAGGCATCTTGAAGGTCTCTAGCCCTTTCAATAACATCATGCAAGGTAGTGGGCTTGGTAGATTTCACCAACCCATGAAGAGGTTCATCTAAACCATCAATGAACATGTACACCCTTCTTGCTGTAGACAAATCAGGAACCATAAGAGATAATCTTAAAAATTCAGAAATGTAAGTTTATGTATTACCTAATTGTTTTAAGTTTGCAAGGCTCATGAATGGTGTCTCTGGATCTCTTTTGTCAAGCCTTTCCACCAGCCTTCTAGTGAACTATGAATAAGCAGTCAAATTGGAATGACCTAATGTAGATAAGCCATGGAACCACCGGTCATGTGCTTCACCTTCAAGGTGAAGTGCTGCAATCTTGATAGCCTCCATCTCTGGAACCTTGTTCAACTGAAAGTAGATTTCAAGTTTTTCTACCCAAGATTTGGCAAAACACTTGGATGACCCATAAAAATTCGATAAAAAGAATCTGCCCATAGTGTGGTGTCGATCATGATTCTGAATGAATCCACCACCCCTATGATGATGCCCTAGTCTTCTTTTGTACTTTATGTGACAAAACTCCTAAAAAATCAAGTGATCATTGAATCTCTGATTTTGAGACTCATATTCTTCAAAATAGTCTTCAAGGGATTCATGCTCTTGAAACCCTTCATTTCCCACAACCAAAAATGTAGGCATGGTAGAGCGTTGGGAAACTTGTGGCTGATGCACTAGTTGATCACCCCAGTGGTGAGGCATTCTATAGCCTTCCCCAAGATGAAATCTCTTAGGAAATTCTTTGATTCTGTCTAATCTCATCTCTTTTATCTCTCTATCAAGATCTTGCATGGCTCTCAAAAGGATCTTAGGAAAATCCTTTCCTTCTTCTTCACTTCCAGATACATGGGCTTTACCCTTGTCCTCATTGTCATTTGTGTAATCAAATTTCTTCTGTCTTCTCTTTAGATACCTCTTCTCTCTGTCAGTAAGAGGTTCTTCTTCTTCTGAAGACATATTGGCTTCTTCGAAAGCACAGGCTGTGCCAAGATGATGCTCTGATACCACTGTAATATTCCCAAATGGGGAATGCAACAATAGAAAGTAGATTTGCAAGAAAATAACGCGGTTCATCTAAAATACAACATGAGGCCAATAAAGAGACATTTAAAAATTATTTACAATAGCAAAATAGATGTATAATGAGGCCCATAAGATGCATAGCTGGAAATACAAGTCACCAATAGAATAAAATCCTCAAAAGAGGTGTTGCAACCATATGTTAAGACTGGAAATGCATTGACAATGTTATTTTATTGGGTTGCAAACAACTATTGGTTACACTTTAGATCTAGAGCATATAAGTGCATGCAAAGTAAGATCTATAAAAAATCCATACACTATAGAGGCTATTCTATCAATACCCCTTGGGGTTTTGAGAAAAAATCCATGTACAAGAAGTAGATATGAGATCTAAGTTTGTAGATCTGCAAAAATATTCAAATATTCAGAAGTATTTAGAAATATGTAGATCAGATCTGAAATGAAAAATATGTAGATCTCCTCCAATGGATCTCCAAAGTGAAGGGCAGATTCCCAACACTTGAAAACCAACTCTCCAAATGATATGCCAAAACACCCTGCAACAACACCTATAGGAATAACGTAGATCTGGAAGAAAAACTGCGCTGTAGGGTTTAGATCATGGTTGGTCACATTCCAAGATCAGTAAATGATGCCCAAGCACTCCAATACACTCCTCCCAATGGAGTAGAAGCCTCCTCCACTGAAAAAGGGCATTGAAATGTCCTAGATCTGAGTATATCTCGCCTCCACTTGCTACAGCTTGCAAAGTCAACCAAACCCTCAACAATATCTACATTGTAGTTGAAAGAAGAAGCTTGGCCTTCAGCTAGATAGTGGACTATGAAATACAAGACTCTCCCAAGAGCTACTTAATGGGAAGAGGTGGGAATCCTGATCAGGAACACCCAATGCTAAGTAGCATTTGCAATCTAGGCTAAAAAACCAAATAAACCTATGTGGTCTAAGCAGACAATATATCAAAATATCATATCATTTAACAACCCTTTCATGCTGCCATCCTCTTCCTTATATAAGTTAAGAGCTTGTAACCCCTAAACCACCTTCAATGAAATCGCTCCTTTCACACAAGCCATCTCCATCTAAAACTGCATTGTGCCTCATTGATGGCCACTCATCCAAGACAACGTTGTAGATTTGGTCATGGTTGACCTAGTCAAAATATCCAACCCCTTTCACACCTAAGGGCGCTTTCTTACATAACCAAGATTTAGCCTTTTTCACTTTTGGCATTGATTTACTCTTTATTAGGAGTTTTATGGACCTCTTTTACACTTTTATTCTTTAAACAAAGACAGAAAACAAAAATGAATATTCCAATTAGCTTAGGACTAATTAGGAATATTACAAAGATATTCGGAAAAATAGGTTGCGAATACTCAACAAACCTAGTGGACTAAGTTGTTTTCGAAGAAAATTCAGGAAAAGGATCACCACTAGGAGGCAGTGAAGAGGATGACGAAACTGGTGGTTCTGCCACTATGACAATGCTTCAAAATAGGAAGAAAATGAGATAACCTATTAGAGGCTTCAAGACCAAACACTAAGGAAATACTATGAACAAGCCAAGTAAAAATATTTAACGGGAATGTGATTGTAGGCAATTAATTTTATGACATTGAAATGAAACTTTGATGATTCATGTTTTAAGAGTCAAGAAACAAGAAAAAGATGACTTTAGTCACTTTCAGATTGAACGATCATGAAAGGACAAGTGCTTGATGGTATTTTCACTTTTAGAGTGTCACGAAAAGACCAAAATTACTACTGAGGTAATCTAAGCAAGAGGGTGTACCAATTTTCTGTGAACTGCCATATACACCTTGGTGATCAAGTGAAAGAGAAATGACTAAGAACTTGACGTTCATGCAGGTAGTCTCCCCGAATGTTGTGTTCAGTGCATCACTATTACAGGGCGGAAGACTTGGCTTCCTATGGATAAAGGATTGCAACCTATGAGGGTCTCCCTTTATATACGTGATGGTACGGGGAGCATAAGTCAGTACTAGCGCTATCTAATGCCATGTGGCGAACGAAAAATACTAGGTTTAATGACACCAGAACACGTCACTAGCCTAGACCTCTAAAATATGTGCGTTAGGTTTCAATGATTCCTTAGGTTGATTGAATTCATTTTAAGGTTGATCTTAAATTAATGTTGTGATTTCAAGGCCTTACCGAATGTGATCTTGAATTCCTAAATGCACACTACATGCAAAAGAACATCATTTCCATTCAATGAATGCTAACTAAGAGAAGGATAGGAATCTATGAAAAAGTAGCAATCAATTGAAACATAAGAAGAATTTCACTAATGCATATAATACAACCAAATAAGAAAATGAAAACTCTTTCCTAGTTCGCTAAGAGCTAGTAATGCAAAAGAACATTTTCATTTTCAATTTAAGCGAAAGAATGCAATTTTTTGTCTTTTAGATGAATGAAGCACACAATGCACTGTTACACTAAAATAAAAACAAATACTAGTTTTAGGAACTACGAATGTAAAATCTAAAACAAAAAAATTAAATGCAATACAAACATAAAACACACTCAAAACAAGGATGAAATCTTCCAAGCAAACGAATGGCTTTCGAAACGATCCAATAAGAAATGTGATATATGCTTAAAGTGACGAATGGAGGATCAAACAAAAACAAAAGTGATCATCCAAAAAACTAAAGACATGAAGAATCAAGATAAAGACTAACACAATCAGTCAGTGAATTGAAATGACAAAGATCAAAGTGACTTGAACTTCACTCAGAAGGCTTAGTGAGGAGAGGGCTGAAAAAACAACACAAGACACATAGAAACCCTAGGGCTACAAACTCCACTGATAAGAATATGGACAAACAGCTGAGAATACCGAGACTATAGAGTCAAAACAATCCCAATAGAATAATTGCAAGGTAAAAAACCAATACAGAGCCAAGAAATAATAACAAAAACTCAAAAAATAGGTCAAATCAAATCCTACAAGATTCAACGCGACTATTTAGTTGTAATCCACACTAAACAGGGGTTGGTGCACCTATGAAAAAATAAACATCCAAAAATCGGTGCGATTGTTCAAGGAAAAAACCGCACCGAGCTAGAAAACCACGGGAAAAAATAAAAACACTGAGCAGAAGTTAGAATTGACACTCTGGAACTGAACATGATGGTGGAAAACAGTTAGGCAAGTCAAGCAAAGCAGAAAAATGATGAAATGACCAAAGATGACTCGACAAGCCAAACGCTCGATAAACAACGAGACGAAAAACACACACTGATCCCCAACGGAGTCGTCAAATTGTTGTGTAGGTAAATCCCCTCTACGGACAGAGGTGATCCCTCTAGCCCTAAGGTGGGTCTAGCAGCAAGAGGACATGCTAATTCATTTATTCCTAGTTAATGAATGAAATTGAGTCGGGATAGATGTCCTACCTTGGTTCTAACGCGGTTGTCGTAGCTGTGGCAGCAGTCTCCTGATCTTCATCTTGATTGGTTGTGGTCCTTCAGCAGTGGTAATCAGGTGCCTGTACAAGGATCAGAGAATGAAAGCAGCATATGAAACAAGATTTGCATTCATAACTATCTAATTGGTCAAGGAGAATTAAACATATTATGCAAGATTAATCACATCAACACAAGACGGGAAAAAAAACATCAGTCATGTATTAAGTAAGAGGAAGAAAGAGATTAAAACCAAATGAGCCTTGACGTCACAGCCTCCTTCAGCGGGTCTAGTCAAAACGTGTCTCGAGCATTCGTCGGGAAATTTGTACTTAGCGAGGAAATCAACCTAGACTCTCTCTCGACAAGGGATCTCTCTCTCTTTGCTCTATCTCACACCAGCTATATCGGACTGTTTCAGATATTCTCCAAAATTTTTATCCATCCAAACCATTTAGCTAGTTGCATCTATATGAGAAAGATGTATTTATAGAAGGGGAGGAGGAGGTTGGGATCCCTCATGTGGTGGAAGGGAGGCCTTATCCTTAGGGAGGTTTCCCCAAATGTAGGAAACAAGAAGCCAAAGGAAGGTTCTCGATGTTATTCATTCGAACAACCCATGTCGACTGGCTCACAAAGTGATTGAAAATGGAAAATTTGCTCCTATATTTAAATTTTTTTCCAAAACAAGCTTGGCGTGGGTAGTCCACTGTGACAGAGCGCCAATGGGCGCAGGGCCCAGTGCTAATTTCCCTTATTGGCGCAAGGCCATAACTACCCACCAATGCCAACCCAAAATCATGTGTTTTTTATGTTTTGTTCCAGGAATAGTCAACAGAGGAAATGTTCTTCTCATGGCAAGGGATGCAATGACACTTTTTGCAAGGCATGACACTACATATAAGTCATAGAATTGGTCCTCTAATATGCAAGATGGGGATTGCAGGGATGGTGACAAAATGCTGTGTAACAGATAGTCAAATCCTGTACATGTGTACTTGTACCTATACCACCACCTCTACCTATACCTGTACCAACACCTATACTTGTAGCTGTGATAACACATGTACCTGTACCTTGTTTCAACCTCTGCACAATCTCCATATACCTGTGATACTGCTAACTTGCCTACAAGATCCTACCCTGCAAGTCTGTCCCATAGGAGCTCATCGCTGCTAATTGATTTACCTATACTCACCTGCTAAGAGAATCTGCAACCCTACTTTACTTTCCCTTGATGTACCTTATCTCAAAGTTAAATTAACTGATCATGGAAAACCATCAAGCTTGCCTAGAATTCATATTTAGATGGTCAAACAAGTACCTCAACCCAATGTGATAACTCATCAATAAAACCCACCTGCTAAGAAGATAATTCCTCCACATCTTTAGTGCATGAATGATCATTGCTAGCTCAAGAGCATGTGTAGGGTAGTTATTCTCATGTTCGTTTAGTTTTCATGACTCATACCATACTGGTTGTCCATCCTGCATAAGGATCCCACCAATTCCTCTCTTTCAAGATTTTGTACACTCTTCAAACTCCTTTTCCGAATCTACAATATTTAACATTGGAGCATGTGTCAACAACTTCTTAAGCTTCTCAAAACTAGCCTCGCACTCCTCTTTCCAATAAAAATTCTTACCTTTCCTCTGCAATGATGTAATAGGATAAGAAATCTGTGAGAATTTCCTGGTGAACCTCCTGAAGTAACCTACCAATACCATGAATGATCTCACCTCATCTACATTCTTAGGAGCTACCCACTCCATGATATCCCTTATATTTTCTAGATCAACTGCAATTCCCTCCTTGGAGATAACATGTCCCAAGTAATGTACCTCAGTCTAAAAGAAACTGCATTTCCTGAGCTTAACATACAATTGATGCTCTCTCAAAAACCTCAACACTGCTACCAAATGCTCAACATTCTCTTCCTCACTTTTAGAATACATCAATATTCCATCAATAAACACAATAAAAAAGTTGCCCAAATAAGGATGCAATGCATTGTTCATCAAACACATAAATGTAGTTGGGGTATTAGTAAAACCAAATGGAACTACAACAATTTCATAATGCCCATACCTGGTCTTGAATGTGGTATTGTAGATGTCCCACTCTTTGATGCCTACCTGATGATATCCTGATCTCAAGTCGATCTTAGAGAACACTGATGCTCCCTTCAACTGATTGAAAAAATCATCAATCCTCAGTAATGGGTACATGTTCTTGATGATCACTTTATTCAATTGCATGTAGTCAATGCACAATCTGAGAGTTCCATCCTTCTTATTCATGAACAACACCGGTGCGCCCCATGGCGATACACTTAGCCTAATGTATCCTTTTTCAAGAATCTCTTTCGGTTGTAAATTTAACTCTATCAACTCAAGTGTGATCATCCTAAAAGGTGATTTTGATGTTAGAGCTACCCCTAGCATCAAATCAATAGAAAATTCTACTTCCCTGTGAGGTGGAAACTCCGAAATCTATGCTGGAAACAAATCCTGAAACTGCTACAAAAATAGATACCCTCTCAAAACATCTGCATCCTCAACTTCCTTACCTTTTTCACTAGAGATATGAAATACTAATAGCTCACACCCTTTCCTGCGACTGCGCTTGGCCTACATGGATGTCACCATCTTAACTAATATGGCTTTCTTCTTTCCCTGTAAGACTCTTGGTTTTCCATTGTCATCCAATCATTTAATGGATTTGTCATAGCAGTCTACCTTAGTCCTATGAAGATACAACCAATCCATACAAAATAACATATTGCATGATCCCAACGGAAATATTTTCAAGTGCGTTGTTGTAGGTGTTGGAGTGGGGTCCCCTGGGGCACACTTTTTGATGTAATTTTGTATTAGTCTTGTATAAGGTTGCGTGAATGAGTCAAGGGGCTTTGGGGCAGGTCAAAGTCCCTTATTTTGATGTAAATGGGTTTAACGGTAAACTTTGGGCCTCAAACCATGGTTTGAGACCATATTATCAGCGCACTAAAAGAATATGAATATATAGAACGAGTCTAAGGAAATTAGCTTAACTCTAACTTGATATTATGATCTGTATGCATCTATAATAATTTGTAAAGGTTTTTTTCTAGGTTGGGTAGAAAGGCTGATGTTGGATGTGTGTGAAGAGACATAGTATTGGCTGTGTGCGCAGAAGGGTTATGTATAAGGGAAAATTCTGATGTATTGAAAAGATCTGAATTAATATAAAGGATATATTTTGGAAAACTTATTGTGTTATTGTTCTGAGTTATCTAATGTTTATGTTTTGTTGAGATCACATTGTTTCTGTATTGCTTATTTACTATTGCGCGAGGATATATGCTATGGTTATTTACGCATATTGATGGTTGATAAATTTTTTAAGTGATTACGTATTGTTTAGATCTAGATATGGTTCTGTTATAGTTTTTATGTGCTAAAGCGATCTGTGATTCTATCTTATTCTATTAAGTATTGCGCACACACTTTTATGAGTCTGCAATCAATCTGCTTAGGGCCATTTCATTATTTTCTTCCTCAAGGTGTGACAACCTGGTTCCAACACCCCCCCATATTGCTTCGGGTGAGAATTTGATCTGCACAAGCAAGTCATTTCCGAAAGGGATAGTAGTTGGAGGGTTTTTTGGTTGCATAAAATCTGAACCTGGGTTAGGACCGGGATCATTTTGAGGGATATTTGATGTTGTGTCATCCTTCGCGAAACGAATTGCAAGATTGGCTGGATAGAAAGATCCTTGAATTCGTACTCCAAGAGAATCAAAGTACTAAGATATTTGATGAAAAGTGGGTACAAAAATACATCTACAAAGAAGTGCATGAGATATTATTTTGATCCTTTGCACATGAGATGCAAGAGTGGCTGTCACACTTGGTTGAATTCAATACATGCATGAAGGACGATGCAGTCACTGAGTGGAATCTTGATTTGATCCAGCAAGTAGATAAGTTAGACAATAAGATCACCTGCACTATAGATCACTGGATCCATCGCCTCTTGGGAGGATTTGTGACAGACTTTGCCATCGATCAATTTGTATCCTATTTTGAAGCAGAAATAAGGTTTTTCAATGCCATAGAGGTAATTTACTGTGCTCTTTGAAATTGTTGCTGAAAATTTTATTATGTGAACGGGATTGTCCGTGCAAACATATTACTTGAATGCCTCGAAGAGGCCCGACTGCATGCAAAGGAAAAATTTACCGCGAAGATTCAGAAAAAATTATTTATAGCCCTCTGAAGCCTAGATCTGGTAGTGAAGGTGAACCAGAAACTAGTAGCTCTAGCGAATCTGAAGGAGAAAGTTCATCACACGAGAAAACCTTGAGTCTATTTCCAACCCCATCCACTCCACTTCTGCACTCACATCACATAACACCCACTCCACCACGCATTCCATCTCCACCACCACCTCCACCTCCCCCAGAAGTAGATATGGTTGCGTTAATGAAGTTACCTAATTTCAAAGGCATTGGAAATGAGGATACTGAACACTTTTGGTTTGTGACTGAGGCTGTATGGTAGGCTCAGTCTGTTAATAATAATGATATTAAGAAAGCGCAGCTCATTACTTATTTCCAAGATCGTGCATTATATTGGTACATTAGGTATGTTCAAGAAAACCCTAATGCCACCTTGGAAAAAATAAAATATTCCCTAAAAGAGAAGTTTAAGAAGCCTAATTCATACGCACAACTAGTGATAGAAATGAAAGAGATTCATCGGGAGATTAATGAATCTGTATGGGAGGCCAACCAGAGGTTGAAGCGCACCATCATAGATGGTGTATTTGTTATTGATGATACTCAATATAAGGAATGGTTCATTTTTATGTTGCTCCCGCATCTGGGCCAACCCTTATGTCAGCAAAATATTGCCACATAGGCTGAGGCTGTGGAAGTTGCAATGAAACTAGAGGCTACCCAACACCTGTGGCACTTGGGACTCAAAAAATTTAGAATCAATTGGAAGCCATGCATCTAGAGATTCAAATCCTGCACAAGGACAAGGGAAAGCAGGTTTGCGCAGAGGTTTTGTGCATAAAATGTAAATATTTTGGGCACCATAAAGATCAGTGTCCTGTCTTCAACAATTATCTGAACATTGGAGGTTGTATTCCATTGAAGAGTCTTGTATGGTGCAAAATCTATCAAATTGTTGGATTACATGACACGGATTCTTGCTAAAGGATCGAAAAGTATCAACCTGAATTGAAGTAGTTGTTTTTCATATTTTTTTCATCATTAGGGCATGATGAGCAACATTGTCACGCTTACGATATGATGTTAGATAAAGCTGAAATATATAGGATGTAGGTTGAGCCTAACTCACCAGCATCCCCTTATGGGCGTGGAGGATTTCACAGCAGAGGAAGAGGTCGAGGACGAGGACAAGTCATTTTCTATAACTGTGGAGATGATGGTCATTAGGCACGTGACTGTCGTAATCCAACATGATAGTCCTACAGGTATTGTAGGCAATTTGATCATGTAATAGAAGATTGTCCTGTATTGATTGCTAAAATGAAAGAGAAGAATATGCAAACTCCAACACAAAATATTCAGATGGTTTGAGAAGAAACCCATGAAGAAGATACCAGTTTGAATGTGGTAACTAGGAGTGGTGTAGCCACCAATGAAGTTAAGGGAAAGCAACCAGCCGCTGATGTATGGATCTGCAAGGCACCTGAAAAAAAAGAAGGATTTAATCTTCAGCACAAAAAGGAAACTTTTGTTGAAGCGTAGAAATAATTTGCTGAAGGAAGCAGGTTCATCAGGAATATAAATGAAGGAATCAAGAGGAGATAAATAGATCAAACCATTCCTACAAGCATGTATAAATTTATTGCACAACAAAAAGGTAGTTGATAATATTCAAGATCTGATAGATAATTACACAGAGAAGGAACAAACGATGGTAGAACAACAAGTGGTCAACAAACTATACAAGAATAAGAAGAGAACAAGTAGGGAGATGCGTATGACCACGTAGATTGGTGCTTATGAGATGGACCAGGTGATTCTAGATCTGGGATTAGATTCTAATGTCCTACCTAATAAAACATGGTTGCGCATGGGAGAGCCAACACTGGAGTGGTCTACCATTCAACTATGCATGACCAATCAAGAGAAGACCATTCCTTTAGGGAGGCTATCGCAATTTCTAGTTAGTATCGAGGGTGTTAAGGTGATGACAGACTTTGAAGTCATACAAATTGTAGATGATACTAATCCTTATCCTGCACTTATAGGGTTGGACTAGGCTATTAATATGGATGGTCTCATAAATTTGAAGAAAAGGAGAATGGAATTTGAAATCAATGGAGTTAGGGTCATCATTCCTCTAGATACTGCAGAAGGACAAAGATACACAAAGACAGTGCGCGTCGATGATGAGATCGATAAAATATATAAGCTGACCTTACGTGAGGAATATTGGATTAATCCAACAACGGATGGAAATATTAAATGGGAGAAGGATAGATCTTATTTTTTAGACTCTATTGAGGAATTAGAAAACTGGCAGAACCGGTTGCATGTGGTATCTGTGCCACACTGCAACCGTGTGACCAATCTCTACAATGTATAACATCTGAGGTACGTGATTTTCCGCACTATGATGGATTAACTAATATAAACATGTTTATAGGATATATTGAAAGGATTTCGCATGAAGGACAGAGATTCCATGCTTTGTATCTCGGCTTGCGTGCTACTCCAACAAGATGGTGGGAAAATCATAAGGAGAACATGGGCAATTGGGAAGAATGTCAGTTAATTAAAATGGAAGATGTCTACTCTAGAAAATATGATCCGTGCAGACATTTGGCGAGATGGAATCAAGTATGGGGTGTAGAACCAAGACCTGAATGGGTCCACGTGTTTATTCACACATTAGGGAAGGTGCCTACTGAATGGTACTTGGAGATAGAGCTACACCGAGGAACTAGTGAATGGTCTGCTCTGACAGAGAGTTTTATTATAACATTCAGCTTTGAGAGTGGATTTGATAATTTTGGCCAAGATTTGCATAATATTCAAGAAGTCATCTTTGATACAACAAAGCTTGCAATCAAGTGCTCTCCACTAGCATGGGATGCACAGATGAAAGCTATTGTGAATTAAAGGAACTTAACAATTGAAGAAAGTGAAGAGAATCCAAGGAATATCATGATCCTTGAATTTGAGGGACAACATGCAGTGGTTGGGCCCTTGATCACCTCACTAGATGTGACAAAGCCCTTAAAAAACATGCATCTGAATATTAGATCTGAAGAAAAACCTAAGTTGGCTAAGATTGGGGACTACTGGGATGATGATACAATAGGAAAAGTTGTTGAGTTACTGAACAAGTATCAATATTTTTTCCCTACAAAGTTTTCAGAGCTGAAAGGAATAATTGGGGAACTGGGAGTTATGAATATCACATTGAAACCTAATGCGCTCCCAGTGAAACAACACCCATACAGGATGAACCCAAGATATAAGAAAAAGGTAAAAGAAGAGCTGGAAAAAATGGTTATTGCAGGCATCGTTGAACCTGTAGAAGAGTATGACTGGGTAGGTCCAATGGTAGAGCAAGATAATAAGACCGAGGGAGAAATTGGGATCTGTGTAGATCTGTGAAAACTAAATGATGCTTGTGTGCATGATCCATTCCCAACTCCATTCTCTGATGAATCCTGGATAATGTTGGAGGTCAAGAAGCATATTCCTTCACAGATGGGTTTTTAGGGTATCACCAGATCCGGATTGTGCCAGAAGATCGGACTAAGTCTTCCTTTGCTACTAAATGGGGTTCTTTCCAATATACAATCATGCCCTTTGGGTTAAAGATTGCCCCTACCGTTTTATCGCACGTAGTATTTGATAATTTAAAAGAATTTATCCATAATTTTTTGGAGGTATATTTTGATGATTGGACTATATTTAGGTTGTTGAAGAAGCATGTGTCAAATTTTCACTTAATGTTGGATACCTGTAAGAAGTATCAGATTTCCTTGAATTTGAAGAAGTGCATATTCTGAGTACCATTTGGAATACTACTGGGACACATTGGCTGCCAGCAGGGGTTGATGGTAGATCCTGCAAAGATTGCAGTCATTGTTAATCTAGAGGTGCTTGAGAATTTTAAGCAATTGCGCTCAATATTGGGGCATACTAGGTATTATAAGAAGTTCATTCAGGGCTATGCACTGATAACTGTGGCTATGGAAAATTTACTCAAGAAGGATGCAACATTCTGCTGGGATGAGGATTGTCAAAAGAGTTTCAAATTGCTGAAGGAAAAGATGGTCACTGCAACTATATTGGTCTTTCCAGATTGGTCAAAGGTGTTTCATGTGCATTTTTATTCCTCCTGCATTGCGCTCGAAGCTATTTTGGCACAACCGGGAGCGAGAGATATTGATCATCCTATTGCTTATGCAAGACAAAAAATTTCAATTGCAGAGAGGAATTAATCAACCACGGAAAGGGAATGGCTAGCAATGATGTATGCACTGCAGAAATTCTGCCACTATCTATTAGGAGGCCATTTTAAGATGTTTACTGATCATTATGCTTTGAAGTACATGGTTAATAAGCCTGTGTTGGGGGGGAAGATTTGCAGGTGTTTTTTGCTATTATAAGAATATGATTTTGAGATTATGGTAAAACCAGGAAGACTGATTGCTGGGCTAAACCATCTGTCACGCATTGAAACTGGTGAAGAACCTACAAATTTGGAAGATGGATTGCTAGACGTGCAATTTTTTTCGATAAAGGTGGTCGATGAGCATTTCCATGATATCGTTCAGTTTCTGAATACTAGACGCATGCCTGATGAATATAAAATTTAGAAAAAAGAAAGAACTCGTGGCACGCGCATCAGAGTTCACCATTATTGCTAGACAGTTGTACAAAATGGGTGCAGATGAAGTTCTGTGAAGATATGTCCTGGAATATGAGAGACGTGTAGTTCTAAATGAGGCTCATGGAGGGGTTGTCGGTGGTCATTATGTTGATAAGGCCACTACGTAGAATATTTTGCGAGATGGGTTATGGTCACCCAAGCTGCACAATGAGGCCTATGCACATTTCCACACATGTGATGTATTCTAGAGGACATGAAATCCATTGCGAAAATATGATATGCCATTGAAGCCGCAAGATGGTGCTGCAATATTTTGAGAAATGGGCTACATGTACCACCATCTATACCTATACCTGTACCAACACCTATACATGTATATGTTCTAGCACATGTACCTATACCCTGTTGAAACCTATGCATAATATCCATATTCTTGTGATCTTGCTGACCTGCCTGCAAGATCCTACCCTGCAAGTTTGTCCCATAGGAGCTCATCGCTACTAAGTGATTTAGTTGTACGCGCTTGCTAAGAGAATATGTGACCCTGTTCTCCTTTCCCTTGATGTACCTTATCTCAAATTCAAATTCACTGATCGTGGCCAACCATCTAGCCTACCTAGCATTAAGATTCAATTGATCAAACAAGTACCTCAACCCAATGTGATCACTCATCAATACAAACTTCCTATTAAGAAGATAATTCCTCCACATCTTTAGTGCATGAATGATTGTTGCTAGCTCAAGATCACATGTTGGGTAGTTCTTCTCATGCTTTTTTAGTTTTCGTGACTAATACCATACTATTTGTCCATCTTGCATAAGGACCCCACCAAGTCCTCTCTTGCAAGCATTTATACACACTACAAACTCCTTGTCATAATATACAAACACTGGAGCATGTTTCAACAACTTCTTAAGCTTCTCAAAACTAGTCTCGCACTCCTCTGTCCAATCAAACTTCTTACCTTTCCTCTGCAATGATGTACTAGGATAAGAAATCTGTGAGAAGTTCCCAATGAAACTCCAGTAGTAACCTACCAATACCATTAATGGTCTCACCTCATCTACATTATTAGGAGCTACCCACTCCATTATGGCCTTTATATTTTCTGTATCTACTGCAATTCCCTCCTTGGAGACAACATGTCCCAAGTAATGTACCTTAGTCTGAAATAAATTGTGTTTGCTGAGCTTAACATACAACTGATGCTCTCTCAACAACCTCAACACTACTACCAAATTCTCGACATGCTCTTCCTCATTTTTAGAATACACCAATATGTCATCAATAAAAACAATCAAAAACTTATCTAAACAAGGATGCAAAACATTGTTCATCAAATATATAAATTTATTTGGGGCATTAGTAAAACAGAATGTAACTACAAGAAACTCATAATGCCCATACCTGGTCATGAATGTGGTCTTGTAGATGTCCTGCTCTTTGATGCGTACTTCATGATATCCCGATCTCAAGTTGATCTTAGAGAACACTAATGCTCCCTTCAGTTGATCGAACAAATCATTAGTCCTCAGTAATGGGTACATGTTCTTGATGATCACTTTTTTAAGATGCCTGCAGTCAATGCACAGTATGAGAGTTCCATCCTTCTTCTTCACGAACAACACCGGTGTGCCCCATGGCGATACACTTAGCCTAATTTATCCTTTGTCAAGAATGTCTTTTAGCTGCAACTTTAACTCTCCAACTCAGGTGTGCTCATCCTATAAGGTGTTTTTGATTTTGGAGCTACCCTAGCATCAAATCAATAGAAAATTATACCTCCCTATGAGGTGGAAACTCTGAAATATATGCTAGAAGCACATCCTGAAATTGCTACAAAATTGGATACCTTCTCAAAACAGTTGCATCCTCAACTTCCTTACCTTTTTCACTAGATATATGAACTACAAATAGCACACACCCTTTCCTGCGACTGTGCTTGGCCTGCATGGTTGTTACCATCCTAACTGATATGGCTTTCTTCTTGCCCTGTAATACTCTTAGTTCTCCATTGTCATCCAAGCATTCAATGGATTTTTCATGGCAGTATACCTTGGTCATGTGAAAATATAACCAATCCATACCCAATATCATATTGTATGATCCAAATGGCAATACGTTCAAGTGCGTTGTTGTAGTCATACCATTTAACTCGAATGCACTCACTCTTACCCAATGGTGAACTCTTTTCTTCGTACTCGTGGCCAACTACACTAATCAAGATTCTAGATGCATTTCCTTACTCAAACCACACTTTTCCAGCAAGTCAGGACTAACATATCTATAATTAGATCCAGGTTCAATCAAAAGAGAAATACATTGATCACAAAGCTTACTGTCCATCTCAATGATAAAATCATGTTGATCTATCTGCTTGCTGTCCACTCCTGCATAAATATGAGGAATGATCTTCCCAACATCCCCAAAATTCCGTGCCCCCTATTTTTGGGCTAGGGACCCCTAGGTTGAGTCTTAGTAATTTTTGATAACTTTGATAGAAAAGTGCAGTGCGCAGAAGGTCAAGGGGATTTGGGGTGGGTCAAAGCTCCTTCATTATTTAATGGGTAGAGGGGTAAAACACGGGGCTCAAACCATGGTGTCTAAGTCATATAAATAGGCATGTATGAGTCAAGTAAAAGATATATACAATATATCTAATGATTATGTAATGTTGATGTAATTTGGGTAAGTAAGTTGTGATTAGTATGAGTAAGAGACAGGCTCATATGGCTATTTTCACGGAGACCTAAGTCCTGGGCTATGTGCTAGGACTTTGCAGCTATGTGCGCAAGAGAAGGAAGTTGTATTCATTGAAGATATGACTAATAAAGAGAAGTTTTGGAAAATTCTCTGGTTTACTTGCATTATTTTTGTTCTTATGTGTTAATGCATTATGAGTTAATGATTTTCTGATAGATCTGTTGTGTAATTGTTGTTATTTGATGCACATTTTTCTAAGTTAATCACATAATAGTAGATCTATATTTTTGCGCAATAACTATATTGGTGATAAGGGTTTTCTGTTAATTTTATATCTAAATTGAGTTAAAAGGAAATAATGAAGCACATTAATAATTAAATCAGACTAGCAAGTGTTAGATCCACATCATAATTCCCACATGGGTGTAGAAACCTAGTTCTAACACCCCCCCATACTACTGCGGGTGAAACTTTGATATGCACAAGTGGATCACTGTCAAAAGATCTAGTATTTGCGGGGTTTTTTGTTGTTGCGGAAATACACTCTTAACTTGGGTCTGGACCCCTCAAGCCAACACCTATGCATTGTATATATTAAGCCTACCACCCTGATTCTGTGGAAAATATCTTTTAATATTCTCTTCACCGCATGTCCAACACTTCAATTGTATTGTACCATTACCTCCATGTTGCTGTTGTGATCTATGTTTTTGTTGTGGCCTATTTCCCTGTCCAACTGCATTAAAGTTATTTTGTGGTGCCACATTTTCTTTCTTATCTGCATTCTAAGGCCTTGATCTCTTAGGCTTCCATTTACCTACCTTTGTCCTTCCCTTTCCATCCTTATTGAGACTCATTCTTGCACTTTGACTGTTCATAGAAATGCTTAGGTTTTCCAATGAATTCCTCAACTGATCGAGGCTCCCCATACTCAATCATATCTCTAAATGCCGATGGAAAACCAATGACAAATCACTGAACTTTAGCCTTCTCATCCACATGATATGGTACATACCTCAATAGCTCTAACAATTTTGGCATGTACTCTTCATGTGTCATTGATCCCATCCTTAGCTCATAGAATTCTTTGGCCTTTCTGTCATAGTACATCTCTAACAAATACTTATTCCTATAAATTATTTTGAACTCATGCCAACTCAATTCATATGTACTGATGTGTCTAACCCACTTCACATCTTCCCACCAGAAGTCTTCTTTACCTCTAAGGCTGAAGATAAAAATCCTAGCCTTCATGTTATCTAAGTACTCATGCAACTAAAATAACTTCTTCATCCCAAGTATCCAAGGTAATTTTGATTTTGGTTTCTTCAAGTTCCCATCGAAAGTAGGTGGATTTTATTTCTTAAATTCAACATGTATCCCCTATCACTCATCATGTAAGGATGATACCAATGATGATCATGATGTTTATATGAACTAGAACTAGAATGGTACCTCTACTCATCACCCATCCTATCTAGAGTGTCCAACAACTTGCCATATCTCACTGTATAAGCTCTATATAACTTGTTTCTACTAGGAGACCTACTACCATATGCCCCATTAGTTATGTCCTCCTGTCCATATTTGATCCTAAATGGCCCTTGTTTCTATAAATATGACAAGCTCTGAAGAAGTATTGCATTCACCTCTACTTGTTTATCTTGTGCATGTACGAGTCTTCCATTGTCTTCCTTAAAATTCCTTATTTCTTCCTTTAGGCTTCTCAATGTGTCTCCCAAATCACAAGAGTTCCCAACATGTTGTAGGGAGATTCCTTGTAGTCTACCATCTTACTATCCATGTTGATATTTCTCCTGCAAGTTACAATATGTCAGCTAAAAAAAATAACAATAAACCAAGGTACCTTTGTGTAATTTGGGGAGGATACTTCCTGAAAGCTCAACCAATCAATGTAATACATGTATTTACAAAATCATAACAACATGTAAACTCATAACACATGGTATACTAGCACATAATCATCATTCTAGTTGGAGTCCAATAATAGAGGCGTAACCATACAAAATACACAACATGACCTAATGCATGACAACCTCAACCATAACAATGCAAACTTAACCACACAAAATCACAAGCACCAACATAAGAAACATGTAACCAATCATGAACGACCAATGCATGTTCAACATATAACATCACACAAGCAAGCATACACGGACAACACAAAATCATGACCAATATGTGACCTAGCATAAAAAAGAAATGCATATACAACATGTAACAATACGTAAGCAAGTGTGCACACACAATACATCAACATGAATAACACATAATTATTCATACACTCATGAAAACATGCTGACAGCAACACCATCAATCCTCCCATGTTGACACTATCGACACCATGGCCAAAAAAACATGGATGCAAAAAATACATACACCATAGATATGAGAAACACATATAAAACCAATAGAAAAGCATGACCAACACACTGCCCATCCAGTCCAAGGGTTAAACCATGCTCTGATACGACTTTGTAACACCCCTTCCTAGATCTACCTAAGAAACCAGTGAGCTGGGATTAATATACAATGAGAAACTACTATAATGAGATTCAACCTCCTAGGTGACCTTAAGGTAGTGGAACCAATGGAAACATAGCATACAGACCCTATACATCATCAATGACACCCCCAGGAGCTAACCCAACCTTTAAGGCTTCTTACCCCTCGGTCACACTGACCTTTTGGCCTCTTTGAGCCATAGCTACAGGCATGAAACTGCATGCCAGTGGCGAGGAGGCTATATCCGTAGGATTGAAACTGCATGCTAGCGGCGAGGAGGCTATAGTTGTAGGATTGAAACTGCATGCAAGTGGCTAGGGCCCTAAATTCTTAGTTATGTGCATGTAGCGCCAGGATTTGAGCCACCTTTCCAGGCCCAGAGCCCAGTTCATTGCCCAAAACTTCATGAAAGATTCATACATGATAAATAACAACAAGAAAATGATCTAGAAGCAAACATATCATCAATAAATCATCTGGACCGCTCCTAGCCATGACAGGAATTTTGTCAAACATGTCACAAACATTGAATCTATAGGTGTAAACAACAAGTTTAAGAATATGGGTCTCATAATTATCTGAGAATCACTAAGAAGCATTCATCCCTTAAATAATTAGCTGTAATATAATCTATTTGACCATATATACCTTATGCATTCATTTACAAGTGAAAACATGGATATAGCCATACATCACCACTGATAAAATACATGCTTATAACCAACACAATAACCACAAAAATACACAGAAAAAATAAAATCCATACATAAACTAATACATTTGCATACCAAATACCAAAGGATTGATATCTTCATTATTGAAAGAAAAAACCATCTGGAGATGGGATTTCCATGTTCCACCTGACCATGGATTGGCTAAGCCAAATTTCTCTTTAGCCAATCACCCTCGTGCCATAATCCTAGAATTAATGTGGGACTCAAACCAAAAGAACCAACCAAGGAATCTCAAGGCTAAGCCACCTCACCTTCATCAAATATAAATTAGGCTTTACCGTGATCTAAACTCAATCACCAGGCCAACACAAGCATGTATATCATCGGATTCTCCCCACCTAAACCGTGAGGAAATTTCTTGTCTCCTAGTCTCTTAGGATTTACCACAACCTAAAGTTTGAATAAGGGATCACTAGGCTATAAAATGAGACATACTCTCTAGGATTTACCGTATATCCCAAACCTGAGATTCCTAGGCCTAAATGGAGATCAAACCACCTCTCAGGATTTACCACAATCAAAACCCAAATTACTAGGCCCTAAACTGAGGAAACACATTAACTGGTTCCATAATCATTCGAAGATCCACCTCATTCATCTTCAAATCCATCCGAAAATCTAGTTAAACCAAACATGAGAACTCCACAACACCATAACTATCTAGAAAGGGCAAGGCTAGTCTCAATACACTATCACACTTGGAAAAAACTCATGCCAAGATAAAAAAGAACCACATGCAATACCATGCATGCAAAACTATTAAGGAATACACAAATGCAAATCGATACATGCAAAGAATCATGTTGTAGATGTTTTATTCTTGCTCCTCCTTTCTTACTTCCTCCTTCCTCCTACTTTCTTTCCTTCCTTGGTCCAATGCAAAAATGCTCCAAGAAACTCTAAGTGTCCAAGAGTGAGAGAGAGAGAGAGAATAATTAGAGAGCTCAAAAAATGCATTGACAAAAGGTACCAACTGATCCTCATAAGCCTTTTTATAGAAGAGACCTCTATTTTCTTCATTTTCCATTATTTTCCTTCCTTTTCCTCCTCACATGGAACATATGACCTTTCATCTCCTTTCTCTCCCAATTTCCACTATTTTCATAAATAAATGTGCCAAATATGAAAATTTTCCTTTCCAAAGCCTTTCAATTTTCCTTTGCCAATTTCCTTAGCCATAATAATCCAAATGAACACCCACTAGGACGTTTTTCCCAACATTCATCTTGGAATAAATGTCCCATCATCGTGGTTATTATTTTAAACTCTATTACATGGAATTTTCACCAGGGTGGTTAAATGATTGAGCATTTCAAAAGCCAAAATAGGGGTTTCTGAGCCTTCTAAATGCATTGGAACCATTATTTAGACGAGTTGGATCTTGTAAACAGATTTAATTGAAAATTTGAGCATCTTAATAAAGCGGTCACACTAGAAGAAGACCCAGAGACGTAGCCCAAGAGGGGTGAACTTTTTTATCAACTTGTCTTATTTTTATTGCTTCTATTTTCAGTCTCCATTCTTTTCTTTTGATGAAAATATTTATCAATTTTACGTGTTTTCGCAATTTCAATTCGTTGCATAATAATACATAAACTAACTTTCAATTCGTTCAGTAATATCTTCATATAAATTTTGGAACAAATTTGGTATCAGAGCTCTTGGTTGTGTGAACGTTTGACAGGGATTGCAAGTTTTCATATGCTCACAAGATCCAAGCTCAAGAAATAAGAAGGATTACTTGAACAATTCAATCCTGAAATTGACTCAAGAAGACCACCTTTCCATTCTTCTCAAACCATGGAAGGTGAAGAAGATGAGGGTATTTATCCAGTAGAGAGAGAATTCGGAAATAATTTTCTTGATATGGCTAACATGGTGAAAATATTGTTTGATGAGAGGAAAATGTGATTGCTAGATGAAAGTTCTCATCAACCAAAAGAGGAAGGTAATGGTTCTCATAACACAGCAGATGGTAACAGTAATAGTAATGGTGGTAATGGTGGTGATGGTGGTGGGCCTACTCCACCTCCTTCGACTACTTCTTCACCATCTTCTCCTTCATCTCCCACTTCTTCACAAAAATGACATAAAGGACATGCTAAATCCCATTTAATTAGGCTTGATGTAAAGTTTGAATTGCCAATATAAGATGGATAATTGAATGCTAAAAAGTTGGATAATTTGGTGAGGAAAATTGAAGTATATTTCAAGATCCAAAACATTGATGATGATGTCACAAAAATCCAACTTGCTTCTCTTAGGTTGGGAGGAATAACTCTCATATGGCGGGAATAAAAAATGCAAGAAGATCTCAAGAAAAGTGGTAAGATTATATCTTCTTGGAATGATTTTGTAGCTACTTTGAGAAAAGAATTGTATCCATTGGCATATAAACAACAAGAAATGATGAGATGGAAAAATCTTAGGTAACCTAAGGGTTAAAGTGTCCAATGTTATATTCAAGAATTTTGTTCGCAAGATTTGATTTTGGGCATTCCTTTAGATACATAAGAAACACTTATGAATTGTATTGGTGATTTACCTATCTATATTAGACGTGACACTATTCTTATACTTAACCCAACCGAGTTAGATGAAGTGTGTGTACAAGCTACACATATTGAAAGTCGAGGAAAGAATGTGTGAGAAGATACTTAAAAAACCATCCAAACCATTTTCAGATAAGTCAAAGGGGAAAGGCAAAGGAAATGGAAAGAAGAAAGCCATTGTTAATAAAGAGGAAACAAAAATCAATTGAAAACATTGAAAGAAGGATGGTAATTATGAAGACCAATGCTGGAAGTTGCATCCAAAATTGAGGCTAAAGAAGTTTTGCAACAAGGGGAAACAAAAGACTGTTGCTACAACTCAACGATTTGGGATCTGATGGAAGTGATGAAACAAAGATCACAGCCATGGTTATTATTTTTAACTCTATTACATGAAATTTTGGGATTCGATGCAAGTGATGAAACAAAGATCATAGCCATGGTTATTATTTTTAACTCTATTACATGAAATTTTCACTATGGTTGTTAAAATATTGAGTGTTTCAAAAGCCAGAATATAAGTTTTTTTATCCTTCTGAATGCACTGGAAGCATTATTTTGACAAGTTGGAGCTTGTAAACAGATGTAATTGAAAATTTGAGCATCTTAATAAAGCAGTCACACTGGGAGTAGACCCAGAGATGTAGCCCAATAGGGGTGAACTCCGTTATCAACTTGTATTATTTTTATTGCTTCTATTTTCAGTCTCCATTCTTTTCTGTTGATGCAAATGCTTATCAAGTTTATGTGTTTTCGCAATTTCAATTCGTTGCGTAATAATACATAAACTAACTTGAAATTTTTTCAGTAATGCCGTCATATCATTTTTGGATCAAATTTGGTATCAAAGATCTTGGTTTTGTGAAGGTTTGACAGGGATTGCAAGTTCTCATATGCTCACAAGATCCAAGCTCCACAAAGGAGAAGGATTACTTGAAGAATTCAATCATGAAATTGGATCAAGAAAACCACCTTTCCATTCTTCTCAAACCATGGAAGGTGAAGAAGATGATGGTCTTTCTTCACTAAAGAGAGAATTCAGAAATACTTTTCTTGATATGGCTAACATGGTGAAAATATTTTTTGATGAGAGAAAAATGTGATTGCTAGTTGAAAGTTATCATCAACCAAAAGATGAAGGTAATGGTTCTCATAAGACACTAGATGGTAACGGTAATGGTAATGGTTGTAATGGTGTTGATGGTGGTGGGCCTACTCCACCTCCTTCGACTCCCTCTTCACAATCTTCTCCTTCATCTCCAAATTATTCACAAAAAGGACATAAAGGTCATGCTAAATCCCATTTAATTAAGCTTGATGTAAAGTTTGAATTTCCAATGTATGATGGAGAATTGAATGCTAAAAAGTTGCATAATTTGGTGAGGAAAATTGAAATATGTTTAAGGATCCAAAACATTGATGATGATGTCACAAAAATCCAACTTGATTCTCTTAGGTTGGGAAAAATAACTCTCATGTGGTGGGAATAAAAAATGCAAGAAGATATCAAGAAATGTGGTAAGATTATTTCTTCTTGGAATGATTTTGTAGCTACTTTGAGAAAAGAATTTTATCCATTGGCATATAAACAACAAGAAATGATGAGATGGAAAAATCTTAGGTAAGCTAAGGGTTAAAGTGTCCAATGTTATATTCAAGATTTTTTGTTTGCAAGATTTGATTTTGTGTATTCCTTTAGATACATAAGAAATACATATGAATTATATTGGTGGTTTACATATCTATATTAGATGTGACACTATTATTATGTTTAAACCAACCAAGTTAGATGAAGTGTGTGTACAAGCTACACATATTAAAATTCGAGCAAAGAATGTGCGAGAAGATACTTCAAAGAAACCATCCAAACCATTTTCTGATAAATCAAAGGGGAAAGGCAAAGGAAAGGGAAAGAAGAAAGCCATTTTTAAGAAAGAGGAAACAAAACTCAATTTCAAACATTGAAAGAAGGATGGCCATGATGAAGACCATTGCTGGAAGTTGCATCCAAAATTGAGGCTAAAGAAGTTTTGAAACAAGGGGAAACAAAAGACTGTTGCTACAACTCAACGATTTGGGATCCGATTCAAGTGATGAAACAAATATCACAACCGTGGTTATTATTTTTAACTCTATTACATGAAATTTTCATGAGGGATGTTAAAATATTGAGTGTTTCAAAAGCCAGAATAGGGGCTTTTTTATCCTTCTAAATGCATTGGAAGCATTGTTTTGATAAGTTGGAGCTTGTAAACAGATGTAATTGAAAAATTTAGCATCTTAATAAAGCGGTCACACTGGAAGCAGACCCAGAGATGTAGCCCAAGGGCAGTGAAATCCATTATCAACTTGTCTTATTCTTATTGCTTCTATCTTCAGTCTTCATTCTTTTTTGTTGATGCAAATTCTTATCAAGTTTATGTGTTTTTTCAATTTCAATTCGTTTCATAATAATACATAAACTAACTTGCAATTCGTTCAGTAATACCTTCATATCATTTTTGGATCAAATTTGGTATCAAAGCTCTTGGGTGTGTGAAGGTTTGATATGGATTGCAAGTTTTCATATGCTCACAAGATCCAAGCTCAAGAAAGGAGAAGGATTACTTGAAGAATTCAATCTTGAAATTGACTCAAGAAGACCACCTTTCCATTCTTCTCAAACCATGGAAGGTGAAGAAGATGATGGTCTTTCTCCAGTAGAGAGAGAATTCAAAAATACTTTTCTTGATATAGATAACATGGTGAAAATATTGTTTGATGAAAGGAAAATGTGATTGTCAGTTGAAAGTTATTGTCAACCAAAAGAGGAAGGTAATGGTTTTCATAAGACACCAGATGGTAATGGTAATGGTAATGGTGGTAATGGTGGTGATGGTGGTGGGCCTACTCCACCTCCTCTGACTCCTTATTCACCATATTCTCCTTCATATTCAACTTCTTCACAAAAAGAACATAAAGGACATGATAAATCCCATTTAATTAAGCTTGATGTAAATTTTGAATTGCTAATATATGATGGAGAATTGAATGCTCAAAAGTTGCATAATTTGGTGAGGAAAATTGAAATATGCTTCAGGATCCAAAACATTTATGATGATTTTGATGGGCCTCTGAATTACACATAAAATAAGGCCCATCTACCTTCCTTATGCACATAAAAGGATATATTAAATATCTCCTTCTGCACTTAATACTGTTTTCTTATGATTTAATATGTTCTTAGGAAGGATTAAAGGTAGTTGCATATTTTTTCCTAATATTGGTTATTTTTGTAGAATATTTTGATAATATTTGGCAGATTATACAGATTTGGAGAAGGACATGATTTAGGTATTTTCTCCTTGCCAATAGAAGATCAATATTGGAGAATAAATGAGCAAAACATCAGGAAATTAGGGAGAAATCTTGAAGAGATTCAAGGGGATTTTCTACCCTCCTTAACTCTCAAAGGCAACCAAAGGATCCTCATGAGATCCCCCTCCATCAATTTGAATTTCTGAGGTATCCAAGCAACTCAAGACCAAGTGCACTCAAGCCATACTTCACTTGGAGTCTCCAGTAAATCAAATTCCAAGAGGCATCCAAGAAAATGAAGACGAAGGGCACTCAATATATGTTTACTTGGAGTCAAAGTAGACTTAATCACCATTTTCAATGGAGTTGTTGGTAGCTTCCCTGGAGAATAAATAGAGAAGAGCTAGAGCTAGGAGTGAGTTAGTTAGTTATCCAGTGAATTGATTCTAGTCGCTTCTTCTTCCATTCCATCCCACTTCCATTCCATTTGATTCAAATTTTTTTTGTAAAGCCATTAGGCTCTTTTAAAATTTTTATGGATGTACCAGATTGTTATTTTTTATAAAATGAGTAGAGAGATGCCATTTTATTGATCTGGTTCTAGAGAGATGGGCTCATGTGTTAGGGCCCAACCCATGTGCCTCAGCTCCTCTATTGTTTCATGCTTTTCTTTCATGTCATTTAGCTAGTTTTTATTCTGAGTATTTAGCTAGTTTCCTGGTATTTTTATTGATGTTTTAGTTTGCTTCCTGTTGTCTTTTGTTGTAGATTTAATTTTCTTACTGAGTGGTAGAATAGTTGATAAACTCCATAAATCTGTGAGTCCAACCTTCCCCTCTCAACTCTGTCAATAGAGCTCGAGAAGAGTAGAACTTTCCCCACGGACCAAAAATGCTTTCTCGCTTATGATTTATTGGAAATAGATTAGATCAATGCCTGTATTTTCATGAACATATTGTCTGCCTTTCTTGCATAAATAGGTAGTTTGATTATAGGTACGGACAACATAGCCCAAGAGAAGTTTTCCAAAACTTCCCACTTCATCTTCTATCTTCCTTCCATCGCTATGTTACGCTCCTAAATCTTACCCTTACGCCTCCTTTTTTTTCTCATCGCAGTTACCGTGCCCACCTTTTTATTCACAAAAATACTTAAAACCATTCAACCCACCTTATTCCTTTATTTTTATTTATCCCAACTACTTTACCACTAAATGCCTGAAAAAACATTGAAACTCGTCTTCCGGCTTTCCTCATTGAAATCCCCATTACCGTACTTCGCAGATTGAAAATCACAACTTTTCCCTTTTTCCTTAATATTTACCACCTCCGAACGTTGATATCCCAATCACAATATTGCAACGTTGGAGAGATAAGTGTTTAAGGGAGAAGGGAAATGTTGCAAAGTGCGATGTGCAATTTGGCGGAGTTATCGCATCGGTGAAACGAGTGGTAATTGTTAAACGAAAGAGGTAAACAGTGCAATTTGCGATTTTGCAATATCAAAATCAGCAAAAACAAGTAGTAAGTCTTGATCAAAAAGGGGAAAGGTACGAAATGCAATTTGCGATGCAGTGGAGTTTGCGATCTACGATATGCGGTACCGATATATCGCAATCGGCAGATAGGAGTGGTAAGTGTAATGGAGAAAGGGGAAAATTATCGGTTTGCGAAGTGCGATGTATGGTAGCAGGAGTTTTGGGAGTGTGGCTTACCTCTGCCTTCCTCCTTGATTCTCCCGCTACCGTACTTCGTCTATTCACAAAATTGCACTTCACATCTCTTACCTTTTTTCTTGAATACTTACCACTCTCCTTTGCCGATTGCCTACTGTATTCCTTTGTTCTATTGATCATCGTCACCTTACTCGTTTTAATGAAAAATGCTTGAAAAACCATTGAAACCCGACCTCTGCCTTTCCTCATTGAAACTCCTGCTACTGTACATCGCACTTTGCAAACTGCACCTTTTTCCTTTTCTCCATTACACTTAACACTCCTATCTTCTGATTGCGATATTGTGATATAGCATATCACAGATCGCAAACTCCGCTGCATCGCAAATCACATTTCACACCTTTCCCCTTTTTCGTAAATACTTAACACTTGTTTTCGCCAATTGCGATATTGCGAAATTGAAAATCGCATCATTTACCTCTTTCGTTTAACACTTACTGCTCGTTTCATCGATGTGATAACTCTTCCACATCACACATTTTACTTTGCAACATTTCCCTTCTCCCTTCAACACTTACCGCCCCAACATTGCGATATTGCGATTGTGATATCGTTCCTATCGCCATGTCACCCATCGCACTTCACACTTCACAGGATTTACCTCATCGCATTACACATTTCGCTCCCGCTCCCGATCTACATTTCTACTATCCCCTTAATTTTTTAATATTATGATTGCGACATCGTATATCGTAACCTTTGCCTCCATCTCATCTCTTCCATTGGATATTTCACATTATTCCTCTCCAAATCCATTTCTGCGCCATAGTGTAAGGTTTTATAAGGTTTAAACCCCTGGTTTCCACTTCTAAGCCCTGTTTCATGTGCTAAGCTCTCCATTAACCACTTTTTCTCCTATACCAACCCCCCACTTGACCACGTGGTGCAGTAAGAACTACATCACCATACAATTTTGAAGGAATAAGAGATGGATGGATATGATGGCAATGAAGAAGATCTTATTGGGTTTCCCATTAAAGATATGGACATCAATGTACCTGTGAAGAACATCCCTCCATCTTTCCTTCCCAACTTCCATGGTATGAGGACAGAGGATCCAGAAAAATTTCTCTTTGAATTTGAGATACTTTCTAGGTCTTATGGCTACTTATCACACACTCAAAAACTGATATTGTTTCCTGCAACATTGAAGGGTAGAGCTCTTAAATGGTTCATGAGTCTAGGTACTAATTCAATAAGATCATGGAATGATATGCAAAATATATTTCTAGAAAAATATAAATACTATGATCTTAGAGAATAATTTTTTAGAATAAACCAAGAAGAAGATGAGAGCCTTGAGGATCTAATAGAGAGGTTGATGTACAATGTTAAGAGGGAAAAAATGCATCATATAGGATTTGACACACTAAAAACCCTCTTACTTAGAACAATTAGGGATGAGTGGATTGATGTCCTTAATCTCATGAGAAAAGGAGATGTATAGAAATTGTCATTTGAATAAATTTGTGAAACATGCAAGCGCATATCAAGAGGAAGGGAAAAATCAAGTGAATTGACATCAACATTGGTAAGACAAGATGAACTTGGAAATTTTCTTGATAACTTTAAAACAAAAATTCTTAGCAATATAAGTGAATAAGTAGAAATGTTAAGAATTCAAAATGAGCAAAAAGAAGATGCTGATATTTTTTTTATCCATGCAGAATCATATGCTACTAAATTTTGTTCATCATTCCCTAAGTTTAAATAAGTTTACCAAGAAGACAATGGAGCAAGGAAAACACCAAATAAGCTATGCTATGTAGCTCCAAGGATACCCTGGCAACCTATTCAACTTGATATGATGTAAGGATCCACTTCAAAATTTCAAGCTTATTCACATCCATCTCAAACTAATTGGGATACACTCCCTCCTTGGCAACCTTGGCCAGCTCACCCCCAAAGCCAATCTTGGAAACATGGTTGGCAAGGTCCTTATTGGGAAAATCCAAAATATCCTCAATATTTCCCTCCATATCCTCCATACCCAACTCCATGCTATCCCTACCATCCACCTCCACCACAAACACAACCTCAACCACATCCATCTCATATATCCACCCCCACTCAACTGCCTATACCACCATTTCCAAACCCACACCATGAAATATCTCAGCCCACTTACAATGTTGAGGTAAAACACTACCAAACATATCCTCTTGATCTAATTAGCCTGCATCTTAGTTCAAGAAAGGTATTGAAAAGCAGAGACCTTCTTAATGTCAGTGTAGGAAAACCTCAAGAAGAAATAGATTCAAAAGATCAGATCAAAGAATCAAGTGTTGCACTTGATGAAGAGAAGATATCATAATCAGATGTTGAGAGAGTTCCCTCATGTTTACCAGTATTTCCTCCATCTGTTTAAGAGAACAATCAGGAAAAAGAGGAAGATTTGATTGCCATAATAGAAGAGGACATCCAAGGTGATCCAACTAAGCAAGTGAACCAGGGGCATCATAACTATATTGACATATGGTTCCAAACAATCATTAAGTTGCAGCAACACACTCTCCTCCAAAAGTACTTGATACAATCCCAGTCAAACAATTCATCTATTATATTCGGCTACATGTCAGAACATGTATTCCTAGTGTGCACCTTATTTTATCTGTCATCTTGATGTGAAAATGGCTCCATTGGAAGTATTCCTATACTTGAAAAAGTTTTTTTTTTTTCAAGTAGAGTAGGAAAGTGAAAAAGAAAAAAAAATGAGAAAAAAGGGAAAAATAATAAAATCTCAGGTGAAAACCTCTTTTGAGGCGTCTGAGATTGGCTCACTGATTGAAAAACTCCATGAGGCGGTCATTGGGTTAAAGAAAAAAGAGAAAAATAAAATATCCTAGGTGAAAACCTCCTTTGAGGTGCCTAGGTAGACCTTCTAGTTGAAAACCTCATTGAGGCAATTAGTAGGCCTTCAAAAATAAAAAGAGAGAAAAAATTATATTTCTCCACGTATCTCTCTCTAATGAATGTAGATGCTCTCCAACCTTTGCAAGCAGAAAACAACAAGTTGGCATAAAAATAAAATTTGGTCAACACTTTAGTCAAAGGTAGTCAAACTCGGACTTCCTCCTCCTGTGCTCAGAAGATCCAAAATGACCTCAAGAAGATTATCATATGTAGCACCAGAACAGCTTCAACAACGATATCAGCAACTTCAACATCACATGAAAAAACAAATCAACGGTAAGGCTCAGGTATGCAATCATCTAACCCTTTCTTCAAATATATTTTAACTTAATAAAAAATTAAAAGTTGTGAGAAGGAAATCTTTTATATAGCCAAAATTAGTAGTAGAGCAACCTCAGCCTTATCTAGCAACTGGCCTCACTTTTTCCACCAAGAAAAGGAACAAGAAAAAATAAAAGGACTTAAGAAAGTGGGCAGTAAGTAGTTCATTGTGATAGAAGACAAGGAGTTCCATGGAGTAACCAATGGTGAACTGATTTCACAGAAAAAAGAACTGTGAGTTTACTTTGCATGCAATAAAAAAAGGAAAAATAAAAGAAAAATTAAAAAAAGGAAAAAAAAAGAAAAAAAAGAAAAAAAATCAAATAAAAGGTGGATCAGCCACCCCTTGGAATGCAAAACATAATTTCTTAAGGCATCTGAGGACCTCCATGAAGCACCTATGAGAATAAATACAAGAATAATAGCAGGAAGATCAATAGGAGGAAAGACGCATGGGAAAATAAACAAAAAAAAAAAGATAAGCCAGCATGTAGGAAGAACCATAAGGCAAGGAGGATGAATAGGTCACTTAGAGGATGAGAAATAGTTTTAGTAGGGGGTGATGATTGGCCTCTAAATTAGACATAAAATAAGGCCCATATATCCTTTCTTAGGCCCATCTACCTTCCTTATGCACATAAATGGATATATTAAATCTCTCCTTTTGCACTTAATAATTTTTTCTTATGCTTTAATATGCTCTTAGGAAGGATTAAAGGTAGTTGCATATTTTTGCCTAATATTGGTTATTTTGTAGAATATTGTGAGAATTTTTGGCAGATTATACATATTTGGAGAATGATATGATTTAGGGACTTTCTCCCTGCCACTGAAAGATCATGATTGGATAATAATGTTGAATTCTTAGTTAAACTGAGAAGGGGGGGGGGGGGTGAATCAATTTAACACATACATGAGATTTTTAAATTTTTCATCAACTTATTTACAGCTTACTTTTATAACCAACCTTAGTATATGAACAGTTTTAATATGTTGCAGCAAGTATTAAATTAATGTGACATCAAACTTATTATGAGAGTAGCAAACATTAAGCAGATTTGGTAAATCATCTCAGCACGCAGACAACACAGATAGAGACATCAGATATAAGTGGAAACTCATAAAGGGAGAAAACCACATCTTATTATTGATGTGATGCAAAGGCAAGCTCCAACTCCCTCTCACAACTATTTTTCTGCAAGCACCAACCTACAGGAGGCTCCAACCTTAGTCAGCTACAACTGACAGCTATCAAGCTTCAACTTGATAGGGAAGCTCCAACTTCCTCAATTTATCAAAATAAGTGTTTGATGATTTACCTTAGATATCAGCTCTGTTCTGTAGCATCTCTTTCTGTTCCTCTCTTCCTTATCTTCTCTACCTCAATCTTCTGAACTCTGCATTCTCTATCCTTACTCTCTAACCCCACTATGCATATCTAGATGATATTATTTATAGAAATTTTCTTATGACTGTCTGTATTCCTCAGGGAATTCGAAAATGAATAGCCATACCCCTTAGTCTTCTGCCTTCTCATTTCTTTTCCAGCTCACTAAGAAAAAATATAACTGTAGGTACTAGTTTTAACATTACAGTGGAATATTTTTTCTCTTCCGGAGACTTGCCAATGCATCACAAACAATATAAACCAATTATAATATTACATTTAATTACAATGAGAACTCCAACTCACTCATTCAGCCTTTTGGATCGCTGCGCATTTTTTTTTCTTTTTGTGATTGTGTTTGTCCCTTTTTCTCCTTTGTATCCCTTTCTATTTATAGTTGTTGCATAACTCCTGTATGTATGTAAGTGCACTTTTTATATCATGCGAATCAATTCTCAGCATAATAATAATAATAAGGTGTTTTTAAATATATGCACTACCGTGTTATATAACTTATGTAACTTCTGGAAATATAATGTCGAGAGATCATTTTAATACATAAAATACCCTCACGGGCCCACTCGTCGATCTTTCCGATGCGATGTATCGCTCCTTGACTACTTTCGATTGCAATTGATCACAATCGCAATTTCCATTTGAATGTATCGATGCTCTGCTCCTCCGATGCGATCAATTACTGTTCATTTTGAAATGCCGATGCAATGTATCACCTTGCAAATATTTCTGATTGCGATTAATCGCAATCGCAACTTCCAGTTGCATGTTCTGATATTCCAATGCTCCGATGCTCTGATTCTGATGATTCACTATTATGGAGGAACTCAAACACATATCAATCATGGTTTATAAATCCATCGGGTTCGGACTTTCATCGCAATTGGAATTTTTTTTAACATGTTCTGTCGTCAACTTTTCTCTGATGCAATTGGTGAGGGTCCCACAGTATAAGTCCTTGGCTGTATTAGGCCCAAGATATAGAGTACTTCACATATATGTATATATATATATATATATATATATATATATATATTTATATATATATATATATATATATATATATAAATATACTTTGACACTTTGTTTAAAAAGCGCTACCCATATATAAAGTGCTGCATATATGTATAGATGTATAATTTACCGCTTTGGTCTTTAATGTATCCACCAGCTGGGGTAATGATTCTCAGAATTTTATGTGGGGTTCCACTTGCGTATTTAAATTTGGTTATATGCAAGCATTTACATAGGGTTTTCGGTCATCCACCTTATATATTCGCATACCAACTCATTCTCAACATACATGTATGAAGTCAACCTTTTATAGTTCAATAACCCAAAGATTCTCACCTTGGCGAAGTTCGACCCACTATATACATATATATATGTTCCAGGCTTACCCTTTGAATCATAAATATACATAAGCCTAAGTCAATCTTCAACCATCGCTTTAACCCTCGACACATCAACATTCTATATATATTCACATGACATTTTATTTTATCACAGATTATTAACTTCCGGCTTCCAAACAAACCAACGCATCATGTTACAAATCATCTGGGCCCATAGCAACATATCTTGCTTAACGTGTACACAACTCCGCTTGGATCCAATTATTCACCTGCTCTCGCGCTCCATACAACCAATCTGATGATAATCGCGTTACACACTTGCACGAAATGTAGTTCTTAAACCCATGTGATGAAACTGGATCCTAGTGTTAACCTACCCATCTCATCCGACGGCAGACAGCACGTCGCACTGCTTCAGATGATCCAACGTCCTCAACAAAATCTCACGTGACTTAGATGCACGGGATTTTAACTCGCGAAGAGAGTGGTATCTCCAAACCGCTTAAGGCCACGTGTCAGCCTATGGCCATGATCGCGTTCAAATTGGAAATACAGCTTACTGTACAAAGGCGGTGCGATATGGGTGGGGTTGGTTTCACAAACCCGCTATCACTGTTCAGAGTACTCGCGGTTCCTCTCCTTTTCCCTCAGGGTTCCATCGCGCTTATATATATATGAACTCTGCCTTTCATGTGCAATTCCTCAACATAGTTTCTTGGTCCATACTGCAATTACCAACGACTCATTTCTATTCATAATTCCTTAACACAGGGTTTATTTCTTATTTCTTCAGTGCTTCAATATATGAAGCCTATTTCATTATTACGTTAATTCAATGTTGATCATTTCAATATTTGATAACGGCTCTGCCTCTGCCTCCACTGCTCGACTGTTTCTCTACCTATGTACATATCCTGTCACTGTATTTCTGCTGCTTTGCCAGATTTGCACTCCTGTCACTATATTTTCTGTTTCATTTCAACAGTATTCTTCCGCCTGTCTCCTTTGCCATCTATGTTGTCTCCTTTACGCTGCTTGCTTCTCTTTTTGCTGCCCTGTCTCTATAAATATACTCTCCCTCTGTTCTTCTCATGCTGTCTTCTCCTTTTCCATCAATGACAACATTTCCAACAGTCTCTCCCTTGGCATTGATGGCAATACACTTCCTCTGTTTGCCTTTTAGGACCCTTTCTTCTGTTGCTTGCTCTTCCTCCCCCTTTGACATCAATGGCAAGGGGTTACTCATTTTTCAGTGTGCTTTCAACTCTCGCCTATGTGGCCTCTGATCTTGAGGATCTGTCTCATGCTTTTCTTGCTTGTTGATCTCCCCCTGGAATGATATTTTCATTTCTGTTCTCCCCCTGGACTAAAGCTTCATTTTTATTTTAGAGAGTAGTATCTAAAGACACTACCCCTAGTTTATTTCTCAGATATTTGAATGGCTCTCTAGCAAGAGGTTTAGTAAATATATCTGTTGTCTGTTATTTTTTTGGTACATACTCCAACTTTACTACCTTCTGAGCCACTTGTTCTCGGAGAAATGATACTTAATTGGGATATGTTTAGTTTTTGAATGAAGCACATGATTTTTTGATATGCTTATAGCACTTGTATTATCACATTTGATAGAGATAGGTTCATAAATGCTTACCTTCATGTCTTGGAGGGTTTTCTTCATCCACATGACTTGTGTGCAGCATGCTACTGCTGCTATGTATTCTGCTTCTGCTGTAGATAGAGAAATAGATGTTTGTTTCTTGCTTAGCCATGCCACCAGACTTTCTCCTAGATAGAATGCACCTCCACTTGTGCTTTTCATGTCATTCACACAGCTGGCCCAATATGCATATGTATATGCTATCAAAGTGAACTTTTTTCCTTTTGGATACCAAAGTCCATACTGTGCAGTTCCTTGTAGATATCTGAATATTCTTTTGACTGCTAGAAGATGATTTTACTTTGGTGCTGCTTGATATCTGGCCATAAGTCCTACTGCTAGCATGATGTCTGGTCTCGATGCTATCAGGTACAACGGATTTCCTATCATGGATCTGTAGATTCTTTCATCTATATCATCTAATCCATCATCAACACATAGCTTGCACCCCGTGATCATGGGAGTTGACACAAGTTTGCAGTCTTCCATTTTGAAAATTTTTAACATTTCCTTCAAGTAATTTTCTTGTGAGATGAATATACCTATGTTATTCTGCTGAATTTGAAGTCCTAAATAGAAATTGAGCTCTCCAATCATAGACATCTCAAACTCTGATTTCATCTCCTCAGCAAACCCTTTTGCTAGCTCATCTTTGTTGCTTCCAAACATATATCATCAACATATAATACAACAATCAGGAGTTCATTTTCATGAGCTTTTATGTATATATTGTTGTCTACTCCTCCTCTCCTAAAGCCTTGTTTTTGCAAGTATTTATCCAATATTGAGTACCAAGCACGAGGAGCTTGTTTTAGTCCATATAGAGCCTTCTTTAGTCTGCATACATAGTCTTCTTTGTCTGTTAAGGAGAAGCCTTTTGGTTGTTCCATGTAGACTTCTTCTTCTATATCTCCATTCAGAAATGAAGATTTCACATCCATTTGATATACCTTGAAGTCTTGGTAGCATGCAAAGGCCAGAAACATTCTGATAGCTTCCATTCTGGCTACAGGGTCAAATTTTTCCTCGTAATCAAGTCCTTCTATTTGTGAATATCCTTTGCAAAAAAGTCTTGCTTTATTCCTGATTACTTGTCCTTGCTCATTCAGTTTATTTTTGAATACCCATTTTGAGCCTATGACATTTTTCTCAGTGGGTCTAGGGACTAATTCCCAGGTATCGTTCTTCTCAATTTGGTCCAATTCTTCATTCATAGCATTCACCCAATACTTGTCCTTACTGGCTTCTTCGAACTTCTTTGGCTCTATTTGTGATAACATGGCTATGTATACCTCTTCTGTCTATTCAGTTAGCTAGCTTCTTGTCTGGACCCCTACTCTCTTGTCTCCAATGATCTGATCTTCTAGATGGTTCTTCTGAGTGTATCTTGAGGGGGCTTTCGATCTCAGTTTAGCATCTTCTGTTGTCTTTCTTGTTTCATCATCATCTTGGTTTTCTTCTTCATGGTTGTCTGATGGACTGCTACAGTCTGTATCTCTTGTATTGTTTGGAAGTTCTTCATCAAATCTCATGTCAATTATTTCTACCATTTTTCAAAGAGTCTTGTTGTAGCACCTGTACCCTTTAATTTTGGATGCATATCCTAAAAATATCCCTTCATCTGCTCTTGCATCAAATTTCCCAATATTTTCATCATTATTATTTATATAACACTTGCTTCCAAAGATTCTAAAGTGCTTGATTGAAGCTGGTTTACCATGCCATAGTTCATAGGGAGTCTTGTCACTGCTTGGCCTTAAATGGGCTTTGTTTAGAATATGCACAGTTGTGTGTACTGCTTCTGCCCAGAAGGTTTGAGGAACATTACTATCTTTCATCATGGCTCTAGAAATTTGTTGTACAGATCTGTTTTGTCGCTCTGCTACTCCATTCTGTGGAGGTGTCCCTGCAATAGTAAATTGTTGCTTTATTCCATGTTCATTGCATAGGTCTGCAAAGTCATAATATGTGAATTCACCTCCTTTGTCTGATCTGATGCATTTTAGCTTGCATTCTGTTGGATTTTCTACTAATGCTTTGAATATCTTAAATTTCTCCAATGCTTCCGATTTATTCTTGAGAAATGCAACCCATGTCATTCTGGAGAAATCATCTATTATCAACATGAAGTAGGATTCTCCACTTGGTGTTTTAGTTCTTGCAGGTCCACACAGATCCATGTGCACAAGCTGGAGTGGTCTTTTTGTTGATAACTCATCTTTGGCCTTAAAGGATGTGCGGGTCTGTTTGCCCAATTGACAAGATTTGCATATGGTATTAGAAGGCATTTTTATTTCTGGCATGTCTCTGACAGCTTTCTTCTTGCTCAGTCTGATGATATGATCAAAGCTGAGATGTCCCAATCTCCTATGCCATAACCATGCCTCCTCAAGTTTCCTAAGATGGCATGCTTCATCTTCCTCTTTCACTATGTAAACATTACTCTCTGTTTTAACACCTTTGAGCAAAGTCTTACCTGTGGTGCTTGATCTGACTTCACAGTCTTGTGCTTTGAAAAGAACTTTGCATCCTTTATCACACATTTGATTGACACTCAACAAATTTTCTTTCAGCCCATCTACAAATAGTACATCTTGGGCCTTACCTCTACCATTATCTAAGCTGACTGAACCCTTTCCCTTGATTTTTCCTGATTTATCATTTCCAAAAGTAACATTACCAGTTTTCTTTTCATCAAAAGTTATAAATTTGTTTCTGTCTCCAGTCATATGTTTTGAGCAGCCACTGTCCAGATACCATTGGCTTTTCAGGTCTTGAGCAGTTAGAGCCAGGTCACACTTATTCACCTTCTTTTTCCATTGGAAAGATCCTTTTGTTTGGTATCTTTTGTGATATGATGAATCACATCCTCTCAGAGGACATTTGGAAGGCATATGTCCAATTTTGTTGCATACACAACATTTGATCATGATTTTTACAGAATTTTGAGTATGGGCAAAATTTCTTTGATTCATAAACCTCCTTGAGGTGTTGAACATCAATCTTTGTCCATATTTTCTGCACTCAATTATTTTATGGCAAAATTACTTACAATAAAAACAGTAACCATAGAAAGTATTTACATACTTGATGTAAGGTTGTCTTCCCCATTTGTTTGCTTGAGACAGTCTCTTCACTGTTTGCATCTTTTGCTGGTTTGAATTACTCCTCCTTGCATGACAGTATGTAGCAACGTGTCCCAGCTTGTGACAGACATAACAGGTGGCATTTTTCATAGGAGGGAAGAGTCTCCTTTGATGGCTTCCAAATTTGACATAATCAGAGGTATATGATTCTTTTTCTGTTGTCTGAGTGTTTCTTTCATTCTTTGTTATTAGAGGTTTCTTCTGGGTTCTGTCTCCCTCCTTACATGTTTCTTCTTTTGTAGGAATTATTTGAGCTGCTTCACCAACCTTCTTTGCTTTTACAAAAATAATATCTCTGTTTTCTTTTTATTTGCTTTTACTTGATTCTCCTTCATAGCCTATTCCAGTTTTTATCATAGGAGATCTTTGAGCATCTAGAATCTCGTTCAACTTACTAGAGCTTGTTGTTTGAGAAGAATTTATAGCCACTTTCCTTTGAAAATTTTCTAATTTCTTCCTGAGACATACAACTTCTTCTTCCAACTTCTCTTGTTCCAGAGTTTTCTCCTTGATTTGCTTAAGTAACATGTCTTCTATCTTCTTGGCTTCTTCAAGCTCTATCTTTAGCTGCATGAGGACTTGTTGAGCCTGAATGATGTTCTTCTCTTTCACCAAATTCTACTTCATTTTCTTTGTCCCTCATTAATTACAAGCTTAAATGATCAATAAGATTAATTAAAATTTCTTTAAGAATTTATATAATGACTAACTTGCTATGTTTTTATGATTTTTTTGGTGTAGTAATTTTGACTAAGACTCGGCTACAGAATACAGGCATTCCATAGCCAGTCGTCTATTCTGCAGCTATCCTCATGTTTATGTAGGTTCCAGGTGTCAGTGCTAAGAAAAAGGCATATGGGTGAAATCCACAACACTTCCCCATCATCTCTTGCTCCCCACGAAGTCTGAGTTAAAGTATCAAAGCGGTTATGCACGTAGAAGAGAGGCAGTTTCCTATCAAAACACAGACTCTACAGATGTTCGCAGTAAAGCACAAGACTGTTAATAAGAGTTTTAATTTGATTAGAAGTGGGAAAGAAACTTATCCCTGTTTTTCTCAAATATTAGTTATGTAATTTCATTATAAGTATGACTCGGGAGACCGAGAAACCGTTGGTTAGATTTTGTTTTGTTGCTAGATCTTTGAAGGCCGTAAATACTATGTTTTGAGGAATTTCCCCTTTAATGAAAGACACATCATTTTATTGCACGAACTGAGTCAATCTTGAGTAGATTTGCATGCTACTCCGGTGGTAGAGGGCCCCTGCTACCTGAGGAGCTTTGTTCATATGATTTAGATAAGTAACTTAGTCTTGTTTCATTCCTAGTTCAATTGACTTTCTGAATTTTGCGTTTTATATTCACTTACATTGGATGCTACAGTTTAGTCTCGTTCTTACGTACTCTTCCAAAATATCACTAAAGTCAAATGAGGTGTAACTGTAGTATTTTTATGAGTTAGTTTTACGTTCTTATGCTTAATTACATCAGTTGTAAAGCTAGTCATAATCTTATAAACTCTTCCAAAATATCACTAATTTCAGATGGGACATAGCTGTGGTGTTTTAGAGCTTTGTTGTGTTTTGTTGAATTGTATGCTTTCATGCTCATTTACATAATATGTTGCAGCCAGTCCTGTTCTACAAACTATTCCAAAATACCACTAATTCCGAATGAGACAGAGCTGAAACATTTTAGTGATTATTTGCATCTTTAGTCTAGTTGTAGCACTCCAGAGGTAGATGTCATTTTAGTTTAATTCTGTCACTATATTTCAAGTTTGATAATGGCACTCTAGTTCAGTTTTAACTCACTGCATTTCAAGTTAGATTAGTGGCATTCTAGTTCAACTTTGTTCACTATATTTCAAATTAGGTTAATGGCACTGTAGTTTAGTTGTGGTTACTGTGTTTCAAGTTTGATCAATTGCATTCTCAGTGTTATCCATTGTTCTTTAAGCAATATTAACTGTTAACATTAGATTCCACGGCCTTCATTATTTACAAAACTTCTTTTGTTCTGACTTTCTATTAATACATCATCATCTGGACAGGAGTTAGTAATATCAGTTTAAGGCCTTGATTATTCTGCAATCCTTTGCAAATTCACAATTAAACCTTTCTTTCCAAAAACTATTTTAGAAAATATCTAACTTTTGGATGAGGTTTACTAGTGACAAGCTGAGCTGCAGAATGGAGTAATATTAGCATTACAAGTTAATTTAGAGTAGAAATCTTATTGTGCTACAAATAATCTCTTTTCAATTGTGTTCCAATAAACCTCTAGCCATGGATGAGATTCTTTGTAATATTGTAAGATGATTGTGTCCTTAGGAGAACCTCATTTGTATTAAACTTTTTCTTTTCTCAAACTATTCCAAGATATTCCTAATGGATGAATTGGATGAGTTCATGCTATGAGTTATTGAGTTCATGTTGTGATTTGTTTCCTTACTAGGAGTCATTATCAAGCTTTGCATTTTTTGTTCTTTAGTGTCATACACAGTTTAGAGTAGGTTTTGCTTTGTTTTAGTGTAACCATCCACTTCTCTTTACCAACACTTAGTTCTTTTCCTTCTTGACATAAAACCATAAAACCAAAAACATCATAAAAACACTAAACACAATGTAGTGAGAAATAGATACCTAGGCACATATAGTGCACCACACTTCAGTAGTTTACTGACCCTGGTTGATAATTTATTACCTCAATTTAGGAACACTAAGTTGAGCACAACAGGACTTATGAATTCTTTTCTTCTCGTACGTACTTGAGGAGAATGTCCTTTTGTTTTCTGCACTTCAGTTTGAGTCTATCAATCTCCTCCAGGGAACTTCTTAGCTCCCCCTCAAGGTTGACTTCACCTTCTTCTTCTTCATCTTCTAGCATGAGTCCTTCAAGTTCTTCTATGGCCATCAATAAAAATTCAGAGGTTCCTTCTTCACTTGAGGGTTCATCTGATTCTTCAGATGCACTACTGTCTTGTTGAGCATAGAAGGATTTTCTACTAAATTTCCTTCCTTTTTGCCAGTTCTTTGATGTACTTTTCCTTGATTCTTGAGCCTGATTCCTTACTTTCTTGTGAGGACACTTAGCAGCATAGTGTCCAATTCTTCCATAGTTAAAGCATTCGAAAGGAAGTTTACCTTTGTATTTACCTGAGCCTCTATCCAGTTTCTTGACAAATTTAACCTCTTCTTCATCAGAGCAAGAGCATATGTCTTCCTTTTCTTCTTTCTTCTTTTTTGTTTTAAAGGCCGCCTCCCTCGTACTCGGCTTCTTCTGTGGGAGCCTCATCTCATATGCTGTTAGATTTTGAAGTAGCTGGTTCATGGTCAAGGTTTCCCAATCAACTGTTTCTTCTATTGCAGACACCTTGGGGTTAAAAATGGGTGGAAGAGATCTTAAAATATTTTGTACAACTAGACTTTCTGGTATGGTTTCTCCAAGAGCTTTCATATTGTTAACAATTTCTGCAACTCTTAAGAATAAGCTGCCAACATCTTCATCATCATTCATTTTTAAATTTTCAAACTGAGCTCTATATACTTGAAGTTTGGTAGTCTTTACCTTTTTATTTCCCTCATGAATATTCTCTAGAGTGTCCCACATATCTTTGGAAGTCTTACTGTGCATTATTTTGATAAATTCAACCTCAAAAAGTCCACTTAAGATTGCATTCATGGCCTTTGCATTTGCTACAAATTCTTGTTTAGCTTCTCTTTCAGGGTCAGTTTCCTTTGGAGCATATCCAAATTCTACAACAGCCCAAACCTCTATTCCTAGAGACATTATGTATGCTCTCATTCTGATTTTCTAGAAGGCATAATTAGCACCAGTGAAGAAAGGGGCTTTATTGGTTGAGCTTCCTTCTTGACTAGCCATCCTGGGGACCTAGGATCTCCTTTCAGTGGTTAAATTGGTACAAAAGGAACCTGCTCTGATAACAATTGTTGAATTCTTAGTTAAACTGAGAGGGGGGGGGGGGGGGTGAATCAGTTTAACACATACATGAGCTTTTTAAATTTTTCATCAACTTATTTACAACTTACTTTTATAACCAACCTTAGTATATGAACAATTTTAATATGTTGCAGCAAGGACTAAGTTAATGTGACATCAAACTTATTATGAGAGCAACAAACATTAAGAATATTTGGTAAATCATCTCAACACGCAGGCAACACAGATAGAGACAACATATATAAGTGTAAACCCATAAAGGGAGAAAACCACATCTTATTATTGATGTGATGAAAAGGCAAGCTCCAACTCCCTCTCACCACTGTTTTTCTACAGGCAGCAACCTACAGGAGGCTCCAACCTCAGTCAGCTACAACTGACAGCTATCAAGCTTCAACTTGATAGGGACGATCCAACTTCCTCAATTTATCAAAAGAAGTGTTTGCTGATTTACCTCAGATATCAGATCTGTTCTGTAGCATCTCTTTCTGTTCCTCTCTTCCTTATCTTCTCTGCCTCAATATTCTAAACTCTGCATTCTCTATCCTTACTCTCTAACCCCACTATGCATATTTAGATGATATTATTTATAGAGATTTTCTTATGACTGTCTGTATTCCTCAGGGAATTCAAAAATGAATAGCCATACCCCTTAGTCTTTTGCCTTCTCATTTCTTTTCCAGCTCACTTAGGAAAAATATAACTGTAGGTACTACTTTTAACATTACAGTGGGATATTTGTTCTCTTTTGGAGACTTGACAATGCATCAAAAACAATATAAACCAATTAGAATATTACATTTAATTACAATGAGAACTCCAGCTCACTCATTCAGCCTTTTGGATCGCTACGCATTTGTTTTTTTTTCTTTCTGTGACTGTGTTTGTCCCTTTTTCTCCTTTGTATCCCTTTCTGTTTATAGCTATTGCATAACTCCTGTATGTATGTAATTGCACTTTTTATATCATGCAAATCAATTCTCAGTATAATAATAATAATAAGGTGTTTTAAATATATGCACTGCCATGTTATATAACTTATGTAACTTCTGGCGATATAATGCTAAGAGATCATTTTAATACATAAAATGCCCTTACGGGCCCACTCGCTGATCTTTCCGATGCGATGTATCACTCCTCGACTACTTCCGATTGCAATTGATCGCAATCACAATTTCCATTTGAATGTATTGATGCTCTACTCCTTCTCCGATGCGATCAATTACTGTTCATTTTGAAATGCTGATGCGATGTCTCACCTTGCAAATATTTCTGATTGCGATTAATCACAATCGCAACTTCCAGTTGCATGTTCTGATATTCCAATGCTCTGATGCTTTGATTTGGATGATTCACTATTATGCAAGAACTCAAACACATATCAATCATGGTTTATAAATCCATCGGGTCCGGACTTTCATCGCAATTGCAATTTTTTTTAACCTGTTCCGTTGTCAAATTTTCTCTGATGCGATTGGTGAGGGTCCCACAGTATAAGTATTTGGTTGTATTAGGCCCGAGATATAGATTACTTCACATATATGTGTCTATATATATATATATATATATACCCTTTGTTTAAAAAGCGCTACCCATATATAAAGTGCTGCATATATGTATGGATGTATACTTTTCTGATTTGGTCTTTAATGTATCCACTAGCTAGGGTAATGATTCTCGAAATTTTATGTGGGGTTCCACATGCGTATTTAACTTTGGTTATATGCAAGCAATAGTTCAATAACCAAAATATTCTCACCTTGGCGAAGTTTGACCCACTATATACATATATATATGTTCCAGGCTTACCCTTTGAATCATATATATACATAATCCTAAGTCAATCTTCAACCATGGCTTTAACCCTCGACACATCAACATTCTATATATATTCACATGACCTTTGATTTTATCATAGATTATTAACTTTTGGCTTCCAAACAAACCAACGCATCATGTTACAAAGCATCTGGGCCCACAACAACATATCTTGCTTAACATGTACACAACTCCGCTTGGATCCAATGATTCACCTGCTCTTGCGCTCCATACAACCAATCTGATGGTAATCGCGTTACACACTTTCACGAAATGTAGTTCTTAAACCCACACGATGAAACTGGGTCCCAGTGTTAACCTACCCATCTCATCCGACAGCGGACAGCACGCCGCATTGCTTCAGATGATCCGACGTCCTCAATCAAATCTCACGTGACTTAGATGCATGGGCTTTTAACTCGTGATGAGAGTGGTATCTCCAAACCACTTAAGGCCACGTGTCAGCCTATGGCATTGATCACGTTCGAATTGGAAATACAGCTTACCGTACAAAGGTAGTGCGATATGGGTGGGGTTGGTTTCGCAAACCCGTTGTCACTGTTCACAGTACTCATGGTTCCTCTCCTTTTCCCTCAGGGTTCCGTCGTGCTTATATATATATGAACTTTTCCTTTCATGTGCAATTCCTCAACACAGTTTCTTGGTCCATACTGCAATTACCAACGACTCATTTCTATTCATAATTCCTTAACACAGGGTTTATTTCTTATTTCTTCATTGCTTCAATATATGAAGCCTATTTCATTATTACGTTAATTCAACGTCGATCATTTCACTATTTGATAACGGCTCTGCCTCTGCCTCCACTGCTCGACTGTTTCTCTACCTTTGTACATATCCTGTCACTGTATTTCTGCGGCTCTGCCAGATTTGCACTCCTTTCACTGTATTTTCTGTTTCATTTCAACAGTCTTCTTCCGCCTGTCTCCTTTTCCATCTATGCTATCTCCTTTACGTTGCTTGCTTCTCTTTTTTCTACCCTATCTCTGTAAATATACTCTCCCTCTGTTCTTCTCATGCTGTCTTCTCCTTTGCTTATGCTTCCTCCTTTTCCATCAATGAAAACATTTCCAACAAATAAATGAGCACAACATCAAGAAATTAGGTAGAAATATTAGAGATATTCAAGGGGATTGTCCACCCTCCTTAAATATCAAAGGCAACCAAAGGTTCCTCATGAGATACCCCTCTAGAAATTTGAATTTCAGAGGCATCCAAGCAACACAAGACCAAGTGCATTCAAGCCATACTTCACTTGGAGTCTCCAACAAATCAAATTCCAAGAGGCAACCAAGAAACTGAAGGCGAAGGCCACTCAATCTATGTTTACTTGGAGTCAAAGTGGACTCAATCACCATTTTCAAGGGAGTTGTTGGTAGCTGCCCTGGAGAATAAATAGAGCAGATCTAGAGCTAGGAGTGAGTTAGTTAGTTAGCCAGTGAATTGATTCTAGTCACTTCTTTTTCCATTCCATCCCACTTCCATTCCATTTCATTCCATTGGATTCAAATTTTTGTTGTAAAGCCATTAGGCTCTATTAAAATTTTTATGGATGTAACATACTGTTATTTTTTATGAAATGAGTAGAGAGATGCCATTTTACTGATCTAGCTCCAGAGAGCTGGGCTTGTGGGTTAGGGCCCAACCCATGTGCCTCAACTCCTCTGTTGTTTCATGCTTTTCTTTCATGTCATTTAGCTAGTTTTTCTTCTGATTATTTAGCTAGTTTGCTGGTATTTTTATTGATGTTTTAGTTTTCTTCCCGTTGTCTTTTGTTGTAGATTTAATCTTCTTACTAAGTGGTAGAATAGTTGATAAACTCCATAAAGCTGTGAGGCCAGCCTTCCCCTCTCAACTCTATCAATAGAGCTCGAGGAGGATAGAACTTTCCCCACTGACCAAAAATGCTTTCTCACTTATGATTTATTGGAAATAGATTAGATCGGTGCCTGTATTTTCATGAACATATTGTCTTCCTTTCTTGCATAAATAGGCAAGTTGATTGCAGGTACGGGTAGCATAGCCCAGGAGAATTTTTCCAGCACTTCCCACTTCATCTTCTATCTTCCTTCCATCTCTGTGTTACACTCCGGAACCTTGCCCTTACACATCCATTCCTCCTTTTTTTCTCTCATTGCAGTTAGCACACCCACCTTTTGATTCATAAAAACACTTAAAACCATTCATCTCGCTTTATTCCTTTCTTTTTATTTGTTCTGGCTAATTTAACACTAAACGCTTGAAAAATCATTGAAACTCTTCTTCTGCCTTTCCTCATTGAAATCCCACTACCATACTTCGCAGATCGAAAATCGTGACTTTTCCCTTTTTCCTTAAGACTCACTGCCTCCAAACGCTAATTGCAATATTTCAATCACACTCAACCTCCGGTCCCACCACCACATCATCCCTATCACAATCGCATCCTGCAGTTTTTACCTTATCGCAAATCGCATCCTACACTTTTTATTTTCTTCCGTTAAAACTTGCTGCTCTTTTTGCCGATTGCAATATTGAGATATCGCATATCACGCTCTGCAACATTTACCACATCGCAATTCGCAGTTTGCAACATTTACCTCATCACATTTTTCCACTTTATCTCCGTTGCATTTCACACTTCGCATCATTTAGTGGTTTTCGTTAATACGTACCACCCTTTTCGCCGGTTTTGATATCACATTTCGCACATCGCAATGTTTACTCTGTCGCACTACACACTTCACAGATTTTACCTTTTCGTAATTCTCACTTCACTCCCGCTCCCGAACTATACTCCCGCTTCTCTGCCATTGAAATTTTCAAAACATTCCACTCCAAAAGCCTCTTCGCGCTATAATAAGGTCTTATAAGTTTTACACCCCCTCTTTCCACTTCTAAGCCTTGTTTCATGTGTTAAGCCCTCCATTAGCCTCTTTTAGCCCCTTTTCCCCCAAACTGCAAGCAACACCTTTTAAAGTTTAGTTAGATCAGGAATAGTTGCATGGTTAGAAGCATGGTAGCATGGTAGATAGATCATAGGATAAGTCAAGTGTGGTTTAGAACTAGTTTCATTCTAGCCACTCCTTTTCAACAATCTAGCTTAGTTTCCTTTCAGTCGTTTCCTTTTCTGCAACTTAAATTAGTTTCATTTGTGTCATTTCTTTTCTACAATGTAATATAGTTTCCTTCTGTCATTTCCTTTCTGCAATTTAGTTTAGTTTCATTTAAGTGTGACATAATTCACTGAGAAACCTTAGATATAAAACCCTTTTGTAAAGTGGAAGAAGATGACATAAACATAACGCATATGTTTTGTATATAGCAATGTCACCTCCAAGTTGCAACACGCTTGGTGCAATACCAGGGCTCACCACTTTTTTGCGCCGATGTCGAGGAGGTGTCTTGTAGATGATTTGATTATGTTTTAGCATTCTTTTCTACTTTCCTTTTTCATATTGTTTATGAAATAATGAAAAATAGAAAAAAATCTGATTTTCATGCCTCATAGGAGTAGGGACCCTCAATTTTTTTTTTAAATACTTCTCCAACACCAACCCCCCTCCCCGCACTTGACCACATCGTTCAGTAAGAACCACATCACCATACACTTTTGAAGGAAGAAGAGATGGATGGATATGATGAAAATGAAGAATATCTTATTGGGTTTCCCATTCAAGATATGGACATCAGTGTACCTAAGAAGAAAATCCCTCCATCTTTCCTTCCCAACTTCCATGGTATGAGGAAAGAGGATCCAGAAACATTTCTATTTGAATTTCAGATACTTTGTAGGTCTTATGGATACACACTCAAAAACTAGATTTTTTCCTATAACATTGAAGGATAGAACTCCTAAATGGTTCATGAGTCTAGGTAATAATTCAATAAGATCATGGAATGATATGCAAAAGATGTTTCTAGAAAAATGTAAAGATCGTGATCTTAGAGAAGAAATTTTTCGAATGAACCAAGAAGAAGATGAGAGCCTTGAGGATCTAATAAAGAGGTTCATGTATAATGTTAAGAGATAAAAATTTCATCAAATAGGATTTGAAACACTAAAATACCTCTTACTTAGAACAATTAGGAATGAGTGGATTGATCTAATTAATCTCATGAGTAGAGGAGATGTATACCAATTTTCATCTAAATAAAGTTGTGAAACTTGCAAGCGCATATCAAGAGGAAGGGAAAGAGTAAGTAAATCAACATCAACATTGGTAAGGCAAGATGAAATTGGAAATTTTCTTGATAACTTTAAAACAAATATTGTTAGCAATCTAAGTGAACAAGTAGAAATGTTAAGAATACAAAATGAGAAAAAATAATATGTTGATATTTTTGTTATCCATGCAGAACCATATGCTACTAAATGTTGTTCATCATTTACCAATAAGGAAATGGAGCAAGGCAATCACCAAAGAAGCTATGTTATGTAGCTCCAAGGGGACCCTAGAAACCTAGTCAAATTGATATGATGCAAGGACCCACTTCAAAATTTCAAGCTTATTCTCATCCATCTCAAACTAATTGGGACACACTCCCTCCTTGGAAACCTTGGACATCTAAACCCCAAAACCAATCTTGGCAACATGGTTGGCAAGGTCCTTATTGGGAAAATCCACAATATCCTCAATATTTCCCTCCATATCCTCCATACCCAACCCCATGCTATCCACCACAACCACAACCTCAACCACATCCATCTCATATATCCACCCCCAATCAACTACCTGTACCACCATTTCCAAACTCACACCATGAAGTATCTTGGCCCACTTACAATGCTAAGGTACAACACTACCAAACATATCCTCTTAATCTAAATGGTCTACATCTTAGTTCAAGAAAGGTATTGCAAAGAAGAGATTTTCTCAATGTAATTGAAGGACAACATCAAGAAGAAGAAGATCCAAATGAGCAAATCAAAAGATCAAGGGCTGCACTTGATGAAGAGCCAACATCAGAATCAGATGTTGAGGAGGTTCCCTCATGTTTACCAGCATTTACTCCATGTGTTTAAGAGAACAATCAACAAAAACAGGATTATTTGAATGTCATAATAGAAGAGTACATCCAAGGTGATCCAAATCAACAAGTTGACGAGGGGCATCACAACTATATTGAAATATGGTTCCAAACATCCATTAAGTTGAAGCAACACGATCTTCTCCAATACATCTCTCATATTTAGGTACATGTCAAAGCATGTATTCCAAGTGTGCACATTATTTTATCTGTCATCTTGATGTGTACATGGCTCCATTAGAAGTATTCCTATACTTGAAAAATGTTTTGTTTCTTTCAAGTAGAGTAGGAAAGTGAAAAAAATGGAAAGAATAACCTCTTTTGAGGTGTCTGAGTTTGGCTCACTAAATGAAAACCTCCATGAGGCAGTCATTGGGTTGAAAAAAAAAAAGGAAAAAAAAATATCCTAGGTGAAAACCTCCCTTGAGGCGCCTAGGCAGACCTACTAGTGGAAAACCTCATTGAGGTATGTAATCATCTAACCCTTTCTCTAAATCTATTTTAGATTAATAAAACATTAAAAAGTGTGAGAAGAATTTTTTTTTTTATATAGCCAAAATCAGTAGCAGAGCAACCTCAATCGTATCTAGCAACTAGCCTCACATTTTCCACCAAGAAAAGGAACAAGACAAAAGTAAAAAGGAATCGAGAAAGTGGGCAGTAAGAAAATTGTTGTAATAGAGGACAAGGAGTGCCAAGGGGTGACGAAGGGTGAACTAAATTCACAGAAAAAAGAACTATGAGTTTACTTTGCATGCAATAAAAATATAAAAAAAAAAGAAAAGAGAGAAAAAAATTCAAATAAAAGGTGGATCCACCACCTCTTTGCATGCAAAATAGATTTACTTAAGGCATTTGAGGACCTCCATGAAGCACCTACAAGAATAATTGCAGCAAGAAGAATAGAAAGAAGATTAGCAAAAGAGCAGCGCATGGCCCAAGAAACAAAAAATGAAATAAGCCAGCATGTAGGAAGAACCATAAGCCAGGGAGGATGAATAGGTTGCTCAGACGATGAGCAACAGTTTCAATAGGGGGGTGATGATGGGCCTCTAAATTAGACATAAAATAAGGCCCATCTAACCTTTCTTAGGCCCATCTACCTTCCTTATGCACATAAAAGGATGTATTAAATCTCTCCTTATGCACTTAATATTGTTTTCTTATGCTTTAATATGTTCTTAGGAAGGATTAAAGGTAGTTGAATATTTTTTCCTAATATTGGTTATTTTTGTAGAATATTGTGAGAATATTTGGCAGATTATACAAATTTGGAGAAGGAGATGAGGACTTGCTCCCTTCCACTGGAAGATCGGGATTGGAGAATAAATGAGCACAACATGAGGAAATTAGGGAGAAATCTTGGAGATATTCAAGGGGATTTTCCACACTCCTTAACTCTGAAAGGAAACCAAAGGATCCTCATGAGATCCCCCTCTAGAAATTTGAATTACAGAGGTGGCCAAGCAACTCAAGACCAAGTGCACTCAAGCCATACTTCACTTGGAGTTGCCAGCAAATCGAATTCCAAGAGGCAGCCAAGCAACTGAAGACGAAGGGCACTCAATCTATGTTTACTTGGAGTCAAAGTGGACTCAATCACCATTTTCAAGGGAGCTGTTGGTAGTTGCCCCGTAGAATAAATAGAGCAAAGCTAGAGCTAGGAAGGAGTTAATTAGTTAGCCAGTGGGTTAATTCTAGTCGAGGGCCATTTTATTCTTCGATTCCATTCAGAACTTTTTCTGCAAGCTATTATGATTTTGCTATTGATACCTTCGGGAAGTAATAAGACTGTATTCTTAATGCAATGAGTAGACAAACTCCATTTTACTAATTTAATTCCAGAGAGTTGGGCTCGTGGGTTAGGGCCCAACCCATGTGCCTCAGTTTCTTTGTTGTTACTATGTTTTCTTTTCTGTCATTTAGCTAGTTTTTCTTCTGCCATTTAGTTAGATCCGCATCTGATAGTTTCATGGCTACTTAGTATTTACTTTCAATTTTTTGTTGTAGTTTTATATGCTTATGAGTAATAGGGTACATGAGAAAAACTCCAAAAGCTGTGGTCAAGCCTCCCCCTCTCATCTATGTCAATAGAGCTCGAGGAGGGAGAATCTTCCAATAGACCCAAAATTGATTCTGTTACGCCTCCATTCCTTCCTGGTTTCCACTTCTTTTTATTGCTGCAACTTAATTTTTTCCTTAAATGCACTGAAGCCCTTTAACTCTGCCTTATTCCTTTGGTTTTTCCATTCACTATTACCTTACCTTCTTAACGCAAAACACGTAATAAAAAGCCATTCAAAACCCATTTAAACATGACCTCTGCCTTCCTCCTTGGTTCTCCCACTACCGTACTTTGCCTGTTCACGAAATTTCAGTTCACAACTCTTACCTTTTGTCTTGAAGGCTTACCGCTATCCTTTGTTGATTGCCCGTTGTACTCCTTTGTTCTATCGATCATCGTTGCCTTACTCGTTTTAACACAAAACGCTTGAAAAACCATTGAAACTCAACCTCTGCCTCTCCTCATCGAAACTCCTACTACTGTACATCGCACTTTGCAAACCACAACTTTTCCCCTTTCTCCATTACACTTACCGCTCCTATCTGTCGATTGCGATATTGCGATATCGCATATCACAGAAACTCCGTCGCATCGTAAATCACATTTTTCACCTTGCCCATTTTTTGTCAATACTTACCATTTGTTTTCGTGATTGAAATATTGCGAAATCACAAATCGCAAAATCGCATCGTTTACCTCTTTTGTTTAACACTTATCGCTCATTTTGCCGATGCGATAACTCTGCCGTATCGCACATCACAGTTCACAACATTTCTCTTCTCCCTTCAACACTTACAGCTCCAACATTGTGATATTGCATTTGCGATATCGGTCCCAACACCACGTCACCCATTGCACTTCACACTTCACATGATTTACCTCATCGGATTTCACATTTCACTCCCGCTCCCGAACTACATTTCCACTATCCATTTACTTTTGAGATATTGCGATTGCAACATTGCATATCACAACCTTTGCCTCGATCACATCTCTTCCACCACATATTTCACATTATTCCTCTCCAAACCCATTTATGTGCCATATTATAAGGTTTTATAAGGTTTAAACCTTCGCTTTCCACTTCTAAGCCATGTTTCATGTGCTAAGCCCCACATTAACCACTTTTTCTCTTTTCTTTCCTCCAAGCTGCAAATCAACACTTTTTCAATTAGAATTAAGTCATGGATAGCTTAGTTGCATGGATAGAAGCATTATAGATACACCATGTTGGGAAAAATACTGAGAGGGGGGGTGAATCAGTATTTAGGGCAAACTAAAACTTTTTACTTTTTCATGCTCTAAAACCCATACGCTACTTTGATGAAGCCAACTAGCGTATACACGCAGATATCCTTCATAAAACTCGCGTATACACAGAGATCTAATTATGCCTTTAATTCTTCACTTATATCATTCCATCATTCATTCATTAGATGTTCTATAAACAGTAAACATGTGCAGTAAGAACAGAATAAACCATCACACATAGCATCACACATGAACACCAGGATTTTTAGGTGGAAACCCAAGTCGGGAGAAAACCACCGCTGCAGTTGCTCAGCCTTCAATATTTTATTATAGAGAAAACATCTTACAACATATGTCCTGGCGCAGACTTGACCAGCACGCAGGCACCCACCTGCGCTCGTTTACCAGCCTCTCCTGGAAGGGAGCTACGACCCCCTGACTCGTTTACCAGCCTCTCCTGGAAGGGAGCTACGACCCCCCGATCTCGTTTACCAGCCTCCCCTGGAAGGGAGCTACAACCCCCTGACTGAAGGCTACAACCTTCAGCACCACCTTGGACCACGTTTCATCAATTTTCATGCGGAGGTCAAAGCTTCCTTTAGAACACAACTTGCGAATACGTTTCATCATACTTTTAAGCACAGTCAACCATGAAACAAATACATATAACTCACTGACAAATATTAGTAAACCAGCAGAACAGATCAGACACTTCTTACCACAGACTTCAGCAAACCCTAGTTTGCATACGCGCTTTCCTTTCACTGATGTCACGTATATACGCGCTTCCGTTCACATAAACTAGCGTATACTTCTGTACATATTACAGATCTAATTTCATTGCGCATACGCACTTTCTCTTCAGGGAAGCCGCGTATATACGCACTTCCTCTGCGGAAAACAAGCGTATGGTTCTTCGGACATTTAGGTCATTGAAATTCTTCAAAACAGATACATCACACAAATTTTTACCCTTTACTTCAGACAGATGTTTGCCTCATCTCAAATCTAATCATTCCATAAACAGATCTAGCAAATACAAGTACATTTTAGATTTGGATCCCCTTCTTCATCATTGGTGCATCATACATTCAGATCTATCATTCAACTATAACCCTTTCCATTCAGATATACTTCAGAGAGAAGTATTCATTCCAGCTCAAACATCTTGCACCCACACACATGATTTTCACAATGAATTTCTTCTCTTTATATAGGTTTACCCTTTTTCAATACCATGAACCAAAACCACACTACATCCGATGGTATTCCTGGACGGGGTCATTTAGACGAAACATTACCCAATACAATGGGTCAATACCATGATGGTTACCCCTGGTTTTTCACTTTTTGAGCGCTTTTGCCCATACGCGACTTGGCACGCACTTTACCGCGTGCATACGCGACTTCTCCTAGACAAATCCGTGTATTCCTTGAAACATACTCTTTTCATCATGGATTTGGCACATGTCTTTGAATTCCTTTCTTCATTGCCTTAAGCCTCCTTTGTAGATACATCAGATTTAGTTCATCAAGACATATTCTATCAAGCACAACTTCATCAAGTGAGTTGCCATCATCTTCATCAAGTGGGTTGTCATCAAGGACAACACTCGGCATCATATTGCCAACAAACATCATATCACATCAGATTTACATCATTTACCAAGTCCATCAAGTCAAGAATAACTTCATCAGGTGGATTGCCATCAAGGACAACACATGCCAACTATCTCATGTCTTCATCTTCATTCGGTGGGTTGCCATCAAGGACAACACTCTGCATCATATTTCCAACAATATCCCCCTTTGGACTTGATGGCAACCACGATGGTGTTTGGTTACCACAACAGAGAGGTACATTAAGAATACAATGACACCATGTCACTCTCTCCATTTTTGACACCATTCTTTCTCTTCATTCAAACACCATGTCACTCTCCCCCTTTGACATCAAGGGCAAAGGGCGGATCCAACACACTCACCCCCTTTTCTCCTCATGTAGAAGAAGCGTTCTGCAGATCTGATGTATACTGAAGTGACCAAGCTCCCCCTGAGTTCATGCTGAATCTTCAAATATATTTTTCAATGAAGTACATGACTCTATGAACTTCCTATCACCAAAGACTCATACTTACATCAAAGATCCATCCAAGTGGATTTACATATGAGACTCAAATACCCAAGTGGGTTTACAAATTTGACTCGGCTACCCAACTAAGTGGGTTTACAAAATTGTCAAGTCCTTACATGACTGAATATTACAATTTTCATCATGGGTCTCAACAAGACCTTTTCATCAAAATACAAATATGACCATTTATGACCAAGACCAGAAAAACCTCAAGAGAGATCATATATCAGAACCACCATAATGCCAACAATGCATTATACTCGGCAAGACTAGGGCTCCCCCTAAAAATCTGTGCATCCAAACATCCTTTTCATATGACTAAGGCTCCCCCTTAGTTTGTGCATCCTGAACACTTTCACCAACAAATCATCAAGGCATCTTTATTAGAAATAGAATTATGAGAACTGGAACACCACCAAAGATACCAAACATTATCAAAGATACCAAACAGCACTGCAGCTGTGCTGAAGAGAGCTGACTCCAAACAAAAATTTGTCAGCAATCAGACATACACCGTTTTCTGTGCATGAACTCGCGTATATACGCGACTATGTTTCAGGAAATCCGCGTATCCAATGCCATCTTCTAAATTTATGCAGATTTGTTCTTTTGACTGGCAGAGAACACTCCCAGCTTCTGTCTTAGATACTCGAACGCTTCCCTGGGCAGAGGTTAAGTAAAGATATCAGCAACTTGTTCTTTGGAGGGAACATACTCCAACTTCACCTTTTGCTCAAGCACTTGTTCACGTAAGAAGTGATACTTGATGGGAATGTGCTTGGTCTTCGAATGCATAACAGGATTCTTTGAAATACTGATGGCACTTGTATTTTCACACTTAATGGGGACAGGAGGTGTACATTTGATTTGAAAATCTTGTAAGGTTTGCATCATCCAACGGAGTTGAGTGCAACAAAATGCGGCAACCACATATTCTGCTTCTGCTGTAGATAAGGCAATAGAATTTTGCTTCTTGCTGAACCAAGATACTAACCGGGGTCCCATATAGAATGCACCACCACTAGTGCTTTTCCGATCATCAACACTTCCAGCCCAATCTGCATCATTGTAAGCATGAAGAGTAAGATCAGCATTCTTTGGATACCATAGACCAAAGTCTTGAGTTCCTTGTAGATATTTGAATATTCTTTTAACAGCCTGAAGGTGAGACTCTTTTGGATTAGCTTGGAATCGTCCAAAAATACCAACTGCATGCATAATATCTGGTCTAGTCCCAGTGAGATAAAGTAGACTTCCTATCATTGATCTGTATTCCGGTTGATTCACCGTGGGAGAATCATCATGAGAACTGAGATTGCATCCGGTTATCATTGGTGTACTTATAGGTTTGCATTCTTCCATGCCATACTTCTTCAGAATTTTCTTAAGATATTTTGCTTGTGATAGGAATATACCATCTGTAGTTTGATGTACTTGCAAGCCAAGAAAGAATGTTAGTTCCCCAAGTAAGGACATTTCAAATTCTTGCTGCATGACAGAAGAAAATTTTTGACTCATAGATTCTTCGTTACTCCCAAAAATGATATCATCAACATATACAACCACAATCAATAGTTTATCATTTTCAATTTTTGTGTATAAGTTGCTATCAGCAGACCCCCTTGAAAATCCTTGTTGATGAAGATATTTGTCAAGACGATAATACCATGCCCTTGGAGTTTGTTTGAGACCATATAGAGCCTTTTTAAGTCTAAAAACAAGATTTTCATCATTTCCCAAAATGAATCCTTCCGGTTGTTCTATATATACTTCTTCTTCTAGATCACCATTAAGAAAAGCAGATTTAACATCCATTTGATAAAATTTGATTTGTTGATAACTTGAAAAGGCAAGAAACATTCTGATGGCTTCAAGTCTAGCTACAGGAGCAAAAGTTTCTTCAAAGTCTATACCTTCTTGTTGAGTATACCCTTTGCAAACCAGTCTAGCTTTGTTTCTTACAACATCCCCATTCTCATTTAACTTGTTCCTGAAAATCCATTTAGTTCCAATGACATTTTTATCATGTGGTCTTGGTACCAATTCCCAAGTGTCATTCTTTTCAATTTGATCAAGCTCTTCATCCATGGCTTGCTTCCAACATTCATCTTTGCTAGCTTGATTGACATTGTGTGGTTCAATTGTGGATAGAAGTGCCAGATGACTAGAAGATCCTACCAGAGTTCTCCTTGTTCGTACACCGATTCCTTGTCTCCCAAAATTTGAGACTCAGGATGATTATTTTGAACATATCTGGATGGAGCTTTTTTAGATAGATCATTTTCAGGTTCTTCATTGGATCCACTGTCTATATCATTTCTATTTGATGTAGAAGGACATAAGTCACCATCATCTTCTTTTGTTGTTCGTTTTTCTTCTTTAGGAGCTGCAGAAGACTCATCAATAACAACATCAATACATTCAACAATCTTTCGAAGCCTTTTATTGTAACATGTGTAAGCTTTGCTTGAAGATGAGTAACCAAGAAATATCCCTTCATCCGATCTAGGTTCAAACTTGCCAAGCTTTTCATCATTATTTTTGATAAAGAATTTACTTCCAAAAACTCTAAAATGCTTCACAGAGAGAGAATTACCATACCAGAGTTCATATGGAGTTTTGTCACTATTTACCCGAACATGAGCCTTGTTGAGAATGTTAGCTGATGTGTGTGCTGCTTCACCCCAGAACATGTCAGGAGTTCCAGAATCATCAAGCATAGCTCTAGCCATTTGTTGAATTGTTCTATTCATTCTTTCTGCTACGCCATTTTGTTGTGGAGTGCCTGCTATAGAGAACTGTCTTTTTATGCCATGTTGTTCGCAAAATTCAAAGAATTCATTTGATGTATATTCTCCTCCTTGATCAGATCTAAGACACTTGATTTTTAGATCTAATTCATTTTCTACCAATGCTTTAAAGATCTGAAACTTTTCAAATGCTTCATCTTTGTGTTTAATGAAGCCGATCCAACACATTCTAGAGTAGTCATCAATAAATAAGATATAGTATTCTTCCCCACGTAGTGAATTTTTCCTCATAGGTCCACATATGTCAGTATGAATGAGTTCAAGAGGCTTACTTGAAGATCCTTCTTTGGCATGAAATCGTACTCTGGTCTGCTTACCGAATTGACAAGATTTGCATATGATACTTTCTGGTAGATTAATATTGGGAAGATCACGAACAGCTTGAAGTCTGCTTGCTTTGTTGATTTGAGAGAAGCTCAGATGCCCCAGCCTTCTATGCCATAGCCAATTTTCTGAAGACTTGCTCAAGTAACATTGATCTTTGCAGTTTAGTACATACAGGTTGCTTGGATTTATTTTCCCTTTTATAATAATTTTACCTGTATCAAGATCACGAACCACACATTCTTTTGAACTAAAGACAACTTCAGTTCCTTGATCACACATTTGACTTACACTCAACAGATTATGCCTTAATCCATCCACATACATGACATCCTTAGCCTTCACCTTTTCTTTTAGAAACATGGACCCTTTTCCTTTAATTACAGCAGGAGAATCATTTCCAAAAGTTACTTTCTTTTCTTTTTCTAGAGCATTATATGCAAGAAGTTTGCTTTTGTCACCTGTCATGTGTCTTGAGCATCCACTATCAATGTACCATTGATTTTCTTCACTTTCTGCAAATAATGATATCCCATAATTTTCAACCTGTAATTCCTTCTTTTTCCATACTTTGGAACTTGAGGGAAAGTGTTGTTTTGGCTGGACTTTGCTCCTGCATTTAGATTCTTCATGGCCAAAGTTATTTCAATCAGCACATTCAACTTCATTTTGAAGAGGAGAAAAGTTGTTATAGGTATTCTTCTTTGGTTCAGTATCCAACCTTTTCTTTCTTGCTTCTCTTGTCATGATGGTTTTGTAAGCAACACATTGAGCAGCTTTGTGACCAAAATTGTGACATGTAAAACATTGTCCATTGAAATAGGCATTTTTGTAATCACAAAATCTTCTATTTGGATTTACCTGCTGGTTGGAGCTCCTTTGAAAGTTATTCCTGTCAGTGTTCCTTGAAGTGCGATGATCCTGCTTTACCTGTAAAGAATCCTTGCTTCCTTGTTGAGAGGCAGAATATTGTGAACCAATAGTTGCTGCCTTTAGATAGTTTGGTGCTGAAGCCTGAGAGGATTCTCCAATATATCCAAGACCTGTTTTTATGAGAGGAGAACGTTGAGCTTTGATAATTTCATCTAAGGTTTCTGAACCTTTAGCAAATCTAAGATTGAGAGTTTTTCCTTTCTCATTATCTTTCCTTAGACTTACTACTTCACACTCCAATTCCTCAATGCGTTTTTCCTTTGCTTCAAGCTAATTTTCAAGAGTCTCTATGATTATGTTCTTTTCTTCTAGGCTTACTTTGAGTTGATTGTTTTCTTCAAGAAAATCATTGTCTTCCAGAGCATCCACAAAAGTATCCTTTTCTTCTCTTTGTTCAAATTCCATGAGAAGTCTAAGCTCTTCTTCACATTCTTCCTCACTATCAGATGACCCATCACTATCTTCATTAGTATAGTAACTTTTCTTAGAGCTAGATCGGTTCTTATTCCTTCTTGCTACTTCTTTTCCTTTAGCAGATGTTTCTTTATAAGGACATTTTGCAGCATAATGACCAACTTTTCCACACTCAAAACATTTGAAAGGAAGCTTACCTTTGAATCTTCCAGTACCTAGTTGGAGCTTTCTCACAAAATTCGCTTCTTCTTCTTCGGATATATAGCTGGATTCTTTGATAACTTCCTTTTCTTTTCCTCTTTTAGATACCTTAAAAGTAGCTTCTTTGATTTGAGACAGACCTCCTTGTCTCATTTCAAAAGCAGTCAGAATACCATGTAATTGAACAATAGTAAGAGTTTGCAGATCTTGCCTTTCTTCAATAGCTGAAACTTTAGAGTCAAATTTTGAAGTCAAGGACCTTAAGACTTTTTCCACCAAAGTAGTATCAGTTATGGTTTCACCCAAATTTCTCATTCGATTTATAATATCATCCAGATGTAATAAGAAATGGGCAATACTCTCATCACTATGCATCTTCAAATTTTCATATTCAATTCTAAGAGTTTGGAGTTTTTCATTTTTTACCTTTGTGTCTCCTTCATAGCTTAGAATGATTTTGTCCCATATTTCTTTTGCTGAATGTAGTTGCATCACTTTAGCAAATTCTGGTTCAGACATGCTTCCTAATAAGACATTTACTGCTTTGGCATTGATTTCATACTTCTTCCTTTCTACTGCATCAGTAGGAATACTTGCCGGGTATTGATAACCTTCTTCCACGATTGCCCATACATCTGCACCAAGACTTTGCAGATATGCTTTTGTACGTACCTTCCAGAATATCAGATTGCTTCCATTGAATAGAGGTGGCTTTATAGACATTACTCCTTCTTGACTTCCGATTGCGACGGATCTCCTTTAAGTGATCAAGCTTCTACACAAGGACCCCCTCTGATACCAATTGTTGGGAAAAATACTGAGAGGGGGGGTGAATCAGTATTTAGGGCAAACTAAAACTTTTTACTTTTTCATGATTTAAAACCCATACGCTACTTTGATGAAGCCAACTAGCGTATACACGTGGATATCCTTCATAAAACTCGCGTATACATAGAGATCTAATTGTGCCTTTAATTCTTCACTTATATCATTCCATCATTCATTCATTAGATGTTCTATAAACAATAAACATGTGCAATAAGAACAGAATAAACCATCACACATGAACACCAGGATTTTAGGTGGAAACCCAAGTCGGGAGAAAACCACTGCTGCAGTTGCTCAGCCTTCAATATTTTATTATAGAGAAAACATCTTAAAACATATGTGCTGGTGCAGACTCCTACCAGCACGCAGGCACCCACCTGCGCTCGTTTACCAGCCTCTCCACAGAGGAAACTCCAACCACGGCTGCGTTTGACCTCTCCTGGAAGAGCTACGACCCTAGCACTCTCGTTTACCAGCCTCACACAGAAGGAGGCTTCTATTGACCAAAGGCTACAACCCTCGACACCCACATGGACCATGTTTCATCAATTTTCATACTAGGTCCAAAGATTCCTTTAGAACACAACTTGCGAGGCCACGTTTCATCCTTATTTGTAAGCACGGTCAAACATGAGGCGATACATATAACTCGACGGATATCGGTAAACCACAGAGCAGATCGGACATTTCTTACCACGGACTTCGACCAAACCTAGTTTGCATCGTGCTTTCAGCATCGCGATGTCGCGTATATACATGCTTGGATTTCACATAAACCGAGGGCGTATACTTACGTACATATTACAGAGCTAATTTTCATTATGTATACGCACTTTCTCTTCGAAGTGACCGACGTATATATGCGCTTCTGCCGGAGAAAACAAGCGTATGGTTCTTCAGACATTTAGCTCATTGCAATTCTTCACAACAGATACATCACACAGATTTTTACCCTTTACTTCAAACAGATGTTCGGCTCATCTCAGATCTAATCATTCCATAAACGGATCTAGCAAATACAAGTACATTTCAGATCTAGATCCCCTTCTTCATCATTGGTGCATCATCCATTCAGATCTATCATTCAACTGTAACCCTTTCCATTCAGATATCCTTCAGAGAGAAGTATTCATTCAAGCTCAGACATCACCCCACAATCATGATGTGCATAATGAAATTCTTCTCTTTATATAGGTTTACCATTTTTCAATACCATGAGCCCAAAACTACATTACTTCCGATGGTATTCCTGGATGGGGTCAATTAGGCGGATCATTACCCAATACAATGGGTCAATACCATGGTGGTTACCCTTGGTTTTGCACTTTTTGAGCGCTTTTTCCCATACGCGACTTGGCACGTTCTTTTCCGCGTGCATACGCGACTTCCCCTAGACAGATCCACGTATTCCTTGAAACATACTCTTTTCATCATATATTTAGCACATGTTGAATTCCTTTCTTCATTTCCTTCTGTACTCACTGTAGATACATCAGTTTTAGTTCATCAAGACATATTCTATCAAGCACAACTTCATTCAGTAAGTTGCCATTATCTTCATCAAGAGGGTTGCCTTTCAAGGACAACACTCAGCATCATAATGCTAAAAAACATCATTTCATATTAGATTTACATCATTTACCAAGCTCATCAGGTAAAGAATAACTTCATCAGGTGGATTTCCATCAAGGAAAACACATGTCAAGAGTCTCATGTCTTCATCTTCATTCAGTGGGTTGCCATCAAGGACAACACTCTGCATCATATTTCCAACACACCATAGGATAAGTAGAGTGCATTTAGCTGTTTCTCCAAGTTAAGTATGGTTTAGAATTAGTTTCATTTCTGCCATTTCTTTTTAGCAAGTAAAATTAGTTTCCTTTCTACCAGTTCCTTTCTGAAAATTAAATTAGTTTCATTTCTGTCATTTCATATATGCAAATTAAATTAGTTTCATTTATGTCATTTCCTTTCTGAGATTTAAGTTAGTTTCATTGAAGTGTGACAAACTTCACTGAGAACCCTTAGAAATAGCACCCTTTCGTAAAGCAGAAGAGGATGACATGAAAATAATGCATCTACTATGTATATAGCACTATCACCTCCAAGTTTGTACAAACCCTGATTTGAGAAAGTAAAGTAGGGTAGCCTCTAGGAGTTGTAGCACTCTTGGTGCAATACCAGGGCTCACAGTTTCCAAAAAATCCAACTTGGTTCTCTGGGTTGGGAGGAACAACTCTCATATGGTGGGAAACAAAAACGCAAGAAGACCCCAAGAAAAGTGGTAAGATTAGTTCTTCTTGCAATGATTTTGTAGCTACTTTGAGAAAACGATTTTACTCAATGGTATATAACCAACAAGAAATGATGAGATGGAAAAATATTAAGCAAGATAAGGGTCAAAGTGTCCAAATTTATACTTAAGAATTTTGTAAGCAGGATTTTATTCTGGGTATTCATTTAGATACAAAAGATACACTTATGAAGAATATTGGTGGTTTACATAGCTATATTAGACACACTATTCTTATGCTCAACCCAATCAAGTTAGACGAAGTGTCTGTACAAGCTAATCATATTTAAAGTCGAGGAAATAATGCATGAGAAGATACTTCAAATAAACCATCCAAACCATTTGCTGATAAGTCAAATGGGAAAGGCAAAGGAAAGGGGAAGAAGACAATCAATGTTAAGAAAGAGGAATTGAAACTCACTTGAAAACATTGCAAGAAGGATAGTCATGATGAAGACCATTGCTGGAAGTTGCATCTAGAATTAAGGCTAAATAAGTTTTACAACAAGGGGGGACAAAATATTGTTGCTACAACTCAACGATTTGAGATCCGTTCAGGTGATGAAACAAATACCATAGCTGGGGTTATTATTTTTAACTCTATTACATGGAATTTTCACGAGGGTTGTTAAAATATTGAGCATTTCAAAAGCCAAACTAGGGGATTTTTAGACTTCTGAATGCATTGGAGGCATTATTTTGACAAGTTGGAGCTTGTAAACAAATTTAATTGAAAATTTTAGCATATTAATAAAGCGGTCACACTGGAAGCAAACCTAGAGACATATCCCAAGAGGGGTGAACTCTGTTATCACACTACAAGGAAAAGACCCTCTAGCGGAGGTTATAAAGGAGGTTTTTAGTGTTATAAAATTGGCCAAAATTGTCAAAAAAACATTTGCTACAACATCCATTTATGGTTACAGAGGTTTTGGTGGAGCTTTTAATGGAAATTCAACACAAATAAAAACACTGGGCGGCCGGAGGTTATTATAGCTGTTTTTTTCATCAGTGCGCTACTAAGGTTTCAACGCACCGGTGTGTGTCATCTAGACGACGACCCCGGGGTGGTCGAAGGTTCCTGCACCGGGCTGTCAAGGTATAAAACCGCACCGGGCGCAGTGTTGGTGATACAACACACACGGCCGTACCAATTGGTATTGGGATTTGTACGGTGCCCATAGGTCGTCTCAACACACTGGTACGTAGACTTATAGAAACGCAACGGTGCACTGTATCAGAAAAACACACCGATATTTATAATTGGTATTGGTATTTTTTAAGTGCCCATATGTTGTACAAATGCACCGATGTGTAGTCTCACATAAAAGCATTGGTGTGTAGTCTCACATAAAAGCACTGGTGCGCAGTATCGCACAAATGCACTGAGATTTTTAATTGGTTTTGGTATTTGTGAGGGACTGGTGCGCTGTAGCATACAAACGCACTGGTGTACAGTAACTGACACACATCGATGTTCATTTTGTATTTTTTAGAAACATCGACCTGTGACAGTGCAATTATTGTGATTTTTCTAAATTCATTATTCATCAAAAGTCGACACATCTTATAACAATATTCATATGAATTAAATTTTTATTAGTGCATTTGAGAACGACAATGGAGAACGCAATAGCGAAAATGGAGAACACAATAGAATAAATTAAAACATATTTTATGATTATATATATATATATATATATATATATATATATATAAGATAGTCTTTATCATACAAAATGGGACAATTATTCGTATCCCTTTGTCTTTCAATTGGGACACTATGTCCATTACATTAAACAAAATGTCTGATTTCATAGACATATTTCAAAAAATAAAACACCTTGCTTTGATATCCAAACATAGTGATCATCATTCTTCACTTGAACTGTTGTCACTGCTAGAGCTACTTCCATGACTTGGGTTATTTTCAGGAATGTTTTGTTCACTGTGTTGATTGTTTTCTTCTTCTTCACCTTCCATCTACAAACATAAAAATAAACTAAAATGAGTGTATATACATTGGTGAGAATAATGAAAATTTCAATATTAAATAATATACATCAATGTAAATCGAAAAGAAAAATGACGTACCATAGCAACAATTGACTCATAAACTATACACATTCTTTCAAAACCATGTACCATGCCATCTTTCAAAATTTCATCTGTTGGTGCAGTTCCATACTTTGTTTCCTGCAAGTTTTATACCCCACAAAAAATCATATATTTAATATAAAATATTTTTTTAGTCTATTAATTATAAATGGAGCTAAGTAAAACAAGATCGATAGATGCTTACAAATTCCACAATTAATTTATGATATCCCAACATATACTCACAACCCATATTTAACCCAATTTCAATCAATTCTTCTGATGGTTCTTCTTTGTATGTTAGCACATGTTTAAAGACATTCAATGATGATTTTTGTAAACCAACTAAAAAAATACAGAAATGAAATCTAGTTAAGTTGTTATAAGGAAGTAACAATTACTCACAAACTTAGATATCAACCTTTTTATTACTTGTCGTCATGTTTTATGTGCTGAATGGGTTCCATTTTCTTTTCTTTTCTAAAATAAAATACTTGAAAATTAATATTTAATGCTAAATTGTTTATTTATTGTACCTAATTATCGAAAAATTCAATGATTACATATTACATTTGAAGCACGTTGTTTTTTAGATGGCTCCTCCTGCGATGAAATTTTGTCCATTTCTTTGACCATCTCCTTGTACACCTTTTTCGACATTCCTACTGGCATATTTATGATATCAGCTTGTTCATCTTTTGAGATTTTCATAATCTTCCTGAAAATGTAACATGACTATAAACTATTTAATTTTTATATTGATATATGAAAAGTAAATATAACAAAAGCAATATTTATAAATAATTCTAGACAAACATTTAAAGGAATATTACTTTTTTCATTCCTTTTTTTTTTTGTTGTACGTTTTTGCTATTAAAAGTCTGACATGTCTCATTGACCAATTCTTTGGAAACTCTTCTGGTAGTTTAGATAAAATTTGTTTCTTGGAATCACTGGATTGGATTTTTTATTGTAAGTGGAAATAACGTCTATACATTCGTTCCACTAGATCCCTCAAACTTTTGTAAAAGTTTTTCCCCCTTTCGTTAACCTCCAACACCACTCCAGATGAGCTAAGGAGCAATTCATTTTCATTTGCATGTTCTATTTTTTTCTTTTCTTATAAAAAAATTCCTTTTCTGAGTTGTTGGTCCGTGTAGAACATTAAACAGATGTGAATTAATAGACTCTTTGACACATGTTATCTAATAATTTTAAGTATATTATTAATGAAAAATAAAAAAAGAAACTCATATTGGATCGATAGTATTTTTTCATTCACATGATTCATCCTTTTGCAATTTTTCCATCAAGCTTTTATGCACTTCTGGTCCTAGACCAGAAATAATCTTATCGAGCTTCATCATTTTGTGGCTCTGAATGATACACAATAAACAATACATATTATTTAAACTTAAATATAGTTCAAAAATAATATTTTTTGTAACGAATTTACAAAAAACTTTCCTTTTTTTTTATTTTCTTGATGTGTTATCAGTATTTTTGTTACCCGATCTCTTTTCAGTCATTTCTTTACCAATCTAAAACCTGTACCATATCATTCATTAATATAGTTATAGATAAATTGTCAACTTTTTAGGTAAAAAAAAATCTCAAGAAACCGGTGCACCTTTCATGATGTATGCATCGACGTCGGTGTGTGGGGGTATTATAAATGCACCACACAAATAGTATAATAGACCATATGGTGCTATCCTCGTAACATAGTGCATCAGTGCCCTATTTTAGATATGGCGCACTGATTTTAAAAAAAAATGTTTTTAAATATTTTATTACATATTACTTGCGTGGTGTGCTGCATAATACAGCGCACCGGTGTGTTATGTTACACAGGGCACACCGATAAAAAAATCCATTTTTTTCAAAAATTCACGCAAGGACTAACATGGATTAGGATCTGACTATGCAAGTCATCCCATGGGTTGTATGTCAATCTAAAATGAAAAGCCCTAATTCTGAAATCACAAAAACAGGGAGAAGAAAGGGCAGAAACAAAAAAAATGAAGGGTTTAGGGTAAAAATGGATAAAACTACAGAAAAAGTAAAAAAAATAATCAAATTTAATCACGAGATCGTTTGAAATTCTATGCTATAGGGTTTGAATCACCAGAGGTTTGGATTCTGATTGTCTGAATACTTCTGTTCGAACGTATTTCGCTACTCCACAATGCTCTCGTGTTGTCTTGCTCCAGGTATGTCTCCTGCAAATCTCTGGCCGAAAATTTTAGCAAAAATATTGAAATAATGAAAAGAGTTTAGCATTTAAAGAATTTTTTTATGAAATTAGATTTTTGCAAATATTTTGTTACCATTTTTTCAATTTGCCGCTTTTTTTTTCACTTAAAGAAAATAGAGTTGCACATTTTTTATTTGCGGTTATTCACACTGGTGCATCACTCAATAGCAACGCACCCATGCATCCATTGGTAACACGACACCAGTGTGTAGTAACTAAAACGCACCGATGCAAAGTAAATAGAATGCACAGGTGTGATTATCTGTACATTAGCACCGATTTGCGGTTGAGGTACCGAAATTACTTTTACGTGTGTACACCAAAATTAGACATGTTGGAAATGTACATTTTGGTGTGACAATATTTGGGCTATTTCTTTTCAAAACTACACCTCTTCTTCTTTCAGAAAAAGAAACTTGAACCTTTCCATAACCTGCAATAAGAAAAGGTGCCCCATGATATACTTGCTGACCCTTTATCTGCTTGCTCATTTGTAAGTTCCTCCTCCATCTTGGCATACAATTTCCTCTTTTCTCCTTTGTGCTTTCTATCTTGATCTTAACAAAATTTATACAATCTCTTTTTTACGAGAAACTGACCTTGAATGTTCTGGGAGAAATGACAATGAGTCCTTCATTCTACATTTGTTAGCATAAGAGGACCGATTTTCGACTAGATGATGTAGTTATTACATGTGGAGGCAATGGTTTCCCATAGAAAATGAGTATAGGGTTGAGCAGAGGAAAGAAATTGAAAAATGCGCTATTTCATTAGCTTTTCCAATGGGAAATTGTTTTCCAGGTGGAAATATGGAAGCTGTAGGTATCTATGTGTTTCTTCCCATAGAATTTGTCACTGGATTTCCATTTATAATACAAGCAAAATTTTTACTGGTTTCGTCCATAGAGAGCAATAAAAAATGGAACCAGAGAATCCTTAAGTGTATCCTGTTTGCATTTTGTTTAGCATTTCGTTCTTTGATAAGTGCTAATTCACCTATACTTTCAAAAATTTGGATTTTTGGGTACCTTCCATGTGATATTCCTTGTTATCCATAGGACCACAGCTCAGACAAGTTAGAGATGCCATTCAGGTTCAATTGAAAGCCGAAGATGTGATTTTATGCGACGTTATCTTTGTTGGTAAAAGTTTATGTAAGCCAACCGAAGCTCGGGCAATACTCCCAGCTACTTTTAAACACATTCTGGAGAATCTTTACCTTCATGGGAACTACTAGCCTGATCAACAATGTTAATTGATCTTTCTCTACTGTCCTTAAGGGAATGATACTCTTTCCCTTCATGGTGCCTCTTGGCTTTATCAACTACATCGATTAATCTTTCTCTACTGTCCAATCTTTCCATGCCATCCTTGTAAGAATGAGAATTGTTACCTTCATGTGATCTCTTAGCCCATTCAAGAGACTCAATTGATCTCTCTTTGACATCCCTTACTGAATAGGACTCCTTGCTTTCGAAGGACCGTTTCACCTTGCTAGTCTCCATAGCGTCGAAAAGTATTTATCTGCCATCAACTCTACTCTCCCTTTCTCCATCACGAGACCTCTTAACCCTATTGCCGACCTCAACTGAATGCTCTCTGCCATGATCAAGAAAATACTTACCCTCGTAACCAGTCCTCTTAACCCTATCGTCGGTCTCAATCAAGCTTTCTCGACCTCCCTTCTCAGGTTTTTCATAAATATTTTCTCCTTTTATAATCTGTCAAGATCTGTAGCTGTATGCATCCCTGTAAGTGTCTTTGTCCGTCTTTCTATTTGAATCACTCATTTTATCTGCTATAAAATTCTCAGCCAAAATTCGAATTCTCGTCTTTTCAAACCCTCATCTCCTCAGAAAAATTATTGCTCACAATTTGAACCCTCCGCTACTCCAATATTGTACTTTACAGAGTAATTTTTTCTTCTTAGACAATATATGTCAATGAAATGCCTGGTTCATGTGAGGTTTTATTTAATATTGTTTCGCTGCGCGGGGTTTTATAGGCGCACCGGTGCGGTTTCGTAAGATCGCGGTTTATGTTTTGGCGCGGTGTTTTATGACGGACCGGTGCGAAAGAGTTGTGAAGCACCAATGTGCTACAGTACTAAGACGCATCGGTGCGAGTTATGATGATAAGCACACCAGACGAAAAACCAGGACCCTCTACTAAAATGGCGTACTGTATAAAGTTCTTTCTTTTTGGTATGTAAGATCATAATAAAATAATGATAATTCTAAAGTACATGAATTTATTTGCATTATTTTCTAAAATTTATTATGTTACAAAAATTCATATTATTCTAGATTTATTAGTTTACACTTATTTACAAATTTACAAATCTACAAATTTAAAAATTTTAATGAAATCATTTCACATTAATACAATTAAAATTTTCACATTAATACAATTACATTTTTACAAATATTTTACATACAATTACAATTAAAATTAGAATTAGAATTAGAATTAGAATTACAATTAGAATTACAATTTTACAATTTTACATACAATTATGATTAGAATTACAATTACAATTTTAGAATTTTACATACAATTACAATTACAATAATTTCACAATAAGTTAAATATTACAATTACATTTAAAATTTTATAAATATTTTACATACAATTACAGTTAAAATTACAATTACAAATACAAATAAAATTTTACAATTATACATACAATTAAAATTTAACTTTCAATTACAATCACAACATAATATTTAATAAATATCATGGTCATTTAGTATTAAATCAATTAATAAAAATCACAATCATGATAACCATCGTACAAACATCATATTCGACTAAAAAACACATTCAAATTCGCTAACATCATCGTGATCATGATCATTTAACAAAACACAATTAGCATTGTATAACATCATCACAACACAAACATCAAATATGCATCACATGTCAAATAACTCATGGTATCACATACACATCTATCTGCAAGCTGCACATTAAATGAATATATCTAACATGACCTAACAATATACACATCATGATGATCACCAACATGTAAATTAAGTACAACTGCAACATGAACATAAAATACATGGACCATATATATATATATATATATATATATATATATATATATATGACCTAACAATATACACATCATGATGATCACCAACACGTAAATTAAGTACAACTACAACATGAACATAAAATACATGGACCATATATATATAATGTTAAAAATATACACTTGTAATATAAATTTCATGCAGGATCAGCTGGTGGTATAACATCAATAGCAGTACTAGTCAAGGCCTACTCATTCAATGGTGCAACCTCGACGATTGATTGTCTAGCCTACTCATGGTCATGAGTACTGCTGGATGCTGAAATATTCTAACTGGACGTGGCCGATGGTACAACCTCATATTTATGATGATTTATGCTAGATGCTAGTGGAGGCTACTCATCTGGCACGACGCAAGGTGAACGATCATGAGATGATGAGTTGCGGCTCGCAGACTGTTGATCATGTGTTGTGTCTCGACCATGCCTATAACGTGCAACGGTGCTCCTCAGACATGTTACTAAGTTCGTAGCTCCTACGACATGCCACATCAGGTTGTACATGTCACGTGACATGCCTCTCCACATCTATAACATCCTACCATCAGCTTGTATGTCTCTCATATGAGCAGGCCTGATGCCCCCTAAACAATCAATGCAGTGAGTTGGTCGTCCAACTCCATCCTGTATCTAGTATCAAGCTAACCACGCCTAGAAAAAGGCAGTACCGGTGCACCAGTAGGAGCAGGTCTCTCTGCACCAGCCTCCTGATGATCCTCGGCATTTAACATGCCCTGATCATCATCAGGATCCACACCTAGATCATGCGGTGGTGCCGGCATGTCCTCGCCATCACCCATTTTCTGCAAAATATATACAAGTACACAACAATAATTAGACAATTTCATTACATAATTTAATAAAAACAAATTAAAGAACATGTTAGAATAAATTTAAATAAAACATTAATATTGCCTCTATCATCTGGCGACTCATCATCTATGAAGAGGATGTTGGCACACCCTTTTCAATCCAATCCAGTATAAGGACAGGGGACCATAATGAAGGGATGCAGCTCATCAACACTGGGTAGAAACTCCAGTGCATCATGTGATATCCTCACTGAAAACACAGTCTCTCCCCTCTTGGGCATCATCTATCCCCACATGTGCATCCATGCTTCGAACATCGACCTACGAGGCTGATGAACAAAATTAGGCCTCGTCTCTGGAAACCTCTCAAAAAATAAACAAAAAAGCTCTGAAGAAAAAGGGAAGTTGACCCTCCCTTGTGCATAAGCACGACATCTATCTAAGGTTGTACAAAACTGCTGCAAAAAAATGGAAAACCACCTAACAAGTCATGGCTCATGTACTAAAGAATCAACATAATATAGAAGTGAGAACCTAATTCATTGCCCGTCACTAGTGTTGTGTGAAATGGTCAAAATCAGAACTAAGAAGCACCTCACCTCCTCACTAACAAATGCACCAATACATAGCTAACCTCCGATGACCTGAAAATCTGAAGGAGACAGTACATCTGCTCCAATGTATCTTTGGGAGTACACTAACTAACTCCCTGCTACATAGCCAGTTGGAACCTTTGGGAACGAGGGAAAATCCACCCCTCTCCTCGATAGCCCTGTAATGAAATTTATGTCCTCCTCAATGGGCATGTACCACTGGTTAGGACCAACCTGGAAAGCCTGTCAGTGGGAATTCCACCTGCGGATAAGATGTCTCAAAAACACACCATGGCCCTTTAGGGAAGTAGCCTCCTCATAGAACTTGAGGAGGCCTACCTGCCTTAGGAGCCCTTGGGTAGCTGTTGTAATAGGGCAAGGGTACACATCTCTCTCCCTCTCCCGTGCCTCCCATAGGTGAACCATCTCATACTTCTCCACCTGTTGTTGTTGTTGTTCCCCCTCTTCTATCTGAATGATTGATATATTAAATAATTTTTTTTTATTAAACGAGACATGTATTTAGGAATATACATATATAATTTTTTTTGGGAAAAAAAAAAAAAACAGTCAGTGCGCCACAAAAAACAGTCATGCATCGGTACCAGTGCGTCTTTTTTTTGTCATGCACTGGTGGCGGTGCCCCACATGACATTAAACATACCGTAGGTGGTGCTCCTGAAAATTTTCAGAGCACCATTGACTATTTTCGGTGTCAGGAGTGCGGTGCGCTGACTAAAATATACACCCAAGCATGTATAGTTGGGTCTACGCACCGACCTCCTGACTTCATTACATATTCAACGATACGGTGTTTTACCAGGCCACACCTTTGAACCTGTCGAAATGTTAAATGCGGTGCGCTGAAAAACATACATGCCCTAGGGTAGATATTTCCATCAACACACCGCGTTGCTACTATTCCACACAGTCAATGGTGTGGCCAACTAAATGACCACACCGCACTTTTTTTTAAATTTTAAAATTACGTGGTGCACATTTCGGTACCACCCCAGAAATGGTGCGGATACCGTTAGCATCGGTTGTAGTGCAACCTATAAATTTTAAAGGAAGCATAGCTTACCGGTGCGAGCCGAATGGGTCGAGTGCACTGTGCAACAATTTTGTTTTTTTCTTTTAAATGGTTAATTTTAAGGTTATTTGAAATTATAATCCGCTAAAAAGCTTAATTATTGAAAAACAAGAAAAATACCTGTACATTTGACCGTCAAGGAGGCATATTAGCTGTAGAATTTGCAAAAGAAAATTTTCCCACCGTTTTGCAAAATGCAAGCTAGAGATTGGTGGGCAATGCACAACAGTAGTGCGTGCAATGGGTGCAATGGGAGCACCTATGTCAAGGTGGCTCAGACAAGGATAAATTACACCGGTGCTTGAGACCTCTGGAGCACTGTGAAAAGTAAAAAATTGCAGTTTTTTGGTCGTAAGATTTTTTTTATTTAACCTTGTTCCGGTGCACGGGGTTTTATAGGTGCACCGGTGCGGTTTCTTAATGTCGTACCGGGCGTTTTCTATTTTGGCACGATGTTTTATGACGCACTAGTCCAGAAGATTTGTAAAGCACCGATGCCATATAGTAATACAACGCACCGAGTGGGTGTGTACGAAGTGAAAGGTGTCCGGTGTGCCAATGTTTTGTGCGCACCGGTGCTTTCTCTTGTTCAACGCACTAGTGTGGTTTTGGATGATAAGCACACCGAATTAAAAACATCCGCAAAAACCTCCGCCAGCCAACCTCCCCTAGTAACCTCCGCTAGAAATGGATTTCTGTAGTATTTTTATAAGGGGTTCCTCAAAAACATCCACTAGAGGGTCTTTTCCTTGTAGTGTCAACTTGTCTTATTTTTATTGCTTCTATTTTTAGTCCCCATTCTTTTATTTTGATGCAAATTTTTATCAAGTTTATGTGTTTTCACAATTTCGATTCATTTCCTAATAAGACATAAACTAACTTGCAATTATTTTAGTAATACCTTCATATCATTTTTGGATCAAATTTGGTATCAGAGCTCTTGGTTATGTGAAGGTTTGATAGGGATTACAAGTTTTCATATGATCACAAGATCCAAGCTCAATAAAGGAGAAGGATTAATTGAAGAATTCAATCCTGAAATTAGCTCAAGAAGGCCACCTTTCTAATCTTCTCAAACCATGGAAGGTGAAGAATATGATGGTGTTTATCCAGTAGAGAGAGAATTCAAAAATACCTTTCTTGATATGGATAACATGGTGAGAATATTATTTGATGAGAGGAAAATGTGATTGCTACCTGAAAGTTCTCGTCAACCAAAATAGGAAGGTAATGGTTCTCATAATACACCATATGGTAATGATAATGGTAATGGTGGTAATAGTGGTGATGGTGGTGTACCTAATCCTCCTCCTTCGCCTCCTTCTTTGCCATCTTCTCCTTCATCTCCTACTTCTTCACAAAAAGGACATAAAGGACATGCTAAATCCCATTTAATTAATCTTGATGTAAATTTTGAATTGCCAATATATGATGGAGAATTGAAAGTTGAAAAGTTGGATAATTTGGTGAGGAAAATTGAAGTATATTTCAAGATCCAAAACATTGATGATGACGTCACAAAAATCTAACTTGATTCTCTTAGGTTGGGAGGAATAAGAGTCATATGGTGGGAAGAAAAAATGCAAGAAGATCTCAAGAGAAATGGTAAGATTATTTCTTCTTGGAATGATTTTGTAGCTACTTTGAGAAAAGAATTTTATCCATTGGCATATAAACAATAAGAAATGATGGCATGGAAAAATATTAAGCAAGCTAAGGGTTAAAGTGTCTAATGTTATATTCAAGCATTTTGTTTGCAAGATTTTTTTTTGTGTATTCCTCTAGATACAAAAGAAACAATTATGAAGTATATTGGTGGTTTACATATCTGTATTAGATGTGATACTATTCTTATGCTTAGCCCAACCAAGTTAGATGAGGTGTGTGTACAAGATACACATATTGAAATTTGAGGAAAGAATGTGCGAGAAGATACTTCAAAGAAACCATCCATACCATTTTATGATAAGTCAAAGGGGAAAGGAAAAGGAAATAGAAAGAAGAAATCCACTGTTAAGAAAGAGGAAACAAAACTCAATTGAAAGCATTGCAAGAAGGATGGTCATGATGAAGACCATTGCTGGAAGTTGCATCTAGAATTGAGGCTAAAGAAGTTTTACAACAAGGGGAAACAAAAGACTATTGCTACAAATCAATGATTTGGGATACGATTCAGGTGATGATACAAAGATCACAACCATGGGAATGAAAGGTATAACTTCTAAATAAAATACTAGTTCTTCTAATGATTCCTCTGAATCTCTAAATGATAAGAAAATGAATGAGATTTTTCATATTAGAGTGGTCGTAAAGCATAATAAGGTTGATACCCTTTTTATGGCGGTTCTCAAGTTAATCTTATTTCTGAAGCAATTGTTAAGAAATTTAATTTAGAAACAACACCTCATCTTAAACCTTACTCTTTGGGTTAGGTATGTGGTGATGCCAAAATACCAGTAACATGACAATGTAAACTTAAATTTTCCATCACTGCTAAATTTGTAGATGAGGTTGTGCTTGATGTTGTACCTATTGACATTTGTGGGATTGTCATGGGAATTCTCTATATATATGATTGAAAATCCATATTCTATTGTGAGGAGAAAAAATATCATCTCCTGAAAGGAGGGATTGAATACATTGTAAGATAACATCATAAGAATAAAAATGTATCTCTTGATTGCACAAAACGAATGAAAATATTTGTTAATTCTAGCAAGAATTATGTATTGCTGATTGTAAAAGATAAGGATGTTGATAAATACGAAGCCTTCTCAGGATGTGATCCTAAACTTAATTATGAATTCATTGAAGTTGTTGATACTTTTGGAAAGATGTTTCTGGAACCTGAAGGACTCCCTCCAAAAAGAGGAGTTCAACATGAGATTCGGTTGTAGCAAGATGCTCCACTTCCTAATATTGGCATGTACAAAATGTTAGTTTTGGAAAGCATGGAGATTAAAAAGCAGGTGCAATATTTTGTTGAAAAATGTGTCATCAGACTAAGTATATCTCCTTGTGGGATTCTTATTATTTTGGTGCCAAAGGAAGACGACACATGGCAGATGTGCGTTGATTTCCGAGCTTTGAAAAAAATCACGATGAAGAATCGTTATCCTCTTCCTCACATTGATGATTTAATAAGTTCTAGATCAATTGAATCATGTTGTTTATTTCACTAAGTTATATTTAAGAAGAAGTTATCATCAAATTAGAATTGTTCAAAGTGATATTTGGAAAATTGTTTTAAAGACAAAACAAGGATTTTTTGAATCATTAGTAATGCCTTTTGGGATTTTTAATTCACCCGTAACATTTATGTGGGTGATGAATGATGTATTGTGACCATTCCTTGTTAATTTTGTCATAGTCTACTTAGATGATAGTTTGATCTTTAGTATGACTTGTGAAGAGCATGTAAAGCATGTAAAGTAGGTTTTGGATGTCTTAGAAAGGAAAAAGTTGTATTTAAAGATGTCCAAATGTGAATTTGGTAAGACATATTTGTTGTAATTAATTCATATTATAGGGGATGGTGAATTGAAAATTGATCCCTTTAAATTTGAGGTTATTGTAAATTGGCCTAAGCCCAAAAAGGTAACTGAAGTCAAAATCTTTCAAGGAGAATTCCAATACTGGAGGAAATTCATTGCAGTATTTTCATCCATTGCAGCACTGCTACATGGTTAAATTGATAAGTGTGAATCATGTTTTCAATGGTCTGGCAAACAACATAAAGCCTTCAATGTATTGAAAGAGAATACCAGTACAACACTGATTCTAACACTTCCAGATCTCAAGCAGCCATTCGAAATCCAAACAGATGCACGTGATTATTCCATGGAGGCAGTATTGATACAACACAGTAAGCCTATATGCTTTCACTCTAAGAATTTTACAACTACATTAATGAAATATCCAACATATGATAAGGAATTGTATGCTCTAGTACAAAGTGCGAAAAAATGGAAGCAATATTTAATGGGTAAAGAAACAATCATTCATATAGATCATAGATAATTACAATATCTTTAATTACAAACTAAGCTACAACAATCAAGGCACTTCAAATAGATGGGATTTTTACAACAATTTCACTTGGTCATAAGATATAAGAAAGGCATATATAACAAAGTTGCAGATATGTTATCAAGACCTATAATCATTGCTTCTACAATTCTTAAGCATAATTCAATCACACATGAAAGCTACATTGAACAATATGCTCAAGATGAATATTTTAAAGATATATATGCAACTTTGAGTAAAGACAATCAAATTGAAGAACTAGATTATCATGTTCATGTCAAACTATTATATCATCTTGGCAAGTTATGCATTCCACCAAGTGAAATAGTTAATCTTATAAGGGAAGCACATACATCTCTTATTTATGGTCATTTTGGTGTAGGAAAAATAATTGCTCAATTGTAGAGGTATTATTATTGGCCTCATATGAATGAAACTGTATCAAGATATGTAAGGGGGTTTTCTATGCATGCTACTAGTAAGCCAAGTAACATGAAATTGGGATTGTATACTCCACTTCCTATTCCTTTGTGTCCTTGGGAAAGTGTGTCCATGTATTTTGTGGGCGGATTACCTATGCCTAGGAAATTTCATGATTATTTGTATGTTGTAGTGGATAGGTTTTTTAAGATGTGTATCTTAATGCCTTGTGTTGGTGTCCCGTTTTTTGATAGTTTGGCAAATCAAAAGACAAGGCAACATCAGAACCAATCTTTAGAGTCCCAGGATCTAGTCCTCCTGTTCTCAGAGAGGGATCTCTCAAATGTTTGTTTGCAAAGGTTTGTCTTATGTGCTTAGAATATGGATTTTAGACTAGTTATTAAGTGCGGGTGTTTGTTTGTTTGTTTGGTTGAATTGATACAGCAGAACATGAGAGGTCTAGGAAAAATATATAGAATGGAGAAACATCTGTTTCATTGGGCAATGGAGTCAAGAAGAGGTCATAACATACTCATCAATGGATATGGGATATCAGAGGGAAAATCTAACTTGGCCACAGGATCCTTTGGTTTTGGAATGAGATGGACATCAATGATTTGGAAAGAGAAGTTTAATTCTCAACGTGAGGAACTTGAAAACATAACTTAATCAGTAAAGAAATATTTGATAGACAGGGCTAACCATAAATTCTACAAACATTCTTTAAGCAAATAATTACTTCAAGACAACTTTCAAAATGAAATCTAAGATTCGGGGAACACCCTATTTCCTCAAAGATTTTATTTCAAATGGCTTAGAAAACATAAAAGATTCACTGATAATTGCAGTCATAGAAGAGGGAACACCTAATACATCTATGATTACAACTATAAAAGACCTTCAAAACAACTTTTCAAGCAATGGAAAAGGGCAAGATTGAAACAGACCTCTTTGAATAACTTAAAACAATGGTACTTCAAAGGGAGACTTCAATAAGAGCTTTCAAGTGATAGCAGACAAGTAGGGAAAACCATAAATCATGCTGAAATCAACTATTTGAGCTATTATATAAATAAACAAGCATGAGGACTAAAGAGAGAGATTGAAGACTCTAAAATACCTCAGCAGAAGAAAACATAAAACAGTGAAGGATGAACAGGTCTAAGGTGCTTCCAGGAGTCGTTTCTTAGCCTAAAAATTTCAACCTACTTTAGTAAGAGATTATGTAACAGAATGAAAACAGGAGAAAACATTAAACAGTTCAGAATACTTCACCAACAGCCAAGCTCATGGATCCAATGATAGAGCCTTCTCAGTAACAAGCATGCAACAACATCATCAGGGCTTCCAAGACTTCAATATCATCTTCAACTTCAACAGACTATGTATTATTTCAGAGAGTTTCAGTATTACAACTAGTGATCAACCAACAACCAACAACTTCTCATCTTCTACATAAGTATTTATAGAAGAATGAGGAGGTGAGATCTGATAAAAGATCTCTCAAGACAATTAATACAGATTCAAGACTTCTCGGCCTTTGAGGGGCTCGATGGAGAAGTTAACAAATATTCTGTCTGTATTAACTGTTTTACATTTATGAATTAAGCTCGGTGGGAGCTTTTATTGACTTTAAGGCTTTGTGTCATGTCTGGAGTAACTCTGCAGATATTTTTAGCATTTAAGTTCTTTGCAGAAGTAACTCTTTGGCTGCGTTGAGGTGAATATATTCATTTGATCAATAATTTCGGCCTCTGTTTTGAATGCTTTGAGGCACAGGTGGCACTTATGATAGCTGATCAATCTTCTTTTCTGTTGTGATCTATCTTCAACACTGATACTCTTTTAACTGTGTTTTTAATAAACCAGTGTCTTGTCGATGTGCAGGGCCAACGCAGGGCTCGTATGGCATTACTACCTCATGAAGCAATGACGAGACACGGAGTAGAGCCCTGCGAAAAGTTTTCTTTTATGAATCAAAGGCGTGGGAATCGTCATTCCTAGCCTTCGCCCTTTCTCTTCAATATAATGGAAAAAACCATTAATCCCTGCAAAATACAAACAAAATTTATAAAATCCTGCGTTTTTTGGAAAAACTGCTTCAGAAGGTGGGGGAGGAGCGTAGCCGTTGGATGAAAGCATCCAACGATGGAGATCTACGTAGAAGAGGAAAAAAGGAGAGCAGGGAGAAGAAAAAGGTGGAGTGATTTTGGACCATCTGATCTAGACACGTGGACGGTCCAGATCCAATCGGAGGATCGCAATCGGGGGTGGCAGGCAAGTGCACCGATTAAAAAATGCGATGCGATTAAGTGTTGGTCGTTGATCTAAGGATCAAATCAACAGTGGAAAACAAATCAGAGGGATGGCTGATCGGGAGGAACAATCAAACACACCGATGAAAATTCACGATGCGATGTAGCGCAGACCATTGATCTGAAGATCTGATAAATGGTAGAGAATGAATTGGGGGATGGCCGATCAGCGGGAGCAAATAAGTGTATGCGATGGAAAACCCCGATGCGATCGGGCGCTGACTGTTGATCTGCTTACGATCAACGGCAGAGATTAGTTTTTAGAACGAACCAGCGGAAAACCCTTATACTTAACGAGAAACCCAAAATTTTAATAAACAAAGGTTTTGATGGATTGGAGTGGCATATTTATATATGAAGTGGCTGGCGCTCGATTGCGGGGCCGTTGGATGTATGAAATACAATGGGCCTGGGGCTTTATATAACAAGGGCCAATTGCAATTGGAACTTTGGGCCCAGTCTTTCAATCAACCCATTTGGATTTCTCTGATGCGATTGCGCATCGGGTCTTTTTAATCTAACCTTTTTCATTTAATCACGTTACTTTGGTTTTTTAGATCAAAACTTTGGATAAATGGGTTTTATGACTTTACAAAAGAAAAAGGTGATCGGGAATGGATTTTTACAAGGTTTTAAGCGCCAAAGGCGGGCCCATGGGTTATATGAAAAGATAATATGATCGGGTTTTATAAGCACGAGGCTTAATCGCATCGGAGTTTTGTAATGGTAAAAAGATTTTGCGCGCTTGAATGTTTGCGATGCGATTAAGCGCCTTGTGGGCCTAGCGCCTAGTTTTTATGGCAAGGGCACATGTGGGGAAGTGGTTAGGGGGCTTAGCTGAAGGGGGCTAAAGCCTGAAACATAAAACATGGATTTTTTATGGTTTTTCAATGTTTTCAAAGGGATTCGAGGGTTTCGGTAAGGCTAAAAAGTGAGTTTTAAACCTTACAAAATGGATTTTCATGAATGGAAGAAGGGAAATCATGAAAAATAGAGGAATTTTATGGAAAGAAAGGGGTAAAAAAGTGAAGTTTAGTTTTGTGGTGGGAGGAGGGAAAAAGGTCTTTGCAACAGTATTTTTACTTATGGAAACAACAGATTTTCAGAGTATGAAATGGAAACAACAGGGAAGATTTATGACTAATTACCAGATGCCTTCATGAATCTTCAAGCGGTAACACTTTTTTTCAATAAAATTTGTTCCTTGAAGGCTGCAAAATCAATTAGCCATCTTATGGTATAACAAATTATACGTGGCTAACACCTTGTAAAAAGCAGGTCACAACTGAAAAAACAAAACAATTTTTCTTTCAAAATTTATGGTTTCACATTCTGTTACCCACATCTATTGTATTTGATTGAGATTATAGATTTCTTGGGAAATTTTTCTCAAGTCTGTGGGAATTGATGGACACCAATTTAAAGAAAAGCACAACATGTCATCCACAAACCGACAACTAGACATAGGTGGTGAACAAGACAATGATACATCTACTCTGAGGATATTGTAGCAAACATCCTACAGTTTGGGATGAGCACTTAAACTACATTCAAAATTCCTACAACAGTGCCAAGTATTCATTTACTCAGAAATCTCCATTCAAAGCATTTTATGGTTATTTACCAAAATATCCTTTAGATTTTATCTTTGTTAAAGATATTGTAGGATGGACACAGTGATGAGGAGAAAATCAAGCATTTCATTGAAAAGATCCATTTTGTACATCAAATGGTGCAGGAATAGTTGGAAAAGAACCAAGCCAAATATAAATCCAGGCATGAAAAGCATCGTGTTGATCTCAATTTAAAGGTGGGAGACCAAGTTTAGTTATACAACAGCAAAGAAATGTTGCAAGGAGATGGTAAAAATATCAGACTGATCTAATATGGTCCATTCAAAATCTTAGAAAATATTGGTAATAATTATTTTTTATTAGATTTTCCTCCTTATATGCAAATAAATTCTATTGTAAATGTTGAAAAATTGATATTGTATGAGATGATCATGGATCAATAGAAAATTATTCAAGTAACTTCCATAGAATATTTTTCTCCTGAATACATGTATGAGTTGCAAGAAGACACCATTCTTGACAGAAAGACAAGGAATTCACGCAGAGGTGATGTGGAGTACCTTCATGTGGGGATCAAAGGTACTAATCCAAGCAATGCACGATGGATCGAGATTGAGAAGGTGAGGGAGATTTACCCTCACTTATTTTCTGAGTAGTACCAGAACTCTGGTGGTCCAAAATATTCCAGTGGGGAGAAGTGATCTAAAGGATCCAAAAGATGCTCAAAGTTCCAGAAAATTCTCAAAATTCAAAGTTATTAGATGAAGATAAAGACATACTCAATGCATAGTTATCGTTGCTTTGATTCCAATGAAACTTGAACAGGAGGAAACATAAATCATATGCAAAAGTTATGCAAGTTAAAATTTCAGGTCCAAGCAAGGAAAATAGTCAAAGGTCAACATGTCAAAGTCAATGGTCAATGCTCAAGGTTCCACAGTCAAAGTTCAAAGCTCATGGTTTCGGATGACACATGGCATGTTTATATTTCGACAAATTTCGTCATGTGGTTGGTTGAATTTAGAACAACTGAGGCAACATGTGGCCCGCTTAGGAAAGGCTGTGTGACCCTATCACTTTGGTAAAAAAAATTATCGATCGACCAACAAACCAGATGGGATTTGAATCAACAACATATTTGCAAGAAATCCCACACCTTACCACTACATCGCTAGAGAGACTTGTTATGTGTTTTGGGGATGTTTTATTTAAGGTGTATGTCATTGCATATGGGGGGAAGGGATATGGTGGGAGCTCACCATATCCACTGAGATGGTGATCAATCACCAACATTAGAAGAACACCTTCGCGCTATGGGTAATGACCTAAGGCCATAAAAATTAACATATACATTTTATATTATATGGTGGGTTAGCAGGTCCATTGACCCCACCACCATAACTTTTAGAAATTAAATTATATGTGATACAAACGCTTGTATATCATTCCAAATCATGCCTATTGAGGACCAAACACCCGATCTCGGTTATAAACCAAAGCGTCCAACTGTTGAGATATGGTGGGTTTTTTTGGAATACTTTGCAAACGAAATTTCTTTTAAGTTTCAGAAAAAGAGTATTTTTAGCCATTTAGAGGCCAAATTGAGCGTTTCAAAAGCCAAAACAGGGGTTTTTGGCCCTTCTACGGGAATTAGAAGAATTATTTTGATGATTTGGAGGCTGTAAATAGATGTAATTGAGAATTTGAGCATCCTATTAAAGTGGTCACACTAGAAGCGGACCTAGAGGCATGGCCCAGGAGGGGTGAACTCCACTATCAACTTTTCATATTTTTCTTGCTTTTATTTTCAGTCTCCATTTTTTTCTTTTGGTGCAAATGTTTATCAAGTTTAATTTTTTCACAATTCTGATCCGTTGCATAATAATACTTAAAATAACTTGCAATTCATTCAGTAATACCTTCATTTCATTTCTAAATCATTTTTTCACCCTTTCCATTTCCTTTGAATATTTCCTCACTTCCCAAGGCTCTTAGTGGTTGTTTTGGGAAAAAATTTCTTTCTTGTAGAACTTTGTTAGCTTCCTGTAGAAATTATGTCCCTTCCTGTAGAAAATTTGTTCTTCCTGTAGAACTTCTACTACTCCTGTAGCACTTATGGTGTAGCAAAAAAATTGACTCCTATAGCAGTTATTCGTTGCATGCCAAGAGGTGGTGGGTCCACCTTTTTATTATTTTATTTTTTTTTTCATTATTTTTTCTTTTTCCAATATTTTTCTCTTTTTTTTCAAGAAAAATAAATTTAAAGTGATTTTAATTAACTGCGTCTTCCCCCACCTACTTTTTGTACTCCATGATAACATCCCACTTTCTTATTATTTTTCACTTTTATCTCATTTATCTCCCACATGTGTGGGTGTCCTTTGGAGAAAAGTCAAGTGAATTGCTAGATATGATTGAGGATTCATGATATTGAGTTTGGCTATAAAATACCTTTCCTTATCACATTTTTAATGTTTTCTCAAGCTAGAATAGGTTTGAAGGGCGAGGTTAGAGATTTGCATACCTGTGCCTTACCATGAGTGTTTTTTGTGTGCAGGATGTTGTTGTAGTTGTGGAGGATTCCTTTGATGATCCTGAAGCTGCATGTGATAATATGATGGAGGTACTCTAGGTTTTCTTTTTTTTGTTGTTGCTCTTGATGTGAGTATTGTAGCTAATCATATGTCATTTCTAAATAGAGGTAAGGTTGTTGTGCATGTCTTCTAGAATTTATTGAGAAATATATGTATTTTTTATGTTTTCTTGTTGAATGATGCTTGATGATGCAGGTTTATCATTCATGTATATTCTCTTTGGATCAAATGTTTCTATTTTTTGAGTGATCAAGAATCTTGTAGCATCTAAAAAATTTTCTTGTAGCTTCTTGAGGATTAGATTTATCATCTCCAAATTATCCAAGGTTTTTGACTTCTGGATATAGTACTCTAGCTATGGTCTGGCACGGGATGTGCAGACTTTTACATGACTCTGTGTCTTCCTATAGAATTCACATAGACCCTAGTAATATAAAAATTTTGTTTAGGTTATTCCTTTAAAAATACTAATAATTCATAAGTAATATGCTGATAAGGATCAAATAGCTTTTTTGTGGTAGAAGAAATGGAAGAAGGAGTGAAAAGTGGTGTTTTTTATGGACATAGGTGTTGAGCCTCAAGATTGTGCTTTCTTTCATCTTACTTCACCTCATTTTCCTTTGTCCATTGCTATCCTAGACCCAATTGATCAATGAATTTAGTTAAAATTACTTTTAGAATGATTAACATGACTGACTTGCTAAGTTTTGTGATTTTTGCCATTGTAATGCATTTTGACCAGAACTAGCTGCAGAATGCAAACATTCCGTAGCTAATCGGAAATTTTGCAGTTGTCTTCACGTTTGGGTATGTTCCAGGTGGCCTCTCAAGAAAAACCGCATATGGGCATATTCCACGTCATGTCTACATTGTTCGTTGCTCACCATGAAGGAAGAAACGAAATCTGGATATGGTTTTGGTACGTGGGAACACATTTAAGAAGGCAGACTTCTAGTAGGACTGTCTTAGTCCAGATGTCTTTTTCCTTTTTACGCAGCCACTTCAAGAGTCCTAATGTGATTTCTATAAGGAAAGACAATGATCCTGGAATTGTTGCAAGTCTTGTTATGTACATTTTTTATATAAACACTTGGGAAACCGAGAGCTAGGCTAGATTTTGTTCTAGATTTTGCTTAGATTCTGTGCTACATTTCTGAAGACGCAGATTGCTCTGTTCAAGTTATTTCTCTTTTAATGAAGCAGACAGTGTTATTTTGAAAGCGTTGATTTGATTTGGAGTTAGATTCCGTCTGGTGGTAGAGGGCCCCTGCCCCCTGTACGGATTTATTTGCGTAATTTAGATAAGTATTCTAGCTGCTTTTATGTTTTTGAAGTTGAATTCGTAGTTGTTTTCATTAGCTACTATAGTTATACTCGTTCTAAAAAATCTTCCAAAAGAAGAAGCTCTTCCAAAAGATTATAATGATGAATGGGAAATGGCTATAGTGTTGTAGGATTTAATTGTAATCTCTTTTGTTCACCATCACAGTTATACTTATGCTAAGCACTCTTCCAAAAGAAGAAACTCTTCCAAAAAATCCTTATAATGTCTTAAGCATGATTGTGATCTTGAACGTTTCAGTTGTGTGTTTTCACTAAGTATTATAGCTATTCTTGCTCTTAAAATTCTTTTCCAAAATATCATAATGATGGGTAGGAGATAGCTATGATATCTTAGTTTTTCATTGCTTTCAGTCTTTATGTTTTCATTTGCACTGAATTGTATAGTTAGGATTGTTCTAAGAAATTCTTCCAAAATACCAATCATGATGGACAAACAGACTGTATAATTCCATATAATAATGCATGATAGCCTAGTTAGGATACTCCGGAGTTTAATTGCACTTAACTCATGCTCAGTTATTTTGTTTTGAGTTTGATAATGACTTGTAGTTCAACACTGTTTTAGGCTAGTGACATTTTAAGTTCAGTTTTAGCTTAACTCATTGCATTTGCACTCCATATTCAGTTGTCATTCACTGCATATTAGATTACTTCAGTTGTTAAACTTAATCAAAAAACCTTCATTATTTACAAACCTCTTCTTGTTCTAAAATCCATAATTGATTCCTAACCATACGAACATAAGACAATATCATTTTAAGGCCTGAAGTACTTCTGCAACTTCCTTATCATTTCACAAACAAACATTTCCTCAAAAGACTATTTTAAAAATCTATAACCTTTGAGTGTAGTGTAGTGTCATCAAACTAAGTTGCAGAATAGAGTTAGGAACTAGTCTTAGAGTAGAAGACCTTATGATGGTATCAATGTTTTACTCCAAATATGCTTCAATAAATCTCTAATCAAGGATAAAATGTTGCATCATTATAATTTAGTTGTTTAACTGTTTAGTTAGGAGGATTTGCACACTTAGTTGACCATGTCTCAAGCTCTCTCTCAAAATGCCTTTGATGAAAGAATTTGACAAGTTGAGTTTGTGTTTTGAATCATTTGCTTAAAAGTCATTATCAAGCTTTGTTTTTTCTTAGTCATAGTTTAGACTTGATTATGTTTTTAGTATTGCATTTGCATTTACCATTTGACATCAACCAATTAGGCTTCACTCTGTATTTCTTAATCATCAGCTTCCTTCCATTAGCTTTCTAGTCATTTTCCTTGTGAACATAAAGCCACCAAAAGATCAAAAACATCATAAATCATCACAAAAGACCAAAAACATCACAAAACACTACACACAACACATTAAGAAACAAACACCTAGGTACATATAGTACACTTCACTTCAGCAATTTACCAACCCTGGTTGACAATTAAATGAGCTCAATTTAGGAGACTAGATTGAGACCAAACATTTTGGCGCCGTTGCCGGGGAAGTGAAAACTAGGTAACCTTTGTTTCTTAGCATCCAAAAACAATTATATGCGTAGGGAGAGAGATTCAAGGGGAAGATTTATAAGCAGCAGAGGCAGAAGTTTGATTTCTATAACACCACTTGTTTCATCTAGATCCAGAGCCAGTACACCTTCAACTCAAACCCATATTCCATCCTCTCCTGATCCTGGACTTCTAGAAGATCTAAGGTCAACTATTCAATTAGAAAAACCTTCCACTTCATCCACTGAACCTACCATAGAAGAAGATCTAAAAACTCCTGTTAGGGACACAAACCTTTCCACTTCCACAGGAGAGTCAACCATGGCAGAAGAAGGAGGAGGAGGATTTTTTAATGGAGAACACACACTATTTGGAGGTAGAGGTAGAGGTAGAGGAGAAGGAGGTAGAGGTGTATATGGAGGAAGAGGTAGAATAGGAAGCTCTTTTGGGTTCCCTATAATTGATGAAGAAACCAATACAACCATGAAAAACATTTCACCCTCTGGCCTTCCAAACTTCTATGGATTTAAAACTGAAGATCTTGAAACCTTCTTATTTGAATTTGAAGTGCTGTGTAGAACTTATGACTACTTACAAGATGCTCAAAAACTGAAATTATTTCCTTCAACTTTGAAGGGAGCAGCATTGAAGTGGTTTATGAGTCTGATCAGTAGTTCTATTAGAACACGGGAAGACATGAAACAAGCATTTCTAGAGAGATATTTGGATTATTGTATGCCGGTTAATCATAAGGAAGTAGTGTTCAAGATGTTACAAAAATAAGATGAAAATTTGGAAGATTTGTTGGAGAGATTTAATTACAAAATAAAAAGGGCAAAAGTGGAAAACCTAGATCAAGACACCTTAAAAGCTCTTTTGTTGAAAACAATTAGGGATGAATGGTTGGATATCCTTAACATGATGGGAAAAGGGGATATATCACAACTCACATTACCTGAAATATCTGAGCTATGTATCAACCTTTCAAGAGGGAAATCTAAAACTGTCAAAGGTCCAAGAGATCCCGCTCTTGCAAGGGCAAGTAAGTCTGCTTCTGGGACAGTAAGTAGATCAGAAATAGGACACATGCTTGATGATTTTAAATCTGACATCTTAGGGAGTCTTAGTGAACAAATAAACACCCTTAAGATACAAAACAAGCAAAAGGCTGAATCTGATGCCTTGGCAATCTTTTGTCCCAAATGTAGAAAGAAACATGCCTTGAGAGAGTGTCCTTTGGATGTAAAAGTTGTAGAAACCCGTGTCATTTGTTCTGAAAAACATGAAACAATAATTTTCCTTCTCTTCCTGGTCTCAAAGTTGTCTTTCAGGAGGAAACTCCTACAGATTCCATAGAGTCTCTCAATTTTGTATCTAGAAGACCTTGGCAGGGACCTCAAACACAAGGATTCCATGATCAAATGTATAATCAACCTCCACCTTGGAATTCTTGGCAGCAACCTTGGCCCCAATTTCAAAATCAATCTCAATCTTGGGCACAAGGAACAAAAAGTCCCTATGGAAGATACTCCCCATACTATCAGTATCCACCATCCTATCCACTATATCCACATTTTTATCCTCAAAATCCTCAACAAAATTTTCCTCAAAATCTTCAACAAAATTTTCAACAAAATCCTCAACAACATCATCAGAACCAACCACATCAAAATCAACCACTTCCATTACCATTCCCTCAAAAATCCAATCAATTGCCAGCTCAGCCCATACCAAACCCCAATAATAAGAACCCTCGGAATACATACATGATAGAAGGACAACAATTTCCAACTTATTTAATTACTCCTCTAGACCTTAGTGATGTTCAACTTAGGTCTGGAAGGATACTTGAGAAGAGGAAACCTTCTGTGATCATACAAGAACAAGATAATTCTGAGGAAGACTCCCTACGGGTTAATAAAAGTCTTGAGGAAGATACATACTTTCAAGACCAAAACATTGAAAAACTGAAACAAAAAGATCCAATAAATCCAACTCCAGTATTAGAGAAACCATCCACATCTACTTCTATACCTCCCTTTCTGGAAAGATTACAAATTGATAAAGGTGTAGAAAAACAAATAATGGTGCCTAATTATGATTTCTTGGATGAATTGAGAAATGTTTGCATTAAAATTCCATTATTGCAAGCCATCAAGGAAATCCCAATTTTAGCCAAAACAATAAAGGAGTTGAGTATGAAGACAACAAGAAAAAGAATAAGAGAAACCAAGAAAATTCAACTGGTAGGACAAATAGCAGACATTATGATGGGTAAGATTACTATTCCAAAGTACCTTGACCCAGGAAATTCAGTTGTCAAAATTCACATCAATGGAATTGAAATTAAAAACACACTCATTGACTTAGGAGCAGCAATAAATATCATGAGTAGACAAATCATGGACAAACTGAAACTTCCTAATCTTCTCTTTACACCCACACTATTACAATTAGCAGATAGATCTGTGATCAGACCAGATGGGGTAATAGAAGACATTCAAGTGTCCCTAGACTCTTGGGAGTACCCTGTGGATTTCATGATCCTGACACCCAAGAATAATCTAGGAGGCCATCCTGTTATACTAGGAAGACCTTGGTTGGCTACAGCTGATGCTTTTATTAGTTGTAGGTCCGGTGATATGTATATTTCTGATGGTAGTTCAACAAAGAAATTCACTTTATATCCTCCAGCTAGGACAATTACGGATCTAGATGACACTCAATGGATAGAGGATGAAGAATATTTACAACCACTCTTCACAATTTCAGAAATTAGTGAAGATAATCAAATTCTGAATACTCTAGAAAACTTTGAATCCTCTCCAGAACATAAACATGAATCATTTCAAGAGGGATCCAACATTGATTTTTTGTCATCAAGGCAGATGTCTCTTCATTCTATGGAAAAATTTGGCAGCTCTACAAGTGAAATTTTTCCAGGCAAAACTTTGAACATAAACAAGAACCTAGAAAAATTTCAACAAGAAGAGTTAGTCAAAGTATTACAGAGACATTCTTCTGCATATGCATGGGAATACACTGACATGAAAGGGATAAGCCCCAAGACTTGTACTCATCACATCTATATAGAGGAAAATTGCAAACCAATCAGACAACCTCAAAGACGGATGAATCCAAATCTTAGGGAAATTGCTAAAGAAGAATTGCAAAAATTGTTAAATGTTAATTTCATCTATCCTATTTCAGATAGTCAGTGGGTTTCTCCTTTGGTAATTGTGCCAAAGAAAAATGGAAAATGGAGGGTGTGTGTTGACTACCGAGAACTGAATAAAGCTACTCTTAAATACCATTTTCCCTTACCTTTCATAGATCAAGTATTAGATACATTAGCTGGAAAAAAGTACTCTTCATTCCTAGATGGGTTTAGTGGTTACAATCAAATCCAAGTAGCACTTGAAGATCAAGACAAAACCACATTTACCTGTCCTTGGGGTACCTATGCTTACCGAGTATTGCCATTTGGATTATGCAATGCACCTACAACATTCCAAAGGGCAGTATTAGGAATTTTTTCAGATCTAATACATGATTGTGTAGAGGTGTACATGGATGATTTCACAGTTTATGGAAACTCATTTGAAGAAGCTTTAGACAACTTGCAAAAAGTTTTAAAAAGATGTCAAGAAGCAAACCTTTCACTTTGTCATGAAAAATGTTTTATGATGTTTACTGAAGGTATTGTTTTAGGGCACCACATTTCAGGGGATGGGATTAGAGTTGATGAGTCTAAAGTTGAAGTCATATCTAACTTATCCATTCCAAGTTGTCAAAGAGATGTTAGAAGTTTCCTAGGATTTACAGGATATTATCGGAGATTTATAGAAAACTTCACCAAAATAGCATCTCCACTCTTCAAATTACTCACCAAAGATTGTGAATTCAAATGGACTTCTGATTGCCAGTTAGCTTTTGAAACCCTGAAAACCAAAATTTTTGAAGCACCTATATTAAGGGGACCTAACTGGAAGTTACCTTTTCATATCTCCACAGATGCCTCTGATACAGCTCTAGGAGCAGTATTGGGGTAGAAAGACTTGATTCCCTATGCCATCTATTATACTAGTAAAAATTTGACTCCTGCAGAGTTAAACTATACTATAACTGAAAAAGAGTTTTTAGCTGTTGTTCATGCCATAAACAAATTTAGACACTATATAACAGGCTATGAAACTTTTGTTCACACTGATCATTCTGCAATTACATACTTAATGAATAAATACATTACTAATGGAAGAGTTATAATATGGTTATTGCTCTTACAAGAATTCAACATTACTATTCTAGATAGGCCTGGAAAACAAAACACAGTAGCTGATTTCCTATCTAGACTCCAAAATATCAAAGATGACACTCCAGTTGAAGATCAATTTCCTGATGAATATCTTTTTGCAATTTCTACTCAAACTCCATGGTTTGCTGATATTGCTAATTATTTCGTTTCAGGAAAATTTCCTTCAATTATGAATGCAAGGGATAAAAGAAAAATCATTTGTGATAGTGCAAAATATTCATGGGTTGCTAATGAGTTGTACAAGACAGGTCCAGATTTGATCATTAGAAGGTGTGTTCGTGAAGATGAGATGCATGAGATTCTCAAGGCATGTCATGATGAACCTTGTGGTGGACACTTTGCAGATAAGAGGACAGCCTATAAGATCCTTAATTTAGGATATTATTGGCCATCCTTGTTTAAAGATGCTAAAGAGTATGTCAAAAGGTGTGACAGTTGCCAAAGGGTAGGGAAAACTTCTCCTTCAGGTGAGATGCCATTACAACCTCGGGTACATATTGAACCTTTTGAAAAATGGGCTTTGGATTTTGTAGGACCTATTAGTCCTCCATCAAGACAAAAGAAATATATATTAGTTTGCACTGATTATGTTACTAAATGGGTAGAAGCTAAGCCATTACTTGTTTCTAATGAAGCATCTGTAGTTACTTTTCTTTTTGAGGATATTTTTACTCGTTTTGGTGTCCCAAGGGAAATTGTTACAGATCAAGGAGCTCAATTTACATCAAGGCTAGTGGAGAAAATGATGGAGAGGTACAAAATCAGGCATAGAAAATCTACTCCTTATCATCCACAAGAAAATGGTCAAGTGGAATCTACTAATAAGGTCATTGAAGGAATCCTAACAAAAATTGTTCATTTACATAGAAGAGATTGGGTAGATAGGCTTCCTGAAGCCTTGTGGGCCTATAGAACTACATGGAGAAACACAACAGGCCATACTCCTTATGAACTTGTTTATGGAAAGCAAGTTTTGTTTCCCATAGAGTTCCAGATTCAAACTTTCAAAATGGCAGTTCAGCTAGGACTTGATTTGACGGAGGCACAAAAGCATAGACTGGAGCAAATTAATGAATTGGATGAGATCAGACAAGATGCAGTTCAGAAAACAAGTCTAGTCCAACAGCAAAGGGCTAGATGGCATGACAAGTACATTAAAGAGAAGAAATTCAAAGAGGGTGACTGGGCTCTCTTGTTTGATTCAAAATTCAAGGATTTTCAAGGTAAATTTCAGACACATTGGCTTGGGCCATATGAAATTGTTGAAATTTTTGATAATGGGGCAGTCAAAATCAGAACTATAGATGAAAAAGAGGTCACTTTTCTTGTGAATGGTCATAGATTGAAGCTATATCACAAACCACTCTCAAGAGAAGAATTTGTCAAGAAGTTCCAAGAAAGCAGTGATGTGAAGTTAATGAAGAAGAATCTCTCTTCTTCATCAACTTGATTAAATTTTCTGAAGCATTTCTCTTTGAAAAAAATAAATAAATAAAGGTATAAACATGAAAACCAATCATTGATTGGCATGTTTATACAGAAAAGATAGGGTGAAAATCAGAGTCTCTCTGACACTCTAACTTTTCCATTTTGTTTTTACAAGCAGCTGTTACAAAATCATAAGTTTAGATCCATAGTGCTTATGATCCATTTCATTTCATTTCATTCCATTCACTTATCCATCCATACTCCATTTCATTAATTCATTCATATTCTACTTCATTCCATATTTCATTCATCTCATTCCATACTCCATCCATCTCATTTTCATGTCAAAATTTAAAGTTTGATATCTTACTGTAAATGAATAAAACATGTCATGGATTGCAGGGCAGTTCTTATGTTCTTCCACTCCATTTCATAAACTGAGACCATTCCATTTCATCATCCACTTCATACATATCATGTCTCATCATCCATCTTCATTCATACCATATAACATTTCACCTATATTCCAAAAACACTCCATTCCATGATTAAAATACTCTACAGGTACATTCTGCAGCTTAACAGACATTCTGCAGCTGATCAGCCGTTCTGCAGCCAGACAGTCATTCCGCAGCTAAAAATCCTGAAGAAATTAGTCAGCAGACATTAGAATTGCAAAAAAATGATCCAGTGTATCCATGAATAAGAAGAATCAAGAAGGATTATGAAGACTCTTCCAAAGAAGAACAAAGAAGACAAAGACTACAAAAATCAAATGAAAGGCAGAGGTAACAAGTTTAGATTATAATGGCATTTCATAAAAGTTTAGCATAGTTTTAGTTATGAATTGTTCGAAAAGGTTTTTTTAATTATTTTTATTGATCATGACCAATAAACCCTCCACAAACTTTGGATTAAAATCTCTCATTTCAAATTCTACACCCGATATCATTTAAGCGGTTCAAATGGTCGGATTGTTTCAATTCTTCACATCACCCAACCAAATCATTCAATGATGATTTTCTTTTCCGTTGTAAAAATCTCCGCCGTCTTTTCAATCATTAATTCGTTTCCTCCACCTTACTCCATTACCTCATTCCGTAACTACTTCCATCACTCCATTCTGTAGCCGGCACTTCATTCCGCAAACAGAGATATCCTTATCACTGAGAGCAGAGCAAAAAGGGTATATCAGTTTAGATATCAAAGCACTATCACCGTGGGAAGAGATTAAGCATTATCACTGTAAACGTAGAGGTATAGCAGTGAATAATTTGAAGTCATTTGTCACCGGGAGACTTACGTATAGCAGTGAAGAATTTGAAGCCATTTGTTACCAAGAGACAGAGGTATAGCAGTGTGGGAATTTGAAGCCATTTATCACCGAGAGATAGAGTTATAGCAGTGTGGGAATTTGAAGCCATTTGTCACTGTCAACCAGAGGCATATCAGTCCAAAGTTTCATTGTCAACCAGGGGCATATCAGCTCAATGTTTGAAGCTGTTGTCACTGTCAACCAGAGGCATATCAGTCCGAAGTTTGAAGCTGTTGTCACTGTCAACCAAAGGTATATCATTCCGAAGTTTGAAGCCATTGCCATTAAGAACCTGAAGCCATTTCAATTCGAAGGTGAAAGTTATTGTTTCAGTGGGTAGAAAGAGTATTAATCTGAACATTGAAGAAGCAATTATGGGTTTCATTGTAAGAACTGAACCAGTGGGTACAAAATACCTAGAAGGCTACCCTCAATGCAAAGAAATGTTGCAACAGATAGGATGGTTACAATTTTTGGAGAAATTTAATGGCTTCCACAAAGAAGTCACTAAAACATTTGCAAGATCATTTCAAGGAATTGAAGTTGAAGTGGGAGATGTAAAATTCACTGTCACTGAAGTTTTCATTTCAGAAGCTACAAGGTTGCTTAGAAATGGAGAGAGATGGTTCAAAAACAGAGAATTCCATCATGAATCTTGGAAGCAAATTCTAAAATCACCAGGTATGGATGTCACTGTGTTTAAGAAAGGAATTCCAAGTTCTGCAATGAAAAATAAATGGAGAAACATACTACTTATTCTGCAAAAATTTATTACATGTGAGGGTAGATATGGCACATTTTATGTTTACCACATTAGACTGATAATGCATTTTCTGGGGGAAGACTTAAACCTACCCTACTTCTTGCTTCAAAGTTTGAAAAATATGGCTTCCTGTGTTCAAAGAAGGGTTCAATTTTTAGAGACAACTCTATACCATCATGGCTTGGTGAAGATTTTAATTGAACACCATTTAGCCAAAAAAAATGATACATGGGAAAATTTCTTGATAAGAAATCATTTTGAAGAGCTTCAAAAATTGAAATTGACAAAACAGTCCAAGAAAGTAGTGAGGAAATCATCTCAGAGAAGTTGACTCAAACCAAGAGACAACTTAAGAAAGAGAAGGTAATCAGGAAATTTGCCACAGAGAAAGGAGAGGGATCTTCTTAGCCAAGAAGAAGCCATAGACTAAAGGGGAAACTAAGGAAAACTCAAATCAAACAAACAGGGGTGATTAATATAGAAGATGAGGAAACATCTATTGAAGAACATGTTAAAGAGGATTTTAATGAAGGAACCCATGAAATTGACCCTGCTCAGCAAGAAGTTTATGATTATCTTGAAAATTTGGAAAGGAAAGCTTCAGAGAGCAGAGAGAGAACCCCTAGTCCTCCATTGTCCGAAATAGATGTGTTAAGAAGGGATAGGTATGAGCTGGAGATACTTAATAGACACATAAAAAATGAGAATGAAATTTTGAAGGAACAAGTCAAGCTCAAAACCGATATGAACTCAACCTTATCCCTACATATAGACAAAGTGGAAAAGGCTAATGAAAAGTTGAAGAAGAGGAACAAGAAGCTAATCAGGGCACTTACCAACTTAAGGTTCAAACTTGTCATCAGAAAACCCAGAAGATCTTTAGCTTCCAGGCAAAGGAGAAGGAGAGGATTAGATGTTCTTGCAGAAGCCTCCGAGTTTATAGGATAAGTTGCATGAGGACATGCAAGAAGTCAGCAGTGGGGGTATGTTGAGCCTCAAGATTGTGCTTTCTTTCATCTTACTTTACCTCATTTTCCTTTGTCCATTGCTATCCTAGACCCAATTGATCAATGAATTTAGTTAAAATTACTTTTAGAATTATTAACATGACTGACTTGCTAAGTTTTGTGATTTTTGCCATTGTAATGCATTTTGACCGGAACTAGCTGCAGAATGCAGACATTCCGTAGCTAACCAGCAATTCTACAGATGTCTTCACGTTTGGATATGTTCCAGGTGGCCTCTCAAGAAAAACTGCATATGGACATATTCCACGTCATGTCTACATTGTTCGTTACTCACCATGAAGGAAGAAACGAATTCTGGATATGGTTTTGGTACGTGGGAACACATTTAAGAAGACAGACTTCTAGTAGGACTGTCTTAGTCCAGATGTTTTTTTTCCTTTTTACGCATCCACTTCAAGAGTCCTAATGTGATTTCGATAAGGAAAGACAATGATCCTGGAATTGTTGCAAGTCTTGTTATGTACATTTGTTATATAAACACTTGGGAAACCGAGAGCTAGGCTAGATTTTGTTCTAGATTTTGCTTAGATTCTGTGCTACATTTCTGAAGACATAGATTGCTCTGTTCAAGTTATTTCTCTTTTAATGAAGCAGACAGTGTTATTTTGAAAGCGTTGATATGATTTGGAGTTAGATTCTGTCTGGTGGTAGAGGGCCCCTGCCCCCTGTACGGATTTATTTGTGTAATTTAGATAAGTATTCTAGCTGCCTTTACGTTTTTGAAGTTGAATTTGTAGTTGTTTTCATTAGCTACTATAGTTATACTCGTTCTAAAAACTCTTCCAAAAGAAGAAGCTCTTCCAAAAGATTATGAAAATGAATGGGAAATGGCTATAGTATTGTAGGATTTAATTGTAATCTCTTTTGTTCACCATCACAGTTATACTTATGCTAAGCACTCTTCCAAAAGAAGAAACTCTTCCAAAAAATCCTTATAATGTCTTAAGCATGATTGTGATCTTGAACATTTCAGTTGTGTGTTTTCACTAAGTATTATAGCTATTCTTGCTCTTAAAATGCTTTTCCAAAATATCATAATGATGGGTAGGAGATAGCTATGATATCTTAGTTTTTCATTTCTTTCAGTCTTTATGTTTGCATTTGCACTGAATTGTACAGTTAGGATTGTTCTAAGAAACTCTTCCAAAATACCAATCATGATGGACAAACAGACTGTATAATTCCATAGAATAATGCATGATAACCTAGTTAGGATACTCCGGAGCTTAATTGCACTTAACTCATGCTCAGTTATTTTGTTTTGAGTTTGATAATGACTTGTAGTTCAGCACTGTTTTAGGCTAGTGAAATTTTAAGTTCAGTTTTAGCTTAACTCATTGCATTTGCACTCCATATTCAGTTGTCATTCACTGCATATTAGATTACTTCAGTTGTTAAACTTAATAAAACAGCCTTCATTATTTACAAACCTCTTCTTGTTCTAAAATCCATAATTGATTCCTAACCATATGAACAGAAGACAATATCATTTTAAGGCCTGAAGTACTTCTGCAACTTCCTTATCATTTCACAAACAAACATTTCCTCAAAAGACTATTTCAAAAATCTATAACCTTTGAGTGAAGTGTAGTGTTATCAAACTAAGTTGCAGAATAGAGTTAGGAACTAGTCTTAGAGTAGAAGATCTTATAATGGTATCAATGTTTTACTCCAAATATGCTTTAACAAATCTCTAATCAAGGATAAAATGTTGCATCATTATAAGTTAGTTGTTTAACTGTTTAGTTAGGAGGATTTGCACACTTAGTTGACCATGTCTCAAGCTCTCTCTCAAAATGCCTTTGATGAAAGAATTTGACAAGTTGAGTTTGTGTTTTGAATCATTTGCTTAAAAGTCATTATCAAGCTTTGTTTTTGCTTAGTCATAGTTTAGATTTGATTTTGTTTTTAGTATTGCATTTGCATTTACCATTTGACATCAACTAATTAGGCTTCACTCTGTTTTTCTTAATCATCAGCTTCCTTCCATTAGCTTTCTAGTCATTTTCCTTGTGAACATAAAGCCACCAAAAGATCAAAAACATCATAAATCATCACAAAAGACCAAAAACATCACAAAAAACTACACACAACGCATTAAGAAACAAACACCTAGGTACATACAGTACACTTCACTTCAGCAGTTTACCAACCCTGGTTGACAATTAAATGAGCTCAATTTAGGAGACTAGATTGAGACCAAAAAATAGGCGGAAATGAGAGTGGAGAAGAGGTTAAGTGGTGTGGAAAATGAATGATGAGGCTATGGTGAACCCATCCTCTTGTTCCTATATGAAAAACATAAGATATGAACCATTTTTCTATGTCAATAACAATCCTTTAGCAATTCTAGACAATCCCGTAGCACTACAAGACAACCATGTATCAAAATTGTTTATCCATATCTTTCAAAAAATAGATTAGATTTGTTGTGTAACCGGCTTCAAAAATAGAAGAAAAGAGATATCAACGCCTTAGAAATAAGCCACTTCGAGGGGGCAACCTCCAATACATTACATAAATGCAAAATTCTTGGATGGTACAATTTACAAAACCTCCTTTCTATATATAGGAGTCCATGGGGCCATAATGTAATCCTAGTGGGCCACAATGTAATCCTTGCCGACCTAACAATAATATTTTAAGGGCACAATAATAACAAAATGGGGGTTACAAGGGTACAATAATAACAATAAGGGGGTTACACTAACAATAATAAGGGACTATACTAGTGATATAGGGACCTAACATGCCCCTCTCCTTCAAAAAGTGTTGTCCTCAATGCTTGAGTAGCTCTTGGTGCTTCTGTATAAAATTCTCATCCTCCCATGTAGAATCTTCAGTGGGTAAGTTCTTCCACTTGATGAGATACTCTGAAATTGATCGATTCCGTAGCTGTCGAGTTCTTGTTTCCATGACTGCTTTAGGTTCCAATATTATTTTTCCTTCCTCATCAAGTTCTGGCAATATTGTTTGAACCGGAATATTTTCACCTATAACCTTCTTTAAGCATGAAACATGGAAAACTGGATGTACTCGCGAAGAAGCAGGAAGCTCCAATTTGTATGCCATAGTACCAATCTTTTGCAACACCTTGTAAGGACCATAGTACCTTGGTGATAATTTATTATCCTTCTTAGCTTGCTTGAGGGACATTTGTTTGTATGGTTGTAGCCGTAAAAATACCCAATCTCCTACATCAAAACTTCTCTCGCCGCGATGTTGATCTGCCTGTTGTTTCATTCGATTTTGTGCCAAATTCAGGTTATCCTTTAAGAGTTGGAGAACTTCTTGCTGATGCTCGATGTGATCTTCCACTGCTTGAACCTTCGAATTTTCTCTTAAAGATGATGTGATGGATGGTGGATGACATCCATAAAGTGCCATAAATGGGGTCATTTTTGCTGCAGTATGGAAGGAAGTGTTATACCACCATTCAGTGAGAGGTAACCACTTGACCCATTGTGTTTGTTTATCAGATACAAAACAACGAAGATATCCTTCCAAACATTTATTTACTATCTCAGTTTGACCATCAGATTGTGGATGATAAGATGAGCTATGAGCTAATTGAGTACCCAAACAAGAAAATAACTCCGTCCAAAAATTTCCAGTAAAAATGGGATCTCTGTCGCTCACAATAACCCTTGGGCTTCCATGTAGCTTTTGAATTTTATCCATAAATGTAGTAGCAATTGTACTTGCTTTAAATGGATGAGATAATGCACAAAAGTGTGCATACTTGGTAAGTCTATCAACTACCACCATGATGACACTCTTTCCTTCGGACTTAGGTAAACCCGTGATAAAATCCATTGAAATCTCCTCCCAACGTTGACTTGGAATGGATAAAGGTTGTAGAAGTCCTGGGGTCTTAATTGTTTCCACTTTATTCTGCTGGCAAACCAAACATTCCGCCACAAATTTTTGAATATAAGATTTAAGGCCATCCCAAAAAAATTCTTTCTTCACCCTGTGGTAAGTTTTTAAAAATCCTGAGTGTCCTCCTAAAGGAGAAGTGTGCAATTCCAGAAGAATCTTTTGTTTTAAATGGGAATTCTTACAAAGATATAAGCGATATTTGTACCATAAGGAATCATTTTTCCAACTAAATGTACCAGATGTACTAGGATCTTGCTGCAACTTTTGAATGAGTATCCATACATCTTTGTCCTTCTTCCATTCATCTCTTGCTTCAGTTATCCAATCTGGTTGGATAATAGAAATGGCACAAAGCAATGATTCCACCTCTTCATTCTTTCTTGAGAGTGCATCTGCAACAACATTCAGCTTTCCTTTTTTGTAGATTATTTCAAAGTCATAACCCAACATCTTTGTGACCCATTTTTGTTGTTCTTCCGACGATAGTATTTGTTCCAAAAAGTGTTTAAGACTATCATGATCAGTTTTTACCTTGAAGTGTCTTCCCATTAGGTAAGTTCGCCATTTCTTTAGTGCATGAAGTATTGCTAACATTTCCTTCTCATAAATAGGTTTCTGTAAATACTTTCCTTTGATTGGACGACTTTCAAAAGCAATGGGTCTTCCTTCTTGCATTAAAACCACACCAATTCCATTTCCCGAGGCATCACATTCCACAATAAAGGTTTTTGTGAAGTCTGGCGTAGCTAAGACCGGTGCTAGGCACATTGCCTCTTTAAGATGTTCAAAGGCCTTAGTTGCTTCAGGAGTCCATGAAATGCATCTTTCTTCAATAATGTTGTTAGAGGTGCTGCTATTCTCCCATAATTCTTAACAAACTTGCGATAATACCCTATTAACCCAAGAAATCCTCGCAACTGCTTTATGGTTGTGGGGACTTTCCATTCCTTAATGGCTTTAATTTTGTTAGGGTCTATTTTAACACCCTCGTGAGATACAATATGACCCAGATATTCCACCTCTTGTACTCCAAAGAAACATTTGGATTTTTTTGCATATAATTGTTTCTCCTGCAATAGTTTGAGCACCCTGTCAACATGTTCAACATGATCCTTCCAAGACCTGCCGTAGATTAGTATATCATCAAAAAATACTAGCACAAATTTTCTAAGGAAGGGTTTGAAAATGGAATTCATCAACCCTTGAAATGTAGAAGGGGCATTGGTAAGGCCAAAAGGCATGACCAAAAATTCATAATGACCCTCATGAGTTCGAAATGCTATTTTTGGAATATCTTCAGTCTTCATTCTAATTTGATGATATCCTGAATGAAGATCCAACTTAGTAAAATAAATTGCTCCATGTAATCCATCCAATAATTCATCAATCACAGGAATGGGAAATTTGTCTTTAATGGTGAGCTTATTGAGCTCCCTATAATCCGGACACATTCACCATGATCCATCCTTCTTGTGTACCAATATTAGAGGAGCAGAGAAAGAACTTTGACTAGGTTGAATTATACCCGCCTCTAACATTTCTGCAATCATACGTTCAATTTCAATCTTTTGGAAGTAAGGATATCTATAAGGCCTGTTGTTTGGAGGAACACTTCCTGGAATCAAATGAATAGCATGATCATGATCACGAATAGGTGGGAGTCCTTTGGGAGTTTCAAACACCTTGGAATGATTGTCCAAGACTTGTTGGAGATCTGCAGAAATAGATGATTTTGATGTTGGAACTTCTAGTGAGCATAATTGTGCAATTACCCCTCGTTGTTCTTTCTTTAGAAGCTTTGTCATGCCATTAGAGCTTATTATCCTTCCTGGCTTCCCTTCAATACCCCGTAATTCGACTTCCTTTCCTTCTGAAAAGAATTTCAAGAAAAGTTCTTGAAAATTAAAAGCTACCGTCCCCAAAGATTGTAACCATTGTACTCCTAGTACAACATCAGCACCTCCCATAGGAATGGAAAGTATTGGACTAGTCAATACATATTCCCCCATGGTTAGCTTGATATTATGGCATTTTCCAGAGCAATTTATAGTTCCTCCATTTGCAACCATCACTTGACATTCTGGTGCTGGGCATAGGAAACAATTCAATTCCTTGGCTACCTTACAATGAATAAAATTATGGGTGCTACCTGAATCAATCAACACTATTACCTTTTTCTTCTTGATTTGTCCTTCTATCTTGAGAGTTTGAGAAGTGGTAATTCCTGCCAGTGCATTACACGATATGGTCGGATTCATTTCTTCCTCTTCTAGGGGTGGTTCCTGGTGTATATCCTCTTCTTGTTCATTTTCTTCTTCTTCACAATCTATGTAAAATAATTTCTTCTCAGCACACTTATGACCTTTAGTGTATTTTCTATCACAACTGTAGCAAAGCCCTTTTTCTCTTTTTTCTTCCAATTGTTGTGGTGTCAACCTTGTAGGTTGTGGAAATATAGATGTAGCAACACTTCCTTCTTTATAGAATTAAGTGGTAGGCTTCCTTGTCGCCATAAATTTACATTCAACTTTTCTTGCCAACCTGAATGCCTTCTCCAATGAATCAGGTTCCAAAACGCGAACTTCATGTTGGATGTTATCCTTTAAAGTTCCTATGAAGAGGTCAATCCTGTGTTCCTCTGGAATATCAGTTACCCTTATATTCAATTTTTGGAAGTCCTCAATGTGTTGCCCCACTAAACCCTTTTGTTTGAGATTTATCAATTGGCTAAAGAAGGTGTTTCTCTTTGTATCCTCATAATGTGCTATCATTTCCTCCGTAAAAATTGACCAAGTGACAATTTTTTTACGAGAGCAAAGCCATCGATACCATAAAAATGTATTTTTTTCTAAATGTAAAGTTGCAATGCGTACCTTTTGTGTGTTTTGCACATTATGGAGATCAAAATATTGCTCCATCTGTAGTATCCATGTTACAGGATCCTTTCCATCAAACTTCCTCATATCCATTTTTGGAATATGGTGGTTCTTCCCTCCAACATTAGAGTTTATGAATCACGATTAACATTTATTTTGTTCTCATCATGAGTTTCCTCTGCTATCTTTTCACCATTAGGAAACATCATTTTTAAACTTCATTATCAAGCCTTATTTCCATGTATGCTTTTGCATCATTCTTCATGTCATATGTTGTCTTTCATGTCATCCATCTTAGCTTCCATGCCCACTTCCATGCCATCCATCTAGCTTCCATAAATCCATAAACTATTCATCTTAGCTTCCACGCCTTTCTTCAAACCATCCATCTTAGTTTCCACGCCTTTCTTCAAAACTTCCATTTCATTTTTTGTTGTTCTTTGTGAGAGCGAAATTTGCTCTTGTAATTTTGATATGTCATGTTGTCATTCTTCATCTTCATGAGTCATAGTACAGCCTTCTAAAGGATTAATGGGTGTTGAATTCTTTTTAGGGGCCATTTTAGAATCTAATACTGATATCTATTCTACAATATTCCCTTGGGATCAATTTAACTTGATTATTCAAACAAGACTTATGCAATTTGGGAAAAAAAATACACACCTTTTTCTTGCTTTTGAGGATCTCGATATTGAAAATGGATTATTTCTATGATTGTAGCACTTCAATATCTAAATGTCAGTACCAATTTATCCCTCTGAATTATCTTTCGAATGCCACAGGTCTGACCTAATTTGGATTCTCCAAGACAAAGTTGTGTCCAATCTCCCACAATGACCTAATTATGGACTGGTTCAGTAGTGCGAACTTGTACGACTTGCCACGTGTCACTGTTTCGTCCTTTGTCTCTAAAATTGATAGCCAAGAAACTGAAGTCTGTGTAGTTGTGACCAATTTTTACGGCACTCAAATCCAATGCCCAGAGAGAGAGTTATTGAACTTTTCCCACGATCACCTCTTTGAGATGCAATTCAGGAGCCTGAAAAAGCACTACCTTCCACAGATCATATCTCCAAAAATATTGCGAACCAAGCTCTGAAATTTTTTTGAAGAATTTCCTCAGGATTTCAGCTTCGCACCATATGAATTTCAGACTCTGAAACTTCGTACAAAAAAATTTATAGCGCAATTGCCACGATGACCTGTTTATGAGCCTGAAAAAATACCTAACTTCCACAGATGATATCTCCTCAAATATTGTGAACCAAGATCTGAAATTTTTAGACAACCTTCCTCAAGATTTCAGCTTCGCACCCTAAAAATTTCAGCTTCTGAAACTTCGTAGAAAAAACGTTATAGCGAAAATGCCACGATGACCTGTTTGGAGCAGCGAAACCCTAGAATCCAAAGCTCCGATACCAAATGTTGTGTAACCAGCTCCAAAAAGAGAAGAAAAGAGATATCAACGTCTAGAAATGAGCCACTTCGAGGGGGAAACCTCCAATACATTACATAAATGAACAATTCTTGGATGATACAATTTACAAAACCTCCTTTCTATATATAGGAGTCCATGGGGCCATAATGGAATCCTAGTGGGCCACAATGTAATCCTAGCCGACCTAACAATAATAATTTAAGGGCACAATAATAACAAAATGGGGGTTACAAGGGTACAATAATAAAAATAAGGGGGTTACACTAACAATAATAAGGGACTATACTAGTGATATAAGGACCTAACAAGATTGACCTGAAATATTGTGAGCATGTTTCCACCATCCTTATGCATCTCCCCATAAAAAATCTTGGCCTATGGATGCATGAATATCGAGAGAAAATAAATGGTTGTAGATGATGGAGTCCAATTTCTCGAAAAGTGTGCACTAGAATTTGTTGCAATTTCTTGAGCATGTTTCCATCATCCATATGCATCTCCCCATGAAAACAAATTAGTCAAATGATGCATGGTTTTTGAGTGTTATGAAACCAACTCCAAAAATAGAAGAAAAGAGATATCAACACCTTAGAAATAAGCCACTTCGAGGGGGAAACCTCCAATACATTACATAAATGAACAATTCTTGGATGATACAAATGACAAAACCTCATTTCTATATATACGAGTCCATGGGGCCAGAATGTAATCCTGGCTGACCTAACAATAATAATGTAAGGGCACAATAATAACAATATGGGGGTTATAGGGGTACAATAATAATAATACAGGGGTTACACTAACAACAATAAGGGACTATACTAGTAATATAGGGACCTAATATGCTCCTCTCCTTCAAAAAAGTGTGGTCCTCAATGCTTGAGTAGCTCTGGGTGCTTATGTATAAAATTCTCATCCTCCCATGTAGAATCTTCAGTGGGTAAGTTCTTCCATTTGATGAGATACTATGAAATTGATCGATTTCGTAGCTGTCGAGTTCTTGTTTCCGTGATTGCTTCAGGTTCCAATATGGTTTTTCCTTCCTCATCAAGCTTTGGAAATATTGTTTGAACTGGAATTTTCTCCCTTATAACCTTCTTTAAGCATGAAACATGGAAAACTGGATGCACTCATGAAGAAGCAGGAAGCTCCAATTTGTATGACATAGTACCAATATTTCACAACACCTTGTAAGGACCATAATACTTTGGCAATAATTTATTATCCTTCCTAGCTTGTTTGAGGGAAATTTGTTTGTATGGTTGTAGTTGTAAAAATACCCAGTCTCTTACATCAAAACTTCTCTCACTACAATGTTGATCTACCTGTTGTTTGATTCGATTTTGTGCCAAATTTAGGTTATCCTTTAAGAGTTGGAGAACTTATTGTTGATGCTCGATGTTATCTTCCACTGCTTGAACCCTAGAATTTTCCCTTAAAGAAGATGTGATAGATGGTGGATGATATCCATAAACTGCCATAAATGGGGAAATTATTGCTGCAGTATGGAAGGAAGTGTTATACCACTATTCAGCGAGAGGTAACCACTTGACCCATTGTGTTTTCTTATTAGATACAAAACAATGAAGATATTCTTCCAAACATTTATTCATTATCTCAGTTTGACCATCGGATTGAGGATTATAAGATGAGCTATGATCTATTTGAGTACTCAAACAAGAAAATAATTCCGTCTAAAAATTTCCAGTAAAAATGGGATCTCTGTCACTTACAATAATCTTCAGGTTTCCATGTAGCTTTTGAATTGTTTCCATAAATGCAGCAGCAACTGTACTTGCTTTAAATGGATGAGATAATGCACAAAAGTGTGCATATTTGGTAATTCTATCAACTACCACCATGATGACACTCTTTCCTTCTGACTTAGGTAAAATTGTGATAAAATCCATTGAAATCTCCTCCCAATGTTGACTTAGAATGGATAAAGGTTGTAGAATACTCGGGGTCTTAATTGTCTCAAATTTATTTTGCTGGCAAAGCAAACATTCTGACACAAACTTTTGAATATCATATTTCAGGCCATCCCAAAAAAAATCTTTCTTCACCCCATGGTAAGTTTTTAAAAATCCTGGGTGTCCTCCTAAAGGAGAAGTGTGCAATTCCAAAAGAATATTTTGTTTTAGTTGGGAATTCTTGCAAATATATAAGAAATATTTGTACCATAAGGAATCATTTTTCCAACTAAATGTATTAAATGTACTAGGATCTTGTTGCAAATTTTGAATGAGTCTTCACACTTCTTCATCCTTCTTCCATTCATCCCTTGCTTCGGTTATCCAATATAGTTGGATAATGGAAATGACACAAAGCAATGATTCCACCTCTTCATCCTTTCTTGAGAGTGAATCTACAACAACCTTTAGCTTCCCTTTTTTGTGGATTATTTCAAAGTTATAACCCAAAATATTTGTGACCCATTTTTTCCGCTCTTCTAAAGATAGTCTTTGTTCCAAAAACTGTTTAAGACTATTATGATCAGTTTTTACCTTGAAGTGTCTTCCCATTAGGTAAGCTCTCCATTTCTTTAGTGCATGAAGTATTGCCAACATTTCCTTCTCATAAATAGCCTTTTGTAAATACTTTCCTTTGATTGGACGAATTTCAAAAGAAATGGGTCTTCCTTCTTGCATTAAAACAACAACAATTCCATTTCCTGAGGCATCACATTCCACAATAAAGGTTTTTGTGAAGTCTGGCATAGCTAAGACTGGTGCTAGGCACATTTCCTCTTTAAGATGTTCAAAGGCCTTAGTTGCTTCAGGAGTCCATGAAAATGCATATTTTTTCAATAATTTTGTTAGAGGTGCTGCTATTCTCCCATAATTCTTAACAAACTAGTGATAATACCCTGTTAACTTGAGAAATCCATGCAACTACCTTATGGTTGTGGGGAATTTCCATTCCTTAATGGATTTAATTTTGTTAGGGTATACCTTAACACCCTCGTGAGATACAATATGACCCAGATATTCCACCTCTTGTACTCCAAAGAAACATTTGGATGTTTTTTCATATAATTGTTTCTCCTCCAATAGTTTGAGCACCCTGTCAACATGTTGAACATGATCCTTCTAAGACCTGTTGTAGATTATTATATCAGCAAAAAATACTAGCAAAAATTTTCTAAGGAAGTGTTTGAAAATGGAATTCAACAACCCTTGAAATGTAGAAGGTGCATTGGTAAGGCAAAAAGGCATGACCAAAAATTCATAATGACCCTCATTAGTTCGAAACGATGTTTTCAGAATATCTTCGGTCTTCATTCTAATTTGATGATATCTTGAATGAAGATCCAGCTTTGTAAAATAAATTGCTCCATGTAATTCATCCAATAATTCATCAATCACAGGAATGGGAAATTTAACTTTAATATTGAGCTTATTGAGCTCCCTATATCCGGACACATGCACCATGATCTATCCTTCTTGTGCACCAATACTACTGGAGCAGAGAAAGAACTTTAACTAGGTTGAGTATACCAGCCTCTAACATTTCTGCAATCATACGTTCAATTTCTCTCTTTAAGACATAAGGGTATCTGTAAGGCCTGATGTTTAGAGGAAAACTTCATGGAATCAAATGAATAGCATGATCATGATCACGAATAGGTGGGAGTCCTTTGGGAGTTTCAAACACCTTGGAATTGTTGTCCAATACTTTTTGGAGATATGGAGAAATAGATGATTTCGATGTCGGAACTTCTAGTGAGCATAATTGTGCAAGTACGCCTCGTTTTTCTTTCTTCAGAAGGTTTGTCATGACATTATAGATTATTATATTTCCTGGCTTCCCTACAATACCCCGTAATTCAATTTCCTTTCCTTCCGAAAAAATTTTCGAGAAAGTTCTTGAAAATTAAAAGCTACCATCCCCAAAGATTGTAACCATTGTACTCCTAGTACAACATTAGCACATCCCATTGGGATGGAAAGCATTGGAATATTTAATACATATTCCCCCATGGCTAGCTTAATATTATTTCATTTTCTAGAGAAAATTATATTTCCTCCATTTGCAACCATCACTTGACATTCTGGTGTTGGGTATAGGAAATAATTCAATTCATTGGCTACCTTACAATGAATAAAATTATGGGTACTACCTAAATCAATCAACACTATTACCTTTTTCTTCTTGATATGTCTTTCTATCTTGAGAGTTTGAGGAGTGGTAAATCCTACCAATGCATTACATAATATGCTGGGACTCATTTCATCTTCCTCTAAGATTGGTTCCTAGTGTATATCCTCTTCTTTTGAAGTTTCTTGTTCATTTTCTTCCTCCTCTTCACAATCTATGTAAAATAATTTCTTCTCAGCACACTTATGACCTTTAGTGTATTTTATTTCACAACTGTAGCAAATCCCTTTTGCTCGTTTTTCTTCCAATTGTTGTGGTGTTTACCTTGTAGGTTGCGGAAGTCTAGGAGTAGAAACACTTCCATGTTTATAGATGTGAGTGGTAGGCTTCCTTGTCGCCATAATTTTACATTCAATTTTTCTTGCCAACCTGAATGCCTTCTCCAATAAATCAGGTTCCCAATTTAACACAAACTTCATGTCGGATGTTATCCTTTAAAGTCCCTATGAAGAAATCAATCATGTGTTCCTCTGGAATATTAGTTACCCTTATATTCAATTTTTGGAAGTCCTCGATATGCTCCACCATTGAACCCTTTTGTTTGACATTTATCAATTGGCTAAAGAAGGTGTTGCTATTTGTATCCTCATAATGTGGTATCATTTCCTCCGTAAAAATTGACTAAGTGACAATTTTTTTATGGGAGAAAAGCCATAGATACCATACAAATGTATTTTGTTCTAAATGTAAAGTTGCAATGCATACCTTTTGTGTGTTTTTCACATTATTGAGATCAAAATATTGCTTCATCTGTAGTACCCATGTTACGTGATCCTTGCCATCAAACTTCCTCATATCCATATTTGGAATATGGTGGTTCTTCAATCCAACATTAGAGTTTATGAAATCACGATTAACATTTATTTTGTTCTCATCATGAGTTTCCTCTACTATCTTTTCACCATTAAGAATCATTTCTTGTCTCAACTTTGACAAACCTTCCTTCAAACCTTCCATGTCTTCCTTCAAAAATTCCATTTTTTCTTCCATACCATCCTTCAAACCTTCCATTTTGTCTTCCATACCATTCTTCAAACCATCCATCATATCTTCCACGTCTTTCTTCAAACCATCCATCTTAGCTTCCATGCTTTCCTTCAAAACATCCATTTCATTTTTTGTTGCTCTTTGCGTGAGAGAAATTTGGTGCACTTGATCTTGTAATTTTGATATGTCACGTTGCATTTCTTCATATTCATGAGCCATAGTAGAGCCTTTTGAAGGCTTAATGAGTGTTGAATTTGTTTTAGGAGGTTTAGAACCCAATACTGGTATCTATTCTATAATATGCCCTTGGAATCAATTCAAATTTATTCTTCAAAGAAGACTTATGCAATTTCGAAAAACAAATACACTCATTTTTCTTTCTTTTGAGGAGCTCGATGTTGAAATTGAATTATCTCTGTGATTTTGGATCTTTAATATCTAAAATTTGGCCCTGTATTAGCACTCTCAATCTTCTTTAGAATGCCATAAGTCTAACCTAATTAGGATTCTTCAAGGAAACATTATTCCCAATCTCCCACAATGACCTAATTATGGACTAGTTCAGTAGAGCTAACTTGTATGATGTGCCACGTGTCACTATTTCCTCTTTTAGCTCCAAAATTGATACATGGGAAACTAAAGTCCATGCACTTCCAGTCATTTTTATATAGTTCCAATCTGATGCTCAGAGAGAGAGTTATGACGATTTTCCCACGGTCGCCTCTTTGAGATGAAATTTGGGAGCCTGAAGAAACCTAAATTCCATAGATCACATCTCTGAAATTTGCACAGGAAGTTCCATAGGATTTCAGCTTTGCTCTATAAAAATATCAGCCTCTGAACCTTCGTAGAAAAAACGTTATAGCATAGATTCCACGATGACCTGTTTTAGGTGAAATTTGGGAGCCTAAACAAACCCTAACTTCCACAGATCATATCTATGAAAATATTGCAAACCAAGATCTGAAATTTTTACACGACGTTCCTCAGGATTTCAGCTTCGCTCTATAGAAAATTTCAGCTTCTAAACGTTTGTAGAAAAAACGTTATAGCTAAAATTCCACGATGACTTTTTTGGAGCAGCGAAACCCTAGAATCCAAAGCTTTGATACCAAATGTTATGAAACCAGCTCCAAAAATAGAAGAAAAGAGATATCAACACCTTAGAAATAAGCCACTTCAAGGGGGAAACCTCCAATACATTACATAAATGAACAATTATTGAATGATACAAATGACAAAACCTCCTTTTTTTATATAGGAGTCCATGGGGCCACAACATAATCCTAGTCGACCTAACAATAATAATGTAAGGGCACAATAATAAAAATATGGGGGTTACAGGGGTACAACAATAACAATATGGGGGTTATAATAACAAAAATAAGGGACTATAATAGTAATATAGGGACCTAAAATTGAGATATGGTAATAACAATTTATGCCCTTTGTATTTTGACAGTCCTATAGAAAAATAGAACCTTCATGTAGCACTTTAGGACAATGAGGAAAATGAATGGGAAAGGCTTTGGAATGATGGGCGGACATGGGAAATGGATAAGGGAGATGGATTTATATGTCCTTGGTCATTCTTGAGTAGATTTCACAGATGGTATGAAGCTCAAGGTTGATTTTTTTGAATTTTTTCTTTCCTCATTGTTCATTTCTTTATTTTTCTCTTTTTGTGGAACTAACCCATTTATTTTCCTTATGTAGGTGGATGAGTACTTTCATGCAAAAAAATATATGCAAATGGAAAAAAAATATTTTTTATTTCATAATTTTCCCTTTTTTCCTCTTTTTTTTCCTTCTTTTCTTTAGGCTAATAGCTTCCTCAATGAGGTTTCAACTAGTAGGTCGGCCTAGGTGCCTCAAAGGAGGTTTTCGCCTAGGATATATTTTTTATATTTTTTATTTCCAACCAAATGAATGCATCAAGGAGTTTTTCAATTAGTGAGTCAATCTTAGATACCTCAAAACATGTTTTCAGCTGAGATCTTATTCTTTTCCTCTTTTTTCCTTTTTTTTATTTCTCTTTTCTATCCTACTCTACTTGAAAAAAACAAAATCTCTTTCAAGTGTAGAAATACTTCCAATGGAGCCATGTACATAAAAATATGACAAATAAACTCATGTGTAGGATCGAAACATATGATTTGACATGTACCTGGCTTTTAGAGACCAAATTCTTTGAGTTTGATGATATGAATCACTACTGAAGAGAGTGGTGCTCCTTACTAATGATTGTTTGGAACCAAGTTTCAATATAGTTGTGATTCCCCTAGTTCACTTTCTCATTTAGATAATTTTGCATGTCTTCTTCGTCCATTCCATTCAAATATTCTACTATTTTCAAATTAACCCCTTGAACACATAAAGGATATGATGATCAGCATTGTAGAAATTCTTCAATCTCAGGCTCCAGTGACTGTTATCCATCAAATGTGGTCCATGATTCTTTAGTCTCCTATGGATCTTATTATTTTGGATATTCTTCAATAGGAGCAAGAGAATCTCTTATTTTTAATAATATTCCTGACCCAAGATGAATATCATTTGGATGAAGAGGATTTGTTTGGATATTTTGTATCTCAACGTTGTAAGTGGGATGAGTTAATTTATTGCTTGGGTTTGGAAATGGTTGTGCAGGAAGTTGAGTGGGAGTGGGTCCTTGAAATGGTTGTGATTGAGGATGTGGTTGTGGTGGAGGTGGATGGGATGGATAAATTTGAGTTTGGTATGGAGGATACTGAGGATGTTGAGAGAAATATGGATCACCCCATTGAGGAGGTTGGTATTGATATGGATGAAAAGGAGGAATGACATATTGAGGAGGATAAGGCCATGAATATGGATCACCCCATTTGGAAGGATAAGACCATGGAGACCAAGGTGAGGTGCTAGGTGGATTCCAAGGTTGAAATTGTGCATTAAAACTTGTATTGAAAAAGGAGGGGTAGTTCATATCTTGCTAATATGAGTTGAAAAAGCATGAAAAGGTGTAGATATTTTTTCGGTGACCTAGAAGAAAAACTCTAAGGTGGGAGACATCAAGCTTATTACCAGAGAATACTTCCTTGGGGTTTTTGGAGTCCAAAGAGGAATGCAAGAATCTATTTTGAACATACACATCAATGTTCACAACTTCTCCCCATAGAACGATGCATGATGCACCCTGTCATACATAACAATGTTCCAAAAACTCTAAGCCCGATGTCTCCCACCTTAGAAGAATGATGAAAAAGTATGGTTTATCCATTGTATGAGGCCTTCTTCTTTGGATAAGTCCTATTAGGTATTTACTTGGATTTACTTAATTTAAATTGGCCCTCACCATCAAATCATATTCAGTAATTATACCCATTAGGGATGGAACCAAAATTAGTCAGTATTCGCTAGAGAAATTACTTATAGAACTAGTAGGTTATAGAAATTTTCATGGTTTTTTCTTATTGTATTGGACCTTTTATCAAAGGAATTTTACCCCTTGAAGAGGCACATGAACATTTCTATCTCTTTCTATATTATTAATACAAAGTGTTAGTGTCAGTATTTGCAAACTTCCACCAGGGATCAAAACACATTTTTCATGTGCATCATAGGTGTCCCACTCTAAAGAAATTTTTGATCATTCCATTAGGTTATGATATAAAAATTTTCCACTGGTGGTTGTCCTTGTCAATAAAATTTACTCTCCCTCTGAGATTCACATTGATGACTCATTCTCATGTCTCCTTGAGCATAATAACACCTATGGAAATTATCTTTTCACCAGGAAGTATTTTAAATCAAATCTCATTCATGAAAGTCAGGTCTAAAGAAGTCTCATTAGGTCATTATTTATCTTTTATTTCTCAAGGTCACTCCTTCATTTCAGATGAGGTCAGCAAATATATAAGAGGGACTAAATAAGAAATTTTGTCTTCCTATATGGAAGATCATCATGATGTAATTTTCATATTTCCATAGTTGTAAGTTTTTGAGTTTAATGATTTTTATATCAAAATTCCATTTTGATATAAAAGTCAAATATGTAATTTATTTATATTTTTCCAAATGTAATTTTATGTTCTCATATGTAATCAATTCATCCAAAGTTGTCAATGAAATAATTTGTGGCCTAAGTGGAGCAAAGAAAGCCAAATTCCATCACTTGATCAACCTACAATGCCAAAAAGTCAAAAAGTTCAAGAGTATCAGTGCCAAAGTCCAAAGGGAAAGGTAAACATTAGAAAAGTGGGTAACTTAAATTAAAATTTCAAATCCACTATGCTATAAACCCTTTCAAAACATCTCAAAGAAAGTCATTGTTGCCATTCATCCATCAGAAATTTCCAGTAGAGGAGAAAATTTCAAGTTTTTTTTAGCATTTTGAGAAAATTTCAGGGTCGTTGTGCGTTTTCACTCAGGCGTTGCACGTTTTCCTGGACGCTGTGCGTTTACCCAGAGGTGTTGTGCATTTTCCCGAAAACTGTAGACCAAACAACATAGGCGTTGCGCATTTACCAACGGTCGCTGTGTGTTTTCCTGTGCGCTACGTGTTCCTCCAGAATGCTACGCAATTTCTCAGGCAGGGTTTCAAAGCATTTCACCACCTCCAGCAAGCTCAAATTTCCTCACAATTTTCTTCAAATGGCTTTAAAATAGTGAGTGAAACCTAAGACACCTCTCCTATTTTATATTTGGTCTTCCATAAGGAATTTTAAGTGCTTATTGTTTCGAAACCATATTTTTCATTTCCTTCCCATTTCCATGCATCATATCCATATTCATGTCCCTAAACACATACCAATCATAAAGCTATAAGATCCTAAGGTTTTCATAGAAATAGGTTTTCATTTACATTCAGTCCCTCCATTTACCTAAGTTATCCCTTTCACCTCACACTCCCTTCATCTCATTCCATTTACCCTAGGGTTTCCAAATCCTTCAAATTCAAATGTCTGAAGAGGAGGACAGAAGTGTCAGTGAGGAACAAACACCAAAGAAGAGTAATAAAGGAGGGAAAATCATCAGATATGAACCAGTAACCACAAAGGAGCTCATGGCTTCTCCTCTCACTGTGTCATGTCTTAAACATTTTGGTTGTTTTGAGTTTTGTGAGAAAGAGAAAAAGATTTAGTATCACCCTATGTTGACAAGGTTGTTTATTATCAATCTTCATGATAGCCAGGTCACTGTTGTTGGGGTCACTTTTACCATGTCCACTAATGCCATTGCAGCTGCTACAGGGATCCCTAATCTGGGAGAGAAATGGTTTAAACAAGGAAACCTTGATCAAAGCTACTATGAACCATATCTCAAACCTAGATACAAGGATGACAAAAACACCATTTTCCCTTTCTCTCATCTTCTTGACCGATATGTCCCTATGATGAAAATAATCATGAAATACTTCATCTATTAGGGGAGGTTTTCTCGACTCTATTCATATCATATCCGACTCCTCATGCACTTCACTAGGGTTAGAAATATTCACATACCCTACTATCTCTCCCGCAGCATTGCCAAGATGCCATACATTGTACAAAAGAGAGATTATAATCATCAAATGTAGGTTCTTTTCCACCATTCCCTCATCAATATGATAGTCATGCATCGAATTGAGGAAAATAACATTCCATGGGACGCATTCATAGAAAATGATTTTTTCACTACCCCACCTATTCAGCATGAGCAAATTATCCCCTCATCATCTCATCCTCCCATATCCACTCCTCCATCTCAACTTACTGCCCATACATCATCACCAAGTCAGTTTCATTCACCCCATGTTGATCCTTCTTCTTCAAATTTCTATAACCTTTCACCATCATCACATCATGATTCTGGGTCATGAAGCAGTAAGGAGCACACTGAGGCAACTTCGGCTAATTTAACTGATGTCGATCCATTTCCCAAGACTTATCAGAGACGATACATGCATGTGTTTGATTCACTTGGTGTGAAAGGGGCCATGCCTTCTTCATCAACAAAATAGGTGGAAAAAGGCAATAGAAGGGCTAAAGAGGCAATCATTGATGAGCAAGGGGATAAACATGAAACAATGCAGGAGTTTTAGCTGATTGACCTAGATGAGGAAGATGAGGGAAAAATAATCGGTGTAACAATCAAAGGAAAATAATAAAAGATTAGTGAACTTCAAGATAATCTTGACAAAGCAAAATATGTGATTGATTTTCTTGAGCAAGAAAATCAGCAGCTAAAAGCTAAACAAATCATCAATGAGGCCAGGACCATCAAAGCACAAAGAGAGGCAGAAAAGGCCAAGGCCTTGCTAGAGGATACCTTGGAAAAATTAGGTGAGATTTATGATGAGGAGGATCAGCCTCCAAGACAAAAACCAAATACTAGAGGGCTAAAAATAGCTCTAGCCCTTGAGAGACAGAGAGAAGCTGAGTTGACAGAGAAGCTCACACCAAGTGAGCTAATTTCCTTAGAGATTAGCAAGGACAGAGAATCATGGCTTGATAGAGCCAATCTACACTTGGAGAGGTTTCTAGAGAAGGCCAACAAGTACATTGACATTCAGAGGAAAATGGAAAAGCACTACACTATGAGGAACAAAATTGCAAGGGCCAAGCTCAAACGAGCCCATGCTAAAATTGAAAATTTGACTAAGAAAGAGGAGAAGGAGAGGTTAGATATACTTGCTAAGGTGTCTCTTCATGCCTCAATCACTTGATAAGCAAGTACCCTCACAATTTTTGCAAATTTTTTTCACACTTGGAATTTCATATCATTTTTTATCTTTGAGTCTTTTTGGCACACAGAAATTCTACCAAACGCGCATCGACCTGGACACTGGGCTCTTTTTTGGGGCATCCAAATGAAAAATGGTCAGTAAAATCATGTTCAAAATGATGAAGACATCAACCCTAGAAAATTTCAAAAAATTTGGAGGAGAAATGGTCCCTAGAAAGTACAAAAAAAGTACCAAATTTCATGTTTCTACCTCCTTTTTGACGTGGTCGCTGGGCGTTTACCAGTCTTGGGAGATTGAATTTTTGACAGGGAAACAGAGAACCATTTTGGAAACTGGAGGTATATTTGGAAACTAGACTTAGATATATTTCCAATGAGCTATCATACAACTTATTTGGACACTGGGAAGGCACTGAAAATCAACCTTGAACAAAGGCCATTTTTTCTGCCTGGACGCTGTGCGTTTGACAAGGAAAAAACATTTTAACAGTCTTCAGCAAATTTTGAAGTTTCACTCCAGTTTGATTTTTTACTTTGGAAAATGAAGAAATTAATGATGTAAATGGTCATGGTCAATGTAAATTTCATGTTTTTACCTTTATCTAAGGTAGATACATTAGGTGAGTCCTCTAGAGGTCAAAATAATCAGTTTCCTATTTTTTAGAGGAAAATTGTTTGGTCTTCCTAGTCTTCAGTTTCTTGTTTGGAATTAGGTGAAACTGATTCCTATCTCATGGATTCGACTCCTTGAGGCTAGGGTGAGTGGTTTTGAGGTCTATATGATGTATTTTCTCAGTGATTGTAATGGCTAGATTCAGTGGATGTTTAGATTTTGAAGAGACACACTTTTGTATCAGGTTTGGCCTGGACATTAATCAAATTTGCAGCTATTTTTATGGGATCCATGTGGTATGGTGTTTAGTTTCAGTTTCTTCTTTTGTGCTCAGATGTTAGAATGTTTTTTTTTTTCATCCATCATTTCATTGTTATTAAGTGAATGTTTTCAAGTTAGATGAACATAATCCATAATTTCTATGCTCTGTTTTGGGTAAACATTCACATTCTGTAATTTCTTCAGTTTAGAAAGAAAACATGATTGCACCATGCTATTTATAGCCCCTCACCTGTCTTGATCATCCCACCATCGAAATCCTAAAGTGCTAAACCATTATACCTACCTTGCCCCATAGAACACCCTACAAATCTTGAATTAATTTCCTTGCCTTGACTGTTTGACTCCTCCTAATCCAGAAAAACCCTATACAATCAAAATCAAAACCCTGAGCTACTATACCTAGCCTAAAATATTCTTTCCTCAGTCATCTTGGCTGTGATCTATATGGAGAGAGCCATCTCCTGGCCTAGTAGGGCTAGCTACTTGGCTAAGCATGGTTTTAGGTTACCTCGGAGTTCCCTTCTTTCAGCCTGAGGTTCAATCCGAGTGATAACATTTTGGCGACTCCAATAGGGAAGAAAAGTGATATCAGATCAACCCCAGTAAATTTTCATTGAAATTCTTAAACTTTTGCATAATAAGTTTAGAGTTTATTCAAAGGCTGAATTGAAAAATTTGTAAAGTGAAAATTTGTTTTTGAAATTGGACATACTGGCTTCTCGAAGATACACTTGATCCAAACCCAATCTGAATCCTCCCACCATTGTTAGTGATCCTCAGACCAATTGAAGAAAAGCTAAAAATATTTTTGAGACATATTGTTCAGCCGATAATCAACTAGAGAAAATTTCCATTCCAAGAGCTAATTCATTCCCAGGAAAGTTAGAAACCTTGCAAGATATTGAATTTGAAATAAATTTTGAAAAAAGCTTATTCCAGAGAAAATATTTGAGTTGGATTGACAAAATAGTTGTTGATTCCTCCATTTCCTTTCACAGTCCTGTTGAAGATCTGTTTTCACATTCTCAATCAAGATCACAATCAAGGTCACAACTTTTACAAGTTATTAAAGATATGCAGAACTATCCTCTGAAATAAACGCTTGGTTAATAAACAGACCTCAGATCCCAACTTCTTCTACCATCACTTCATCTACTGTTCACACTACTCAATTAGTGATGAAGCCTCCCTTGATTAAATCAAGCATCCAAATCCCTGTTATAAATCCTCCACCTCTAATCATCATAGCTGCAAGATATGCCCCCCTTGTTCTCCCTCAGAACCTGGGTGCTATGCCCCAATATTACCAAACCAAAATCCCTTTGTTTGACAATACTCAGCCTATGACATCCCAAAATAACGTAGATAAGATGAATGACTTCTTTGATCTTCATGAAATTGATATTGAGGATGTTAAGATGAGGTTGTTTGCACAAAGTCTAGGAGGGGAAGTAAGAAAATGGTTCAAAGATTTACCAGTAGCCACTATTGACATTTTAGAATTTTTGCATCAAAATTTTGTGGAAAGATGGGAAGAAAAGAAAAATCCCCTTCAAATTCTTTCTGAATATGACAACATCAAAAGACATTTTGGTGAGACTGTGCAAGTTTATTATGTGATATTTAATGTAGTGTACAATGCTCTTCCTGCACATATCAAACCACCAGAAGGTTTGGATTTAATCAAATTTTCGGATGGATTTGATACTGATATGACATAATAGTTTTGTGAACATGATCCTACAACTTTAGCAGATATGAAAAAGAATGTTGTAAGTGTGGAAGAAAATTTTCTAGCCAAAAGGGCAAGGATGATATCTGAAAAGAGATTGACCATCAAAGAGGAGACATCTACTTCCGATGCTAAGATGGATTCAGTACTCCGAACTGTGGAGAGAATGGTTGACCAATTGTCTATCTTAGATAGACCTAAACCATAGATCCAGAACCCAAATTTCATAGGGCAACAGTAGCTTTAGTTTAGAATCAAACAGAGAGAGCATAAAGCACCCGACCAAGAAATACAACAACAACAACAGGTTTAGACCCCATTGCAGCAGAATTATGTTCAAGGAGTGGAAGAGGAAGAAGATGAAGATCTGGTGGTTGAAACAAATCATTTCTTTACAGCATATGGTTTACCCATGTTTCTGACTGAAGATGAAGAGTATACTGAAAATTTGGATATTCCTAAAGATGAGGACTATATCTTGGCAAATGATGATGATTTGGAAACTAATCCAATGATTACCAGCGTGGGTATATGAATGCTTTGAGTGAACAGCAGAAAAAATATTCTTTAAGGAGCAGAGATGTACCTGTTAAACCTATTCAAAAAAGAAAAGAGGTCCATTCAAAGAATGATCTTCCAAATAATCAGAGAAAAGGTAAAGAGCATGCAGATCAGAATCATAGAAACATCAACCAACCATCAACAAGCTCAGCTACTAAAGAGAAAGATGCTCAGAAAAAGGAGAATGTAACAAAGGATCAAAATGATAGAAGAGATATTGTTGTGAAAGAGGTAGATAAAGTCACAAATTTTAATTTATAAAATGAAATAGCTAAATTTAAAGTATCCATTCCTTTGAAAAAATTAGTAAAGAATAGTCATTATAAACATCAGGTGTCTAAAATGTTGCTAGTTGATCCTTTGTCTGATATGGTTAATGTTGAAGATGACCACTCTAAGCTCATTTTTGGTCTAGCTATAGATGGTCAAATAGAAGAGAGTGAAGTTCCCCCATTTTATTTAAGCCTTATAATAAATGAGTACATACTTCATAATGCTATGCTTCATTTCGGGGCTTCTCACAATTTGATGCCAAAGGCTATTATGGAAAATATGGGTATGGATATCACCTGACTGTATCATGATTTGTATTCGTTTGATTCTAGTAGAGTTCACTGCATTGGTATCATTAAATATTTAGTGGTTTCCTTAGACCAAATTCCATCCAAGAATGTTTTAATGGATGTGGTGGTGGCTAATATACTACCTCGATTCAGCATGCTGTTGTCTAGATCATGGGGAGTCAAACTCAAAGGTACTTTACAACTTGTCTTCTCTTATGATACTATTCCTATTTTCAGGAAATTGAGGAAATTGTATCAGGAAAAGGAAATGAATTATATGATAACTAGTAAGGAGAATCCCATAAATGATCCAATACAAGTTGTGAACACATATCTAGAATATTTTATTTTGTATAATCATGATAGTTTCAATGATGTATGTAATCAGCTAGTAGTGGTAGAGGATGTACCAGAAGTTTCAGAGAATTTTAGAGTAGTTCTTGATAAGGAAAAAGAAATGGTGACTTCTTCCGAACAAACTTCAGAAGAACAACAACTCAGTGCAGCACAGAAAAATGAGCTGACTGTGAAAAGTAAATCAGAAACAACAGTTAAGTTTCGACATCTAGAAGACGAAGATGGCCTTTGGAGCATGGATTTCGATGGTGCTTTGTGTAAGGAAGGTGCAGGTATTGGCATTTGGATCCCAAGTCCTGTTGCTAAGTCAGGTGGTATTCCATGTAATGTTAGAGAATGCTCTTATAAATTGGCTTTTGACTGTTCTAACAACGAAGTAGAGTATGAAGCCTTGATCACAGGTCTCAAAATTTTGAAGAAACTTGGTGCAAAAATAATTTATGTTTATGGTGATTCTGAGCTTGTCATAAAGCAGGTGAAAGGAGAATATCAAGAAAAACATCCGTGAATGAGAGCATATAGAAATGCAACCTTGGATATCTTAAAACATTTTCCTGAATATACATTAACAACGGTACCAAGAAGTCAAAATATCATTGCAGATTTGCTTGATACGGTAGCAAGTAATCTCAAAATTCCTATGAACTCAAGTAATAAATTTGAAATTCATGTCAAACATAGACCTAGTGTTCCTGCTAACTTAAGGTACTGGCAAGTTTTTTGGGATGACAAAGAAATTAATATTTTTTTGTAGAATCAAGGAAAGTTCAAAGATGCTTTTATTGATGATGTTTGTGATATTGATGATCAAAACATAGAGGCCAATCAAATGAAAATTTTACAGTTGAAAGATAAAATTATTCCTAGAGGTCTCGTACCTTTAGAAGAACTGTTTGATCAGGATGATGTGGCCAGAAAGCCAACATTGACTCCCACAGAAAAGGATGTGGAAGATGTGAAGATTGGAACAACATATAAGCCCAAAATGGTTAATTTGTCTAAGACATTATCTCCCGATGCAAAAGATAAGTACATCATATTGTTATCTGAATTTTCTATTATTTTCGCATGGAATTATGCAGATTTGAAGGTCTATGAAAAAAATGTTATTCATCACACTATTCCCATCAATCCGGATCAAAAACATTTTAGACAGAAGTTGAGAAGGATAAATCCAAGACTATTGCCATCCATCGAGAAAGAGGTAAATCAATTGTATAAATCTAGTATCATTGTTCCAATTAGGTTTTCTAATTGGATTTCAAATTTAGTTTTGGTAAGGAAAAATACCAGAGAGATAAGGTTGTGCATCGATTTCAGGAATTTGAATAAAGTGTCTTTAAAAGATAATTAACCCCTTCCTAAGATGGACCATGTTCTGCAAGGGGTAGTTGGAGCATCACGGATGTCGTTGCTTGATGGTTATTCAGGTTATAATCAGATTTTGGTACATGAAGAAGACCAAGGTAAAACTTCTTTCACAACACCGTGGGGGACCTTTCAATATGTCAAAATTCCATTTGAATTCAAGAATGCAGGGGCTACTTTTTAGCGGGCTATGGATATAGCCTTTGCTAATGAGAAATATGTTTTCTTAGTGGTGTATTTAGATGATTTGACAATGTTTTTTGGTTCTGATGATAAGCATTTATATCATCTAGGAATTGTTTTTCAGAAATGCAGGGAGTTCAGAATTTCTCTAAATCCAAAAAAGAGCCTTTTTTCCATGGAGGAAGGCAAACTTCTCGGTCACATAATTTCCAAAGATGGAATTCGCATTGATCCTTCCAAAGTAGAAGCAATTCAGAAAATAGATTTTTCGCGTAATAAAAAGGAGATACAAGATTTCAATGGTAAGATGAATTTCTTACGCAGATTTGTTCATAATTGGCTGAGCATTTGTGTGAAATGACTAATATGTTGAAAAAGGACAGCAGTGTAAAATGGACCACTGATGCTATGAAGTCTTTCAACCTGGTAAAGATTTCTTTAGCTACAGCCCCTATTTTGGTTAGTCCGGATTATGCTAGTGATTTTATGATATTTTCATTTGCATCTGAGCACACCCTGGTTGTGGTTTTGATGAAAAATAAGGATCACGTTGAGCAGCCCATTGTTTCCTTTAGTGGAGAATAAGAGATGTTGCTCTTCACTATAATATTATTGAGAAGCAAGCTTTAGCCTTAATCAAAGCCTTGAAGGATTTCCGGATCTATATTCTACATTCACAGACTATAGCTTATGTTCCAAATGAAGCTGTAAAAGAAGCTCTCACGTAGACCGATCCGGAAGGAAGAAGAGGTAAATGGATAACAGCAATGCTAGAGTATGATCTCGAGATCAAGCCCACCAAGATGATCAAGTGACAGGAGATAGCCAAGCTCATGGCGGAATCCAATTTGCATGCTCTAGACATAAACCTTATTGTAGCAATGTCATATGATGGAGAAGGTAGCGCTCTAATCCAGGTATCATAAATGTTTCTCACTTCACCATGGTATTCAGATATAGTGTATGTTCTTCATCACATATGTCCTCCTCCTGGAATGTAAAAAATTAAGGGTAGGTCTTTGAAATTAAAATCTTCTAAATACTGTGTTCTAGGTAGTGCCCTTTATTGGAAGGATCCAGGAGGTGTTCTTTTAAATTGTCTGGTTGAAGATGAAGCTAAATAGGTAATGGATGACTTCCATAGGGGATATTGTGGAGGCCAATTTTTTTGGAAAACAATAGCTAACAAAGTGTTGAGAGCAGGGTATTATTGGCCCACTCTATTTTTAGATTTGTACAAAATAGTCACAAACTGTCATGAATGTCAAGTTTTTCAGGGAAAAAGGAAAATCCTTCCTCTTCCACTAAATCTTATTGTACTAAATACTCCTTTTCAACAGTGGGGACTTGATTTTTTGGGGAAATTTATCCCACATCATCAGCACAACATAGATGTATTCTAACAGCCACTGACTACTTCACAAAGTGGATCGAGGCTATTCCTACAAGGCAAGCTATGGACATGGTAATTATTCAGTTTTTAGAATCCAATATTTTGTCTCATTTTGGTTGTCCTCACAATATTATAACATATAATTCAGCATCATTCAAGTCAAAGAATATGATTGAGTTTTGTCACAAGTATAATATCAGGTTGGGCCATTCCACCGCATATTATCCACAGGGAAATGGATTAGTTGAGTCCTCTAATAAATCCTTTGTTAATATCATTAAGAAAATGTTAGAGGAGAACAAGAAAAATTGGCATAGGAAGCTTACCAATGCTTTATGGGTAGACCGAGTGAGCAACAAGAAGTCTCTAGGTATGTCACCCTTTGAATTGGTTTATGGTACAGATACAGTGTTTCCTACATCACTTGCAATCCCAGTTATGAGATTATTGCAGGAAGAAGGTAGTGAGGAAGATAATATTCAATGTCGAATCAATCAAATGATTCACCTTCAGCAAAATAGGGAGGAAGTTTCTCAGACTACTTCTAAACTTCAGGAGAAAATAAAAAAAAATTATGATCGCAAAACCAAGGCGAATAAGTTTCAGTTGGAAGATGAACTGTTGCGGTGGGATGCAAGAAATGAAGAGAAAGGAAAGCACAAGAAGTTTGAAAATATATGGAAAGGAACCTACAATATCTTAGCTTATCGAGGAAAAAATGCCCATTTGTTGAAAGAGATGAATGGAAAAGAATGTTTAGGAGGATCATTCAATGGTAGGCTCTTGAAACATTACTATTTCTGATGCAACTTTTGAAAGAATGTTCCACTTTCATTATAAATACCAATGCCTATTTTCTGCAAGGTTTGGATCAGAAAATCATTTAGGCTTGGGGCTTGAAGTGAAGGCTATAAAACTTGTTGATTTTATGTCATTTTCAACGTTTTTAAGTTGGTTTTGAGTTAGTGGTATAGTCAGTTTTTGAGTCAGTTCTCAATCACTTTGTTTGGTTTTTGAGTTAGTCTTATATTCTGTAGTCTTTTAAATTGTTTGACCTTATTGGCCCAATGGTTAGGCACTTGGTCTACGGTGTTCTTGACACCTCCAAGGAGTTTCCATCCCCAATAAGGCCAATGTTAGTGTCAGTATTTGCATACTTCAACCAGGGATCAAAACACATTTTTCATGTACATCTTAGGTTTCCCACTCTAAATAAATTTTCGATCATTCCATTAGGTCATGATATAAAATTGTTCCACTGGTGGTTGTCCTTGTCAATAAAATTTACTCTCCCTTCGAGATTCACATTGCTAACTCATTCTCATGTCTCCTTGAGCATAATAACACCTATGGAAATGCTCTTTTCACCAGGAAGTCTTTTAAATCAATTCTCATTCATGAAAGTCAAGTCTAAAGAAGTCTCATTAGGTCATTATTTTTTTTTTTTTTCTCAAGGTCACTCCTTCATTTCAAATGAGGTCAGAAAATATATGAGAGGGACCAAATAATAATTTTATCTTCCTATATGGAAGATCATCATGATGTAATTTTCATATTTTCAGAGTTGTAATTTTTTTAGTTTAATATCAAAGTCAAATATGTAATTTATTTATATTTTTCCAAATTTAATTTTATATTCTCATATGTAATAAATTCCTCCCAAGCTGTAAATGAAATCATTTATGGACTACTTGGAGAAAAGAAAGCCAAACTCCATTACTTGATCAACCTGCAATGCCAAAAAGTCAAAAATTTAAGAGTATGAGTGCCAAAGTCCATAGAGAAAGGTGAACATTAGAAAAGTTGGTAATTCAAATTAAAATTTCAAATCCATTATGCTATAAATCCTTTCAAAACACCTCAAAGCAATTCATTGCATCCATTTATTCATCAGAAATTTCCAGCATAGGAGAAAATTTCAAGTTTTTCTGAGCATTTTGAGAAAAATTCAGGGTCACTGTGCTTTTGCACTCTGGAATTGCACGTTTGCCTAGACGTTGTGCATTTACCTAGAGGCACTGTTCGTTTTCCTGACAACTGCAGACCAAACAACATAGGTATTGTGCATTTACCCGTGGTCGCTACGCGTTTGCGTTCGTCCAAAACGTTGTGTGTTTGCTCAGGAAAAGTTTCAAAGCATTTCACCACCTCCAACAAGCTCAAATTTCCTCACAATTTTCTTCAAAGGGCTTTAAAACAGTGAGTGAAACCTAATACACCTCTCCTCTTTTATATTTTATGTTTCATAAGTAATTTGAAGTGATTATTGTTTCGAAACCTAGTTTTCATTTCCTTCCCATTACCATGCATAATATCTGTATTCATGTCCCTAAACACATATTAGTTATAAAGCTATAAGATCCTAAGGTTTTCTTATACATAGGCTTTCATTTACATTCAGTCCCTCCATTTACCAAAGTTATCCCTTTCACCTCACACTCCTTCATCTCATTCCATTTACCCTAGGGTTTCCAAAGCCTTCAAATTCAAATGTTTGAAGAGGAGGACAAAAGTGTCAGTGAGGAACAAACACCAAAGAAGAGTAAGAAAGGAGGTAAAATCATCAGATATGAACCAGTAACCACAAAGGATCTCATGGCTTCTCCTCTCATTGTATCATGTTTTAAACATGTTGTTTGTTTTGATTTTTGTGAGAAAGTGCAGCAGATTTAGTATCACCCTATGTTGAGAAGGTTGTTTATTACCAATATTAATGATAGGCAGGTCACTCTTGTTGGGGTCACTTTTACCATGTCCACTAAAGCCATTGTAGCTGCTACAGGGATCCCTAATGTGGGAGAGAAATGGTTTAAACAAGGAAGCCTTGATCAGAGCTACTATGAACCATATATCAAACCCATATACAAGGATGACAAAAAGACCATTTTCCCTTTCTCTCATCTTCTTGACCGATATATCCCTATGATGAAAATAATCATGAAATACTTCACCTATGAGGGGAGGTTTTCTCGAATCTATTCATATCATATCTGACTCCTCATGCACTTCACTAGGGTTAGAATGCTTCACATACCCTACTATCTCTCCCGCAACATTGACAAGATGGCGTACATTGTACAAAAGAGGGATTATAATCATGAAATGTAGAGTCTTTTCCACCATTCCATCATCAATATGATATTCATGTATCATCTTGAGCAAAAGAACATTCCATGGGACACATTCATAGAAAATGAAGTTTTCACGACCCCACCTATTCAGCATGAGCAGAGTATCCCATCATCATCTCATCCTCCCATATCCACTCCTCCATCTCAGCTTAATTCTCATACATCATCACCAATTCAATTTCATTCACCCCATGTTGATCCTTCTTCTTCACCTTTCTATAATCTTTCACCATCATCACATCATGAATCTGGGTCATCAAGCAGTTAGGAAGAGATTGAGGAAACTTGGGCTAATTTGACTGATGTTGAGCCATTTCCCAAGACTTATCAGAGAGGCTACATGCATGTGTTTGCTTCACTTTGTGTGAAAGGGGCCATGCCTTATTCTTCAACAAAACAAGTGGAAAAAGGCAAGGAAAGGGCTAAAGAGGCAATCATTGATGAGCAGGGGGATAAATGTGAAACAGAGCAGGAGTTTCAGCTAATTGACATAGATGAGGAAGATGAGGGAAAAATCATCAGTGTAGAAATCAAAGGCAAAGAAGCAATTATTAGTGAACTTCAAGCTAATCTTCACAGAGAAAAATATGTGATTGATTTTCTTGGGCAAGAAAATCAGTAGCTAAAAGGTAAACAAATCATCAATGAGGTGAGGACCATCAAAGCACAAAGAGAGGTAGAAAAGGCTAAGGCCTTGCTGGAGGAGACCTTGGAAATATTTGGTGAGATTGATTATGAGGAAGATCAGTCTCCAAGACAAAAACCAAAGACTAGAGGGTTGAAAAGAGCTCTAGCCATTGAGAGACAAAGAGAAGATGAGTTGGCAGAGTAGCTCACACCAAGTGAGTTTCTTTCCTTAGACATTAGCAAGGACAAAGAATCATGGCTTGATAGAGCCAATCTGCATTTGGAGAGGTTGATAGAGAAGGCCAACAAGTACAATGACATTTAGAGGAGAATGGAAAAGCACTACGCCATGAGGAACAAAATTGCAAGGGCCAAGCTCAAATGAGCCCATGCTAAAATTGAAAATTTGACTAAGAAAGAGGAGAAGGAGAGGTTAGATATACTTACTAGGGTGTCTCTTCATGCCTCAATCACTTGATAAGCAAGTACCCTCACAATATTGGAAAATTTTTGGCTAAAGAGCCAATCATTGATGAGCAGGGGGGATAAACATGAAACAGAGCAGGAGTTTTAGCTGATTGACCTAGATGAGGAAGATGAGGGAAAAATAATCAGTGTAGAAATCAAAGGCAAATAATAAAATATTAGTGAACGTCAAGCTAATATTGGCAGAGAAAAATATGTGATTGATTTTCTTGAGAAATAATATCAGTAGCTGAAAGCTAAACAAACCATCAATGAGGTCAGGACCATCAAAGCAAAAAGAGAGGAAAAAAAGGCCAAGGCATTGCTAGAGGAGACCTTGGAAAGATTTGGTGAGATTGATGATGAGGAGGATCAGCCTCCAATACAAAAACCAAATACTAAAGGGCTGAAAAGAGCTCTAGCCCTTGAGAGATAGAGAGAAGCTGAGTTGGCAGAGCAACTCACACCAAGTGAACTGATTTCCTTAGAGATTAGCAAGGACAGAGAATCATGGCTTGATAGATCCAATCTGAATTTGGAGATGTTTCTAGAGAAGACCAACAAGGACAATGAAATTCAGAGGAAAATGGCAAAGCACTATGCCATGAGGAACAAAATTGCAAGGGCCAAGCTCAAATGAGCCCATGCTAAAATTGAAAATTTGACTAACCAAGAGGAGAAGGAGAGTTTATATATACTTTCTCAGGTGTATCTTCATGCCTCAAGAACTTGATAAGAAAGTACCCTCTCAATTTTGGCAAATTTTTGGCACACTTGGCATTTCATTTCATTTTTTATTTTTGAGCCTTTTTAGCACAGAGAAATTCTGCCAAACGCACAGCGACCTGGATGATGCACTCTTTTTTGGGTCCTCCAAATGACAAATGGCCACCACCATCATGTTTATAATGATGAAGACATCAAACCTAGCAATTTTCAAAACATTTCGAGGAGAACTGGTCCCTAAAAAGTGCAAAAACTACCAAATTTTCATGTTTCTGCCTCTTTTTTGACCTGGTCGTTGCACATTTACCAATCTTGGGAGATTGACTATTTGACAGGGAAAATGAGCACCATTTTGGAAACTGAAGTCATATTTGGAAACTAGACTCAGAGAGATTTCCAATGAGCTATCATAGAGCTGATTTGGACACCAGGAAGGAACTCAAAATCAGCCTTGAACATAGGCCATTTTTTCTACCTGGGTGCTATGTGTTTGACAAGGAAAATGCATTTTCACAGTCTTTAGCAAATTTTGAAGTTTCACTCCAATTTGACTTTTTACTTTGGAAAATGAAGAAATTACTGATGTAAATGGTCATGGTCAATGTAAATGTCATGTTTTTACCTTTATCTAAGGTAGATACATTAGGTGAGTCCTCTAGAGGTCAAATGAATCCGTTTCCTCTCTTTTAGAGGCAAATTGTTCGGTCTTCCTAGTCTTCGGTTTCTTGTTTGGCATTAGGTCAAACTGATTCCTATCTCATGGATTTGACTCCTTGAGGTGAGGGAGAGTGGTTTTTAGATATAGATGATGTATTTTCTCAGTGATTGTAATGGTTGGACTCAGTTGGATGTTTGGCTTTTGAAGAGACACACTTTTGTATCAGTTTTGGCCTAGACATTAATCAAATTTGCAGCTATTTTTATGGGATCCATGTGGTATGGTGTTTAGTTTCAGTTTCTTCCTTTGTGCTCAGATGTTAGAATGTTTTTTATTTAATCCATCATTTCATTGCTATTAAGTGAATGTTTTTAAGTTAGATGAACATAATCCATAATTTATATTCTCTGTTTTGGGTAAATGTTCACAGTTTGTAATTTCTTCAGTCTAGAAAGAACCCATGATTGAACCATGCTCTTTCTAGCCCCTCACATGTATTTATCATCCCACCATCGAAATCCTAGAGTGCTAAACCACTATACCTACCTTGCCCCATATAACACCTCGCAAATCTTGACCTAATTTCCTTGCCTTGACTGTTTGACTCCTCTTGATCTAGCAAAACCCTATACAATCAAAATAAAAACCCTGAGCTAATAAACCTAGCCTAAAATATTCTTTCCTAAGTCATATTTGTTGTGATATATATGGAGAGAGCCCTCTCCTAGCCTAGTAGGGCTAGCTTCTTGGCTAAGCGCGGTTTGAGATTACCTTGGAATTGCCTTCTTTCAGCCTGAGGTTCAATCCTAGTGATAACACGAAGGTTATATATACAAGTTTTATATCATTATCTCTCTTATTTACTTTTTTGGTAGTTTATATTTCTTGAATAATTTCTTAATAATCATCATTTTTGTTTGTGAAACACATTATAAAACCTCCTTGAGCAAGGAACTTGAAAGTAATAGAGAATAAATGGAGATACAAGAACATATGAGATGCATAGTATATTAGTCTACAAAGATATTTTATAATATAGCTTATTCAAATAGTTGAGAAAATTAAAATGAAGAGGAGGAGCAACATATTACACACTCCTATCTATTAGGGCCTATCAAAAATAAATACATGACGTGTGCATACATAATTGGGCTCATGACTTTGAAACTATGGGTTTTGACCCCCTAATCATAGGGAAAAATATTCAACCACATGTGCTTGGCCTAAACAAGCTCTATGTTGCATAGGTAAATTGGAAATCACATAAATATAAGGGGCATGCATAGTGAGATAAAAATTACTGGGGCTAAGTGGGGCCAATAAAAGATTAGGAAAGGTGCCAATTTTGACCAAATTCAACTCATAAAATAAAGTGTCCATGGTCTAAAAGGTGACAATGAAAAAATATGTTAGAGACCATAAAAAATGAAATGTTTTTTACTGGAATTGATTAAATAAGACATGGAATGAATACGAATTTTGTAGTAAACACCCTAATCTCTTGAAAATAATCAAGTGAGGATATAAATCTTGGTTAGAGATATATGTCCATCTATTCATACCATAGAAGGGAAACTCAATATTGAATACTGAAATACTTATGATTTCACTATATCAGTTGGAGAACTTCTTGTTGATGCTCGATGCTATCTTCCAATGCTTGAACCCTATAATTTTCCCTTAAAGAAGATGTGATAGACAGTGGATGATATCCATAAAGTGCCATAAATGGGGTCATTTTTCTGCAATATGGAAGGAAGTGTTATACCACCATTCAGTGAGAAGTAACCACTTGACCCATTGTGCTTGCTTATTAGATACAAAAAAATGAAGATATCCTTCCAAACGTTTATTAATTATCTCAGTTTGACCATCAGATTGAGGATTATAAGATGAGCTATGAGCTAGTTGAGTACCCAAACAAGAAAATAATTTCGTCCAAAAATTTCCAGTAAAAATGCGATCTTTGTCACTTATAATAATCTTTAGGTTTCCATGTAGCTTTTGAATTTTTTCCATAAATGCAGTAGCAACTGTACTTTCTTTAAATGGATGAGATAATGCACAAAAGTGTGCATACTTGGTAAGTCTATCAACTACCACCATGATGACACTCTTTCCTTCCGACTTAGGTAAACTTGTGATAAAATCCATTGAAATCTCCTCCCAATGTTGACTTGGAATGGATAAAGGTTGTAGAAGACCTGGGGTCTTAATTGTCTCAACTTTATTTTGCTGGCAAACCAAACATTTCGCCACAAAATTTCGAATATCAGATTTCAGGCCATACAAAACAAATTCTTTCTTCATCCTGTGGTAAGTATTTAAAAATCCCGATTTTCCTCCTAAAGGAGAAGTGTGCAATTCTAAAAGAATATTTTGTTTTAGTTGGGAATTCTTGCAAATATATAAGTGATCTTTGTACCATAAAGAATAATTTTTCCATCTAAATGTATGATATGTACTAGGATCTTACTGCAACTTTTGAATGAGTGTCCACACTTCTTCATCCTTCTTCCATTCATCCCTTGCTTCGGTTATCCAATCTAGTTGGATAATAGAAATGGCACAAAGCAATGCTTCCACCTCTTCATCCTTTCTTTTGGAGTGCATTTGCAACAAAATTTAGCTTCCCTTTTTTGTGGATTATTTCAAAGTCATAACCCAAAATCTTTGTGACCCATTTTTGCTGCTCTTCTGAAGATAGTCTTTGTTCCAAAAACTGTTTAAAACTATCATGATCAGCTTTTACCTTGAATTTTCTTCCCATTAGGTAAGGTCTCCATTTCCTTAGTGCATGTAGTATTGCCAACATTTCCTTCTCATAAATAGCCTTTTGTAAATACTTTCCTTTGATTGGATGACTTTCAAAAGCAATGGGTCTTCCTTCTTGCATTAAAACAACACCAATTCAATTTCCTGTGGCATCACGTTCCACAATAAAGGTTTTTGTGAAGTTTGGCATAGCTAAGACTGGTGCTAGGCATGTTTCCTCTGGAAGATGTTCAAAGGCCTTAGTTGCTTTAGGAGTCCATGAAAATGCATCCTTTTTCAATAATGTTGTTAGAGGTGCTGCTATTCTCCCATAATTCTTAACAAAATAGCGATAATACCTTGTTAACTTGAGAAATCTGTGCATCTGCTTTATGGTTGTGGGGACTTTCCATTCCTTAATGGCTTTAATTTTGTTACGATCTACCTTAACACTCTCGTGAGATACAATATGACCCAGATATTCCACCTCTTGTACTCCAAAGAAACATTTGGATGTTTTTGCATATAATTGTTTCTCCTCCAATAGTTTGAGCACCCTGTCAACATGTTGAACATGATCCTTCCAAGACCTACTATAGATTATTATATCATCAAAAAATACTAGCACAAATTTTCTAAGGAAGTGTTTGAAAATGGAATTCGTCAACCCTTGAAATGTAGAAGGTGCATTGGGAAGGCAAAAAGGGATGACCAAAAATTCATAATGACCCTCATTAGTTCGAAATTTAGTTTTCAGAATATCTTCGGTCTTCATTCTAATTTGATGATATCCTGAACGAAGATCCAACTTGGTAAAATAAATTGCCCCATGTAATTCATCCAATAATTCTTCAATCACAGGAATGGGAAATTTATCTTTAATAGTGATAGTATTGAGGTCCCTATAATATGGACACATGCACCATGATCCATCCTTCTTGTGCACCAATACTACTGGGGCAGAGAAAGAACTTTGACTAGGTTGAATTATACCAACCTCTAACATTTCTGAAATCATACGTTTAATTTCGCTCTTTTGGACATAAGGATATCTGTAAGGCCTAATGTTTGGAGGAAAACTTCATGGAATCAAATGAATAGCATGATCATGATTGTGATAGGTGGGAGTCCTTCAGGAGTTTCAAACACCTTGGAATGGTTGTCCAATACTTTTTGGAGATGTGGATAAATAGATGATTTTGATGATGGAACTTCTAGTGAGCATAATTGTGCAATTACGCGTCATTGTTCTTTCTTCAGAATCTTTGTCATGACATTAGAGCTTATTAGCTTTCCTGGATTCCCTGTGATACCCCATAATTCAATTTTGTTTCCTTAAGAAAAAAATTTCAAGAAAAGTTCTCGAAAATTAAAATCTATTGTTCCCAAAGTTTGTAACCATTGTACTCCTAGTACAACATCAACACCTCCCATTGGGATGGAAAGCATTGGACTATTTAATACATATTCCCCCATGGCTATTTTAATATTATTGCATTTTCCAGAGCAACTTATAGTTTCTCCATTTGCAACCATTACTTGACATTTTGGTGCTGGGTATAGGAAAAAATTCAATTCCTTGGCTACCTTACAATGAATAAAATTATGTGTACTACCTGAATCAATCAACACTATTACCTTTTTCTTCTTGATATTTCCTTCTATCTTGAGAGTTTGAGGAGTGGTAATTCCTGCCAATGCATTACACGATATGGTGGGACTCATTTCTTCTTCTTCTAGGGTTGGTTCCTAGTGTATATCCTCTTATTTTGAGGTTTCTTGTTCATTTTCTTCCTCCTCTTCACAATCTATGTAAAATAATTTCTTCTCAGCACACTTATCACCTTTAGTGTATTTTCTATTACAACTATAGCAAAGCCCTTTTGATCTTTTTTCTTCCAATTTTTGTGGTGTAAACCTTGTAGGTTGTGGAAGTCTAGGAGTAGCAACACTTCCATCGTTATGGATGTGAGTGGTAGGCTTCCTTGTTGCCATAATTTTACATTCATTTTTTCTTGCCAACCTGAATGCCTTCTCCAATGAATCAAGTTCCCAAACAAAAAATTCATGTTGGATGTTGTCCTTTAAAGTCCCTATGAAGACATCAATCTCATGTTCCTCTGGAATATCATTTAACCTTATATTCAATTTTTGGAAGTCCTCAATGTGCTTCACCACTAAACCCTTTTGTTTGAGATTTATCAATTGGCTAAAGAAGGTTTTTCTCTTTGTATCCTCATAATGTGCTATCATTTCCTCCATAAAAATTGACCAAGTGACAATTTTTTTATGGGAGAAAATCCATCGATACCATACAAATGTATTTTTTTCTAAATGTAAAGTTGCAATGCATACCTTTTGTGTGTTTTTCACATTATTGAGATCAAAATATTACTCCATCTATAGTATCCATGTTACGGGGTCCTTGCCATCAAACTTCCTCATATTCATCTTTGGAATATGGTGGTTCCTCAATCCAACATTAGAGTTTATGAAATCACATTTAACATTTATTTTGTTCTCATCATGAGTTTCTTCTACTATCTTTTCACCATCAGGAATCATTTCTTGTATCAACTTTGAAAAACCTTCCTTCAAACCTTCCATGTCTTCCTTCAAACCTTCCATTTTTTCTTCCATACCATCCTTCAAACCTTCAATTTTTTATTCCATACCATTCTTCAAACCATCCATCGTAGCTTCCATGCCTTTCTTCAAACCATCCATCTTAGCTTCCATGATTTTCTTCAAAACATCCATTTCATTTTGTGTTTCTCTTTGTGAGGGCGAAATTTGGTGCACTTGCTCTTGTAATTTTGAAATGTCATGTTGCATTTCTTCATCTTTATGAGCCATAGTAGAGCCTTCTGAAGGCTTAATGGGTGTTGAATTATTTTTAGGGGGAATTTTAGAACACAATACTGGTATCTATTCTACAATATGCCCTTGGAATCAATTCAAATTGATTCTTCAAACAAGACTTATGCAATTTGTAAAAACGAATACAGACCTTTTTCTTTTTTTTGAGGAGCTTGATATTGAAATTGAATTATCTTTGTGATTTAGGATCTTGAATATATGAAATTTGGCCCTGTAGTACCACTCTAAATCTTCTTTCGAATGCCACAAGTCTAACCTGATTTCGATTCTTCAAGGCAAATTTATTCCCAATCTCCCACAATGACCTAATTATGGACTGGTTCAGTAGAGCTAACTTGTATGAAGTGCCACGTGTATATTTTTCCTCGTTCGGCTCCAACATTGATACACAAGAAACTACAGTCCATGTACTTGCGGTCACTTTTTATAGAATTCCAATCTGATGCTCAGAGACAGAGTTATGACTATTTTCCCACAGTCACCTCTTTGAGATGAAATTCAGGAGCCTGAAGAAACTCTAACTTCCACAGATCATATCTCCAAAAATATTGTGAACCAAGCTCTAAAATTTGTAGTGGAAGTTCTGTAGGCGTTTGGTTTTACTTTGTAAAAATTTCAGCTTCTGAACCTTCGTAGAAAACAAGTTATAGCGCAAATTCCATGATGACCTGTTTTAGGTGAAATTCGAGAGCCTAAACAAACCCTAACTTCCATAGATCATATCTCTAAAAATATTGTGAACCAAGATCTACAATTTTTACACGAAATTCCTCACAATATCAGCTTCGCTCTATAAAAATTGCAGCTTCTGAACCTTCATAGAAAAAATTTATAGTGAAAATTCCATGATGAATTATTTGAAGCCGCAAAACCCTAGAATACAAAGCTCTGATACCAAATATTATGAAACCAGCTCCAAAAATAGAAGAAAAGAGATATCAACTCCTTAGAAATAAGCCACTTCAAGGGGGAAACCTCCAATACATTACATAAATGAACAACTCTTGGATGATACAAATGAAAAAACCTCCTTTCTATATATAGGAGTCCATGGGGCCACGATGTAATCTTAGTCGACCTAAAAATAATAATGTAATGACACAATAATAACAATATGGGGGTTACAGGGGTACAACAATAACAATACGGGGGTTACACTAACAACAATAAGGGACTATACTAGTAATATAGGGACCTAACATTGAGATATGGTAATAGCAATTTATGCCCTTTGTATTTTGACAGTCCTATAGCAAAATAGAACCTTCATGTAGCACTTTAGGAAAATGAGGAAAATGAATAGGAAAGGATTTGGAATGATGGGTGGACATTGGAAATGGATAAGGGAGATGGATTGATATGTCCTTCATCATTCTTGAGCAGTTTTCACAGATGGTAAGAAGCTCAAGGTTGATTGTTTTTGAATTTTTTCTTGCCTCATTGCTCATTTCTTTCTTTTTCTATTTTTGTGGCACTAACCCATTTCTTTTCCTTATGCAAGTGGACGAGAACTTTCATGCAAACACATATATGAAAATGGAAAAAATATATTTTTTATTTCATAAGTTTCCCTTTTTTCCTCTTTTTTTTTCATTATTTTCTTTAGGCTAATAGCTACCTCAATGAGGTTTTCAACTAGTAGGTCTGCCTAGGTGCCTCAAAGGAGGTTTTCACCTAGGGTATATTTTTGTCTTTTTTATTTCCAAACAAATGAATGCCTCAAGGAGCTTTTAAATTAGTTAGTCAATCTCAGACACCTCAAAATAGGGTTTCACTTGAGATCTTATTCTTTTCCTCTTTTCCATTTTTTTATTTCTCTTTTATATCCTACTCTATTTGAAAAAAAAACAAAATCTCTTCCAAGTGTAGGAATACTTCCAATGGAGCCTTGTACATAAAAATATGACAAATAAACTCATGCTTAGGATCGAAACATATGATTTGACATGTACCTTGTTTTTAGAGACTAAATGCTTTGAATTTGATCATATGAATCACTATTGAAGAGAGTGGTGCTCCTTCTTAATGATTGTTTGGAACCAAATTTCAATATAGTTGTGATGCCCCTAGTTCACTTTCTCATTTAGATAATTCTTCGTGTCTTCTTCGTCCATTCCATTCAAATATTATACTATTTTCCAATTAACCCCATGAACACATAAAGGATATGATGATAAGCATTGTATAAATTCTTCAATATTAGGCTCCAACGACTTTTGTACATCAAATGTGGTCCATGATTCTTTAGTCTCCTATGGATATTATTATTTTGGATGTTGTTCTTTAATAGGAGAAAGAGAATCTCTTATTTGTAATAATCTTCTCAAACCAAGAGGAATATCATTTGGATGAAGAGGATTTGCTTGGATATTTTTTATCTCAACATTGTAAGTGAGATGAGTTACTTTATTTCTTGGGTTTGGAAATGGTTGTGCAGGAAGTTGAGTGGGAGTGGGTCCTTGAAATGGTTGTGATTGAGGATGTGGTTGTGGTGGAGGTGGACGGGATGGATAAATTTGATTTTGGTATGGAGGATATTGAGGATGTTGAGGGAAATATGGATCACCCCATTGAGGAGGTTGGTGTTGATATGGATGAAATGGAGGAATGATATATTGAGGAGGATAAGGCCATGAATATGGATCACCCCATTTGGAAGGATAAGACCAAGGTGAGGTGCTAGGTGGATTCCAAGGTTCAAATTTTGCATTAAAAATTCTATTGAAAAAGGATGGGTACTTCATATCTTGCTAATATGAGTTGAAAAAGCATGACAGGGTGTAGATATTTTTCAGTGATCTGGAAGAAAAACTCTAAGGTGGGAGACATAAAGCTTATTACCAAAGAATACTTCCTCGGGAGTTTTGGAGTCCAAAGCGGAATGCGAAAATCTATTTTGAACATACACATCAGTGTTCATAGCTTCTCCCCATAGAATGATGCATGATGAAGCCTTTCATACATAACGATGTTCCAAAAACTCTAAGCCTCATGTCTCCTACCTTATTCTTTAGATAAGGCCCATTAGGTATTTACTTGGATTTAATTAATTTAAATTGGCCCTCACTATCAAATCATATTCAGTAATTATAGCCATTAGGGACGGAACCAAAATTAGTCAGTGTTCGCTAGAGAAATTACTTATAGAAATAGTAGGTTATAGAAATTTTCATGATTTTTTCTTATTGTATTGGACCTTTTATCAAAGGAATTTTACCCCTTGAAGAGGCACATGAACATTTCTATCTTTTTCCTATATTATTAATACAAAGTGTTAGTGTCAATATTTGCGTACTTCCACCAGGGATCAAAACACATTTTGCATGTGCATCTTAGGTGTCCCGCTCTAAAGAAATTTTTGATCATTCCATTAGGTCATGATATAAAATTTTTCCACTGGTGGTTGTCCTTGTCAATAAACTTTACTCTCCCTTTGAGATTCACATTTTTGACTCATTCTCATGTCTCCTTGAGCATAATAACACCTATGGAAATGCTCTTTTCACCAGGAAGTCTTTTAAATCAAATCTCATTCATGAAAGTCAGGTCTAAAGAAGTCTCATTAGGTCATTAGTTTTTTTTTATTTCTCAAGGTCACTCCTTCATTTCAAATGAGGTTAGAAAATATATGAGGGACTAAATAAGAAAATTTTCCCTCCTATATGGAAGATTATCATGATGTAATTTTCATATTTTCAGAGTTTTAAATTTTTGAGTTTAATGGTTTTTATATCAAAATCTCATTTTGATATAAAAGTCAAATATGTAATTTATTTATATTTTTACAAATGTAATTTTATGTTCTCATATGTAATAAATTCATCCCAAGTTGTCAACGCAATAATTTCCGACCTAAGTGGAGCAAAGAAAGCCAAACTCCATCACTTGATCAACTTGCAATGCCAAAAAGTCAAAAAGTTAAAGAGTATCAGTGCCAAATTCCAAAGGGAAAGGTGAACATTAGAAAAGTTGGTAATTCAAATTAAAATTTCAAATCCACTATGCTATAAATCCTTTCAAAACACCTCAAAGAAAGTCATTGCATCCATTCATCCATCAGAAATTTCTAGCAGAGGAGAAAATTTCAAGCTTTTTTGAGCATTTTGAGAAAAATTTAGGGTCGCTACGCATTTGCACTCAGGCGCTACACATTTTCCTAGACGCTATGCGTTTACCCAAAGGCGCTGTGAATTTCCCAACAACTACAAACCAAACAACACAAGCATTGCACATTTACCCATGGTTGTTGCACGTTTGCCCGGGCGCTGCACGTTTTCTCAGGCAGGGTTTCAAGGCATTTCACCACCTCCAACAAACTCAAATTTCCTCACAATTTTCTTCAAATGGCTTTAAAATAGTGAGTGAAACCTAAGACACCTCTCCTCTTTTATATTTGGGGTTTCATAAGGAATTTTAAGTGCTTATTGTTTCGAAACCGTAGTTTTCATTTCCTCCCCATTTCCATGCATTGTATCCATATTCATGTCCCTAAACACATATCAATCATTAAGCTATAAGATCCTAAGGTTTTCATAGACATAGGTTTTCATTTACATTTAGCCCTCCATTTACCTAAGTTATCCCTTTCACCTCACACTCCCTTCATCTCATTCCATTTACCCTAGGGTTTCCAAATCCTTCAAATTCAAATGTATAAACAAGAGAACAGAAGCGTCAGTGAGGAACAAACACCAAAGAAGAGTAATAAAGGAGGGAAATCCATCAGATATGAACCAGTAACCACAAAGGAGGTCATGGCTTCTCCTTTCACTGTCTCATGTTTTAGACATGTTGGTTGTTTTGAGTTTTGTGAGAAAGTGCAACAAATTCAGTATCAGCCTATGTTGACAAGGTTGTTTATTACCAATATTCATGATAGGCAGGTCACTCTTGTTGGGGTCACTTTTACCATATCCACTAATGCCATTACAGCTGCTACAGGGATCCCTAATGTGGGAGAGAAATGGTTTAAACAAGGAAACATTGATCAGAGCTACTATGAACCATATCTCAAACCTAGATACAAGGATGAAAAAAATATCATTTTCCCTTTCTCTCGTCTTCTTGACTGATATGTCCCTATGATGAAAATAATCATGAAATACTTCACCACTGAAGGGAGGTTTTCCCGACTCTATTCATATCATATCTGACTCCTCATGCACTTCACTAGGGTTAGAATGCTTCACATTTTACAAAAGAGGGATTATAATCATCAAATGTAGAGTCTTTAACACCATTCCCTCATCAAGATGATATTCATGCATCAGCTTGAGCAAAAGAACATTCCATGGGATGCATTCATAGCAAATGAAGTTTTCACTACCCCCGTATTTAGCATGAGCAGAGTATCACCTCATCATCTCATCCTCACATATCCACTCCTCCATCTCAGCTTACTGCTCATACATAATTACCAAGTTAGTTTTATTCACCCCATGTTGATTCTTCTTCTTCACCTTTCTATAACCTTTCACCATCATCACATCATGAGGAGGACATTGAGGCAACTTGGATTAATTTGACTGATGTTGAGCCATTTCCCAAGACTTATCAGAGAGGATACAGGCATGTGTTTTCTTCACTTGGTGTGAAAGGGGCTGTTGAGGAGGTAAATCCTCTCTGCGGACAGAGGTGATCCCTACTAGCCCAGTAGGGGTCTAGCAACAATCAAAAATGTTACGATGCAAGCTCCTAGTTACGAATGAAAAGACTAGAGATAGAAGCCTACCTGGATTCCAATGCTACGATCTGAAGAAGAGAGTGTTCCCGTTCCTCAGCCTCGGCAGATCACAATCCTCCACGATCTCCGCGGACAGATACCTGCACATGCAAGAAACAAACAGATACAAGCATAAAATCTGGCATACATAACTCAATATCAGTCAGAAAAGATATTACTCATATTAACATCATTGAAAACAGAGTGGAACCATAATCGTAATCATTCATTAAATAACGATCGAAAGAGATTACAACCAAAGTTCTGACTTCGTGGTCTCCTTCGGATGGGTCTCCAGTCATTCACGTCTCGCAAAGCTCGCCAGGGAAAGGGAAAACCTCTCCTGATTCTCTCAACAATAGTCTCCTTACTTGAGTCAGCCTTAAGGGAGGAAAGAGGGCTCTTACAGCCCAAAGGCTCTTGGGAATTTGGAGATTCAAAGCTTAGGCACTTCAAGACTAGCTTGCCATGGAATTGAGCAGTCTTTTACAGATGGGGAAGGAGGGAGTTGGGATCCCTATTATCGTGGGATTGGCCCTATCAACAAGGAAGGTTCCATGGGAGGTGGCAAAACCACTTCCCTTCCATAGCACTCCCGTGGCCAAACCTCCCAACTCAAGATAGGCAATGGTTTCTGAGTTTGTTGAAACTCAACTTCCGCCATCTTTATTTTAAAAAACAGTCCTTAAATGGGGTGGCATGACTACTGCTCTGGGACAGAGTGCCAGTTGGCGCGACCTCTTTGCAGGATTTTCCCCATTGGCGCGAGTGTTGAACTGTCTGCCCGCACCAATGCAAAAAGGGATGTTTTTCATGATTTTTGCAAGGAGATGTCTTTAGGGAAAATGAAGCTCATGCTTAGAGGAATGCATTGATGATGTTTTCAAGGCATGAAAATGTTCACACGTCACAAAATGGGTCCTTCATTGTGCGGGATGGGGAATGGTAGGGACGGTGACAAATTACTGTGTAACAGATGCCCCCTAAAGTATGAGGCCCGAGAGAGAGAGGGGTGAAATGCTTTACGAGAACATGTTCAACTGAAGGCCTGCCGACAGAAAACCTGTGCAGAAAGATACAACTGATATCTCAAGTACATGATGTATATGTGGTATGGGTGCAGCCATCCGAAACAAAGTACACTATAATCTGGATCCAGGGTATGGGCGCAGCCATCCAGCGAGGATCAAATAAATAGACCTGGTGTGTAGTGGCTCTCTTTCAAGCAATAGATCATCATGGCCAATGTCCTGATAAACGACCTAGATTGCTGAACCACGATCCGAGTCTTACGCTCCATCTCGACCCAAACAAAGTACAAGTTAGAAGCATGTGAATATGGCAATTTGCGTCGAACATGCGGGAACATCAAAATCGTTACGACCAGTAGAGAACGATAACGAACGCGAGAAGGAGCTCACCAATAATGAAAATGGCCACTCAAGTGCCCTACAGGTACAATCTACGGCATGTGAATCATTGAGTTGGCGTCGAACACCCGCAGAATCACTCGATCGGAGGCAAATGATGAAAACCTCACGTCGAATGCGACGAACCTGCCATTGAGGCATGCAGGCTCCAAGGTACCATAAAGGAGTCTCTAGATCAGCTTCCTGGATAATGAGCTGATGTCGACAGGAAGTGACCTTGATCGAAGGTGGGCCATAATGATTCCCACATCATCGACACGAGACAGAGGAACATGATGTTGTGTTGTGAATCAGGATCATATGAGAATCAGAGGAAGGTTGGTATTAGCAGAGGCCAACTTCTCTTGAACATATAAACGACACTGATCAGGAGCTCAGGACCAAGTGTCGTAAAATGGTCAAAAATGAATGTGCTCAGAACTAGTTTGAACCTGAACGACCAGATAGAGCTCGTCTTCCTGATTCCGGCACCGCGAACGGTTCGAAAAACGGTCGCCGTATGCAGAAGTTATTCAAGTTTGAAGATTTCTCAATTTCCATAAAAAAATGCCAAATTTGACTTTGTGGAAAATTTTATTAAAAAAAGAATATTCCACAGAATATTTTGGGAATATTCCGTGGAATATTCTGCAGAATATTCTGGGGAATATTCCGTTGGCAGCCAATGGAAGGGCACCACGTGGCTAGCCCGGAGGCCGCCACGTGGCCCCAAGGTTGAATTGAAAATGGCGTTTAAAACTTTTGTATGGGCTCGACAGGTTTCGAACCCCCGACCGCATGAATCATAACACATCGTTTTTACCAATACACCACACGTTTGATCCTTGTTATATGTGGCAGACGGAGTATTATTTATTGTGTGTATTAGTTTGGGGCGGGGCCCGAAAGGGGGCCAGCCCCTAAGGGCCAGCCCCCTCTACATAGAACCAGGGCCGAGAACCACCGCTATATTCAAATCGGCGCGCAATTTAACGGGCGGTTAAACATTTGTTATGTGTTATGTGTTGTGGCATTATTTAATTAACAAACGTTGTTTTTAAATGCAAACCGTTACAACATCCGCCGCATATGAACGCGGATAACCTCACAATTAATGCCAGACAGTTAACCGTTCGGATAGTTGGTGGCCTCCGCCCCTTTTGGCGCCATTTGCTTATTTGGTGGCCTTATCTACAGTTTCTCCACAATTGGTGGAGTTTCTCAAGGTGAAACTGGCAGTTTAGTAAATGTGGCATAACTTCTGCTAGAAGAGGTCTTTGAAAACGAATTTTTTTTTTGATTTTGGGTCTCTTCGACCTTCTGAAGCCATTGGCACAGGTTTCACAGCCATCTGAGGCTGTTTGCAGGTGATTTTTCTCCGTGGAAGTTCCAGGAGCCACATGGCCAAATCAGTTTGGGAGCTGCATTGGGAATTGTGCAGCCAGTGAATGTGGAACGAAGGTCATTCCTGAAGTTTTTCAGCATTTTGAATCCATTTCTACAGCTCGTTTTTCCTTTTGAGGAATTCTTCTCACTGTTTAGCTTCAGGGAAGCTTTCAGGGCCACCAGGGCCATTTCAGTGTTGGAGCTGTTTGGGTGTTATGTTCATCCATTTTTGGTGATTCAAAAGTCTATTTCTGATATTTTCGACCTTCTGATTCTAATGGCAGAGGTTTCAGAACCAATTGAGGTTATCTTCACCTCGAAATTCTCCATGCAAGTCTAAAGGGCCACCAAGGACAATTGGGGAAAAGTACTGTATCAGGTACAATTTTCACTGTTTAGTGTTTGGGAAAGAGCATGTTTAGCTAATTCCTATCTTCTCATTCTGTATTTACAGTCAGATCTATCTTTCGAGACACTCTTATTCTTGTATTAGCCTTTGTAGCATTTTTAATACAAGAGGACAAGCCTAGTTTGAGAGGCTTGGTCCAGCAGATGTAGCCCAGAGGAGGGGGTGAACTGCTTTATCATTTTGATGTCTTTATTTGCTGAATATGATATGCTAAAAAAAACTGATATAAAGTGTTAAACAACAAATATACATAACTTTCATATACACATAATCACCTACTCAGCTGCAGAAAGTTAGTTGTCTTATTCCGCAAGACATCAAACTTCAAGTATGTGTATGTCAAAGACTTCTAAGTGTTAACTTCATTATTTCTTTAGGCAGAGCCTGTAGAGGGCCAGGTAGCCTCTGGAACTCATCCTCTCTTTAGAGGTGACATGTCCAGTGAATGCCCCTACAGTCTATCTCTGTATAAGAAATAAGAAGTTTTCACATTTTCAGAGGTCACTTGGAGTGTATAGCTCAATTTGAAATTATGGGAAATGGATACCTTGCACCCTCAAACAAGTACATTCCATTTTCAGATCAGATGGTATCGGAGCAGGTTGCAAAGCTGGTTTGCTTGACTGACATCACTAGCTTGATTGTGTAGCTTGAAAGGTGTCTTAAGCAGTGTTGAAGATTGACTGCTTTATTATTTTGCAAACTACTTGTTGTTTGAGTTTGCTGAAGCTCTTTTGTTCATTTTTATAATGACAACTTCCATAAGTGGATCTATGGAGTCCATTATTGATGTGGAAAGAGAAGTTTCACATGAGGAAAATTTGCAGCAGCAAAAGTCGCCATGGAATTGGCTTGGTGAGAAGTGGATGGACTTCTTATTGCAGTAAGTCATTACTCATTTTTTACATGCAAATTTCAGATTGGTATGCATGTATTTCAGTTGAAAAGTTGATGCAAGATTGCATGTAAAAGCAGTTTCAGTTGAAGGAATTTCTTTGTTGTTGCAAAATTTCGCCATGGAGGTGTAAAAGATGAGTATGATACTCACTTATGTTGCAGCAATGTCTTTTGGTTCAGCTCTTTATCACCCACATGTTTTTGGGATGATGTACTTGTGGGTATTTGAAAAGAAGAGTTGAAGTTGCACATGTACATAGAGGTTGTATGTGTAATTAGCGAACTGTATATAGTTCATTGTACATGATACATACACATATGTTTGTCAAGATGTATCTTGTTGTCTATCGACTTGTGTCGGTTGTGTACACACTTTTTACAGAGTTTGTGTGTCATTTGTATAGCACATTTCATTGTCAACTGGTTGTTGATGTCATATGTTGCACAAGATGCTTTTGGTGTCGTTTGGTGCAGAGAACGAAGTGTCAGTGCAAAGCAGTGCAAGATTCCATGAGTTGGAAAGGCATGCAAGCAAAGAGGGCACAAAGTTCAGCAAGTGTCATTGCTGGTTTCAGTATGGCAGATTGGTAAGGCAAGAAAACTTGGTCGGGATTCGGCACAAGTACATGGCTCATTCAGCAAAATTCGCCATGTGAACAGTTGGCAATTCAGGGAAATTTTTGGAGACTGAAGAGAAGAGGATGTTGTTATTCTCTCATTTTCTGCTCTACAGTTCAGTTTTAGAATTTCAGTGAGCTTTTGGGGTCCAAAAGCTTCTCATTTGGGAGGTGTGATGAGGAGCTCAGGACCAAGTGTCGTAAAATGGTCAAAAATGAAGGTGCTCAGAACTAGTTTAAACCTGAACGACCGGATAGAGCTCGTCTTCCTGATTCCGGCGCCGCGAACGGTTCGGAAAACGGTCGCCGTATGCAGAAGTTATTCAAGTTTGAAGATTTCTCAATTTCCATAAAAAAATGCCAAATTTGACTTTGTGGAAAATTTTATTAAAAAAAGAATATTCCACAGAATATTTTGGGAATATTCCGTGGAATATTCTGCAGAATATTCTGGGGAATATTCCGTTGGCAGCCAATGGAAGGGCACCACGTGGCTAGCCCGGAGGCCGCCACGTGGCCCCAAGGTTGAATTGAAAATGGCGTTTAAAACTTTTGTATGGGCTCGACAGGTTTCGAACCCCCGACCGCATGAATCATAACACATCGTTTTTACCAATACACCACACGTTTGATCCTTGTTATATGTGGCAGACGGAGTATTATTTATTGTGTGTATTAGTTTGGGGCGGGGCCCGAAAGGGGGCCAGCCCCTAAGGGCCAGCCCCCTCTACATAGAACCAGGGCCGAGAACCACCGCTATATTCAAATCGGCGCGCAATTTAACGGGCGGTTAAACATTTGTTATGTGTTATGTGTTATGGCATTATTTAATTAACAAACGTTGTTTTTAAATGCAAACCGTTACAACATCCGCCGCATATGAACGCGGATAACCTCACAATTAATGCCAGACAGTTAACCGTTCGGATAGTTGGCGGCCTCCGCCCCTTTTGGCGCCATTTGCTTATTTGGTGGCCTTATCTACAGTTTCTCCACAATTGGTGGAGTTTCTCAAGGTGAAACTGGCAGTTTAGTAAATGTGGCATAACTTCTGCTAGAAGAGGTCTTTGAAAACGAATTTTTTTTTTGATTTTGGGTCTCTTCGACCTTCTGAAGCCATTGGCACAGGTTTCACAGCCATCTGAGGCTGTTTGCAGGTGATTTTTCTCCGTGGAAGTTCCAGGAGCCACATGGCCAAATCAGTTTGGGAGCTGCATTGGGAATTGTGCAGCCAGTGAATGTGGAACGAAGGTCATTCCTGAAGTTTTTCAGCATTTTGAATCCATTTCTACAGCTCGTTTTTCCTTTTGAGGAATTCTTCTCACTGTTTAGCTTCAGGGAATCTTTCAGGGCCACCAGGGCCATTTCAGTGTTGGAGCTGTTTGGGTGCTATGTTCATCCATTTTTGGTGATTCAAAAGTCTATTTCTGATATTTTCGACCTTATGATTCTAATGGCAGAGGTTTCAGAACCAATTGAGGTTATCTTCACCTCGAAATTCTCCATGCAAGTCTAAAGGGCCACCAAGGACAATTGGGGAAAAGTACTGTATCAGGTACAATTTCACTGTTTAGTGTTTGGGAAAGAGCATGTTTAGCTAATTCCTATCTTCTGATTCTGTATTTACAGTCAGATCTATCTTTCGAGACACTCATATTCTTGTATTAGCCTTTGTAGCATTTTTAATACAAGAGGACAAACCTAGTTTGAGAGGCTTGGTCCAGCAGATGTAGCCCAGAGGGGGGGTGAACTGCTTTATCATTTTTATGTCTTTATTTGCTGAAGATGATATGCTAAACAAAACTGATATAAAGTGTTAAACAACAAATATACATAACTTTCATACACACATAATCACCTACTCAGCTGCAGAAAGTTATTTGTCTTATTCCGCAAGACTTCAAACTTCAAGTATGTGTATGTCAAATACTTCTAAGTGTTAACTTCATTATTTCTTTAGGCAGAGTCTGTAGAGGGCCAGGTAGCCTCTGGAACTCATCCTCTCTTTAGAGGTGACATGTCCGGTGAATGCCCCTACAGTCTATCTCTGTATAAGAAATAATAAGTTTTCACATTTTCAGAGGTCACTTGGAGTGTATAGCTCACATTTGAAATTATGGGAAATGGATACCTTGCACCCTTAAACAAGTACATTTCCATTTTCAGATCAGACACGACAGTGGACTTGGCAGTATTTGACATCAACGGATCAGAGGTCATGGTGACAAGGCAATGAGCAGAGGAGAGGTCAAAAGTGATTATCCAAACCCACGGAGGCAAAGTGAAAAAATGAGATGAGATGTCCCCAACCTGACACGAATGCAGACAAGTGCCATGCTCAAGAGCGACATACTGCCAACGACAACGACGATGGTTCCATTTTCCCCCCACCATTTCTGGCGAGTACCCCAATTATTTTTGATAACAAGCTTGAAGGGGATAGCATATGCTTGCAATATAAGTCCGCCCTTTGGGCGAATCCATCCCAGTGCATTTAACGAGTCCTAGGAAGGAGGAACTCGGAGAACGTCATTTCGACTGGGTCCGATGTCATCAAGGTTTAACGAGTCTAACAAAGGAAGAACTCGGCATCTTTTCATGTTTAGAGAGTTTGAAAAGACATCGGAAAAGTAAACTCCACAGGTCCCTTTTCGTGAATAGTTCCTCAGATCCGAAAAGGTAGAAAACAATATCCGAGAAAACCTCCTAGTCGCGATAGGCTAGGGTATTCCTTTTTCATAATCAATCCATCCCAGCCCGAAAAAGGGTTAAACGTATACTGGGTAGATGTCGATTCGTGTCCAATTTAACGAGATCGAAATGACAAGGGCCTCGGCAATCTTTTCATGTTTAGAGAGTCAGAAAAGAGCTGAAAGATGACTCCAAAGTGACTTTTTCGTGTATTTACTGAGTCCGAAAAAGTATAAAATACAACTCGTTTCCATCGTTAAAGTCGCAAAAACCTGCTGCTGCACATACCAAGCAAGCGTAAAACCCATTTTCGACATAACATATAAAAATATTCGATAAAAATGACTTTTTACAACTCATTTCATGTCAAAAAGTTATAAATATGTCAAATTGGTAAAAATAAAATTACATTTACTATTTACCTTAGTAAAAAGCAACAGTGGTCCATTTGGAGCAGAAACTTCTGACGGTGATTGCGACAAATCCAGTTGACCATTCAGCTTCTCGTTTGTCACAGGTAAGAGGCGCTCCCTTGCTCTTCATTTTCATCCAAATTTTAATAGCTTTACCCTGTAAATTAGTTTTCTAGAGCCATTTTTGAAAATTTAGGGTCGGGCTCATTGGGACGGGTATCGGGCACGGACCCGCACCAATGAGCTCTTTCATACAAAGGGCCTGCGCCACGTGGCGCGACTGTTCACGAAATAGTCGCGCCAGCGGCCGAACCTAAAAATACGCCTAAAATTTCTACATTTAGACCAAATTGTATGGAATTTGAGACTCATCAGAGACCTAACTAAGGGTTTATGACCATATGAATGCAGGTAATCAATCAAAATGGCAATTGAATGGAAAGAACGAGAACATGGAGAAGAGGATGAACAAGCCATGCAAAGTCAAGCTTGCATGAATGCGCTTAGAAATTGTGGACTGAAAAAGTTCTTCCTCACACCGTGTCTACGAGCTCAGCCCGAGGTCCTCCAGTATTTAATCAGTATCTGGGATGAACGTGAACAGGTGTTCAGGTTACGAGACGAGGTATTAGAGCTGGAGGTTTCCGATGTTTATTTTATCACTGGATTGTCCCGCAGAGGTCCGATCCCGGTGTTGACTGGAAGCAGACCATCTGGGGAAAAGATGGAAGAAGTGATGGCACGAGTGTGCCAAGGAGCTCAAACGGGATCAAGTAGCAAGAAAGTGGATATACACACTATCCCTGATCTGGCATTGAGAGTAGTCCTCCATACCATCACGCGGGCTGCTGGGTCGCAGGCACCACACGAGGCCACAAAGGCCCAAATCCTTCTAGCTTCAGAATGCATGAGTCCCCTGCTGTTCGACTGGGCAACAGCAGTAACAATCAATATGAAAAGGCAGCTCACGAAATGCAAACAGGGTAAACTGAAACAGTTCGGTTATGGTTCCATCTTGGTATCGTTCATTCTGGAACGCTTACCAATCTTCCAGGGCCAAGGGGCCGCAGTAGCAGACCCGATACCACGAGAGCCAAGAATGGCTCACTGGGCAGCATTGATGCCCATATCTGGAGGCAGCCAACAGATGTCCTGGAGGCCGGAGTTCTTTAGGTGGTTATGGTGCCAGCTAATTTTCGTGGAAGACTGGCCCTATGCAGGAACTGACTTTACCGGGGACCCAGATCTCCCACTACTAGAAGGAGACGACTGGGACGAGGAGTTGGGTAAGACCTCATGTTTTTTGATTTTATATTTATATATATATTTTTTTGTTAATACACATTCGTCTTAACACATTTTACATATGCATGCATATGTGGGACCCAAGAGACTAGCTGGGATGTCTCCTATCTCACGAAGGACACAACTCGCCCCTGATCCTCAGGGAGAGGGCACCGGAGGAGAGGAGCTGATCCAGAATCTCGAGGGCATTGCCCACGAGATCCCAGACTATGCTCGGCTGGCAGACGTACCGATGGCATACCAGCGCCACATGGTGGGATTTCCGAGTTGGATCCACCGAATCCTGAGACGCTTAGTGCGTGCAGTCACGTGCTATCATGAGCACCATGCGGATTAGCTCTTAGGATTTATACCATACCTATTTTTTGAGAGACGCATCGTCTCCGGATGTATTTAAGACGACTATGTATATTTTTTAATTTTATGTGACACACTCTATGTAAACATTTCGATATCTATATATATACATATCTATTTCTGGATAGATCTTTCTTTACATGCGATGATGATTTATAAATTGCGCAAATGTCTGTCTAATACCAAATTTGCTATTGCATCTGTTAGTGTATTCAAATGCCTGGGTATATGATGATATGTAATGTAGTCAAAATTCCTTTCCAGTAATCGAATACGCAGATACAGATGTAGGATGGACGGGTTCCTTACCGAATAGTGTCCGTTCAATTGTAACACCACAAGTTGCGAATCTAGATACACGAGCAATTCACGGATACCAAGGTTTACTGCCTCGGTTAATCATTCTAACACAGCACTATATTCTGCGATGTTGTTCGTGGTACGTCCTAGACACACTCCTTGCAGATCAATCAACTCACCAGCAGGATCATAGATTACCCAGGCTGCTGAAGACAGATTCCTGGTACTGCGGGAGGCACCATCCGCGAAACCGACAAACGAATGAAAAGACATCTGCACAACCAGGAAGACCCGATCAACAGAAATATGTTTACAAAGCACACCACACAACACATGCACACAAATGAAAATCACACACCTATGTACACACACCACACCAAGAAATCACTTCAGGCATAGTACTTTTTAAGGTACAGCCCATTTCTGGGCTGCGCCAGCGGAACTCCTTCATAATCTATAAGCTCGTAGGCCCATTTTTCAAAACGCGTTTTACTATATAGGGCCCATGCCACATAGGCTGGAGCTTACTGGCTCCAAGCTTATCATGCGCTTGATCGTCCAGGAGGACGAGGTCTCCTTCGATAAAAGAACGGGGAGAAACAGATTGATCAAATTGAGTTTTGACCCTCTTATTTTGTGCTTCGATAATCAAAGCAGCCAGACGACGGGTTTCATCTAACCGTTCCAGATACAGAAGACGTTCTTCCTCGGCAGAAGTACCAGGTAGAATCTCCACAGCTAATTTCAATGAAGGAATTTCACATTCAACCGACAGAGTGGCTTCCAGACCGTACACCAATTGAAATGGTGTGAATCCAGTTGCACTCTTAGCAGATGTTCGGTATGCCCAGAGAGCTGAGAACAGTTGGAGATGCCAATTGGATTTATGAATACCAACTGTTCGCTGAAGCATAGTGACCAAAAATTTGTTCACTGCTTCAACCTGACCATTCGCTTGACGGTAGTATGGTGTTGAGCTGTCGTGACGCAAGCCCAACGTTGAAGTCAGCTCCGCCATCATGTAGTCACGGAAATGAGTACCGTGATCAGTGACGATGGCTTGAGGAACCCCGAACCGTGCGATAACGTGGTTGAATATAAATTGAGCAGCCGTTTTCTCGTCAGCAGCTAGTGTAGGCATCGCCTCGGCCCACTTAGTGAAGTAGTCGACGGCGACAATGATATACGCATGCCCCCCGGCCGAGTGAGGGTTACACGTCATAAAATCCACACCCCATTTCGCAAAAGGGTCGACGGTAATAACGGGATGCAATGGCAACGGCGGCGCGCGCATCTTGCACTGAAAAATCTGGCATGGATGACATTTACGGACTGCAGTGATACAGTCCTTGAATATGGAAGGCCAGAAATAACCTGCTCGCAGAATCTTCTGGGCAGTAGCATACCCGGACATATGTCTGCCACAGGCGCCACTGTGGCAGTCATTTAAGACCTTCTCAGCCTCTTCCAAGGTTAGGCATCGTCGGAGCACCGAATCTACTCCAACGCGATATAAGGTATCTCCTACTATATGGTAGGGTTGGGACTGGTGCCGAATCCGACGGCGGGCAGCTTTATCCAACTCAGACCGAAATTTCGAGGTCTGAAGATACACTATTATGTCACCGTACCAAGGGTCACGAGTACTGATGAGGAAAAGCGTTTCGTCCGGTATATGGTCTTCAGAGTGTGAGGGAACAGAGTCTGTAGGGAGAGAACATATCAAATCCGCGAAGACCAGTGATTTAGTTGACTTAGCAGTGGTGAACTCCAAGTCAAACTCCTGCAGGATCACAATCCATTTGGAGTACTTGCCCCCCAGTAATTGTCTAGAAAGAATATACGTTATAGGGTTGTAGTCTGAAACCACTGTTATCGTGCGCAAAAGGATGTAATGGTGAAAGCGTTGTATAGCGTGTACTGCTGCTAAAGCCAATTTCTCGACATGTGCATAACGCGTTTCCGGGTCGAGAAGGTTCCGAGACAGGTAATAAACGACATGTTCATCACCGTGATCGTCATCCTGCACCAAGACCATGGCTATGGTGCTAAATGCGGCGGCTAGATATAAAGTGAAGTCGCAGTGGTAGTCCGGAGGACGAAGCAACGGAGAATTGACTAGCAACGTCTTCAGCTTCTCAAAGGATTCCTGAGAAATTTCATCCCAGTGAAAGGGAACATTCTGCTTTAACAAACAAGTGAATCCTTTGGCCACCTCGGCATAATTTGGGATAAAGCGCTGAAGAAAATTTGCTTTCCTTTGCAGACTCTGTAACTGATACAGGGAGGAGGGTGATGGGAGATTTACGATGGCCTCGACCTTTAAAGGGTCAAGGTGAATTCCATCTTTCGAGACGATGAATCCTAAAAGACGGCCAGAATCAACACAGAAGACACATTTATGAGGATTGAGCCTGATATTGTAGCATCTGCAATGAAGAAAGATCTAGCGGAGATGCTCAGGATGGTCCTCTCGCTTACCCGAATGGGTTGGCAAGTCATCCAGATAAGGCTGAACGATATGACGAATGTCATGAAAAGTGTAGGACATCGCACGCTGAAACATGGCTCCAGCGTTCTTTAAGCCGAACGGGAGTTTTTTGTACGCGAAAGTGCCCCACAGACAGATGAATGTGGTCTTATGTTGATCCTCAGGTGCAATATTGATTTGGTTGTATCCTAAGAAACTGTCCATTAAGGAATAGATCTCACTCCCGGCACATTCGTTGATGATCTGGTCGATAAACGGAGTGCGATAATTATCCTTTGGACAGGCGCGATTGATGTCGCGATAATCCACACAGACTCGAATTGTACCCTGCTTTTTATCGACAGGGACAATGTTGGACACCCATTGTGTAAGGGGGATGGGATAAATAAAACCCGTGTTCAGAAGTTTTTCAACTTTTGTCTTGATAGCGGCGGCTTTCCGAGGATGCATGGGACGTAAGTGTTGGCGCACGGGTTTCGCACCTGGATAGGTTGGAATCTCGTGCACTACAATACTAGGGTCAATCCCCGGCATTTCCTCGTAAGACCATGCGAAAACATCTCTGAATTCTTTGAAAAGCTCAGTATAGACTTGAATCTCATCGGGAGAACAAGTCACACCCACATGAATATTCTCAACAATCCCCGGTTTAACGGAGATGTTGATTGGAACAGTTTGAGTGATGTTACTCAGATTACACTCCGAAAAGACCTCATGCGTTAAGATCGGTGTTTGAAGAGGAGGGGAAGGAACCTAAGTAGCATAACGCTCCAGACAGTCAGTCATTGCCCCCAAGCTAGGCATAAACGAGGAGCGATGATGTCCATCGCCCCAAGGCAGCTCCTCAAGAGACATAGTTTCAATGATAGCCTCATCGGAAAGAAAAGTCTCTCTGAGAGAATCAGGTGAATCAGCCTGACCAAGCCAGGGGGATTGGGAGTAGACGTCGAGAGCCATGCTCAAAGGAGCATGCTGAGGAGGCGGAGGATCCGATGTCGCAACAATCTCACAGTAGCTGATCTCTACTGGCGTTAAAGGCATGGATTCTCCAAACTCATATACCTGCTCAGGTGTAGGAATAAGCCAGGGGTCATCAGACCTGGACAACATGTTGACTTGAGCGGTATGCGGTGGCGGTGCAGGAAATATACCCATGAGGACTGGGTCCTTGAAGAGACCAGGTCCTACATTGTCTGGGGGATTCAAAATTTGATCCACGTATGGCACGTTGTTCTCAGAGTTAGAGGTGAAAAATGACAACTGATCCACTGTGACAATCTTGCCCTCGTGAGGGAACTTAATGAATCGAAAGACGACGGATGGCACGCAGAGCATGGCATGGGTCCAGCTGCGGCCAAGAAGTATATTGTAGTTGAGTTTAGCGTCAACCACTTCCACTTCTACGTTGACGGTTTTCCCCTGTAATGTGATCGCGAGACTCTCGAGAACGCCCAGGGGTTTAGATTCCCGACCATCAAATGCCTCAAGGGCATTGGGGGATGACGACAAGGCTGGAGAGCCGATGGCCTTCCAGCAAGCGGAGGACATAACGCAGGTAGATGCACCCTCATCTATGACGGCCCTATGAATGTTCAGACCGTTAATCCCGACTTGAATGACCAAAGCGATTTGATGTGGAAGCCGGGGAGTAAAATTCTCCAGATCGAAGGTGAGAAGGCTTGAGTCGGCGGGATCGATACCACCGATTGCAGACAGTAAAGCCTTCCGTTGTGAAGGACAGCTTTGAAGAACCTCAAGTGCGGACATCGCACATGGCGCCTGTGCCAGATCCTCAACAATACTGTAATGTTGAGCGGCACGAGCGTTTGGATTATAAGAAGATCTTCGAAGAACACCCTTGGGAGGTGGCTTCACAACGGGTTCCAGAGAAGGCTTCTCGATTTCCAATGGACCGGAGACAGGTGGGGGAGGCGGCCCATCCACAACTGCCTTCCCGGGTGCCTGCCGCGGTTCATTGTAATCCTTCGACCGCGTAGCGACAGAGATAGGTGCAACACTCTTCACCATGAAAACCTGAGACCCAAACGGTGCAGATGGTGATGCCTGTTCGACCATCTGGGTCTGCTGAGATGGAAATGGCTCTTTCAAAACAGCCGGAGTCCCTTTAGGGCCTTTAAGAAGTTGACTAACCTCGGATCGTCGTGGACAATCCTTAGTATAATGGTCCTCTTCACAGATGAGGCAAGGGTACTTCGGTTTGCGCTGGGAGCCATCCTCAGTACGAGACTTAGATTCTGGTTTCGGGGCATCAGATTTTGATTTTCCTTTGCCCTTCTTCTTCCCCTTGGAGGATTTGTCCGCAGGATTGGCCTAAACGGCATTCACCTCCGCAGTTTTACCAGAATCAGATGAGGCGGGATTGGCAGAGGTATTGTTGGAAGAATTAGCCTTCTGCTTCCCATTCAAAGACTTTTTCAAATTTTGAGAGACAGAACCAATGACACCATCCACCGCAGGGGTGGGTGGGGCCTTAGTGGTTCCGGGCCGTGGAGCATCAGTCAAGATGTCATAAAGCGTGCCAGACTGTGAATAGACAAGATCTAGGTACTGGGCACGCGCGATGGCTTGCTCCTCATTCACGCACGCTCCCATTGCGATATCCTGAGCGATTTTATTCACAAAGGAGGTGGTGAACCAGTGAGTCAATATCTGATCAGGTATGTGAAACTTGATCAGTCGACGACGGCGCCGCCACTCATGGATGTGATCTGAGATGTGAGTGGCTTTATCCTGCTTCAGGGAAGTCAGGAGGTGCGTCTCGGCTTCATACCGAACCGGTAACTGGAAATGCGTGAGGAAAGCCATGGCTAAAGAGTTGAAATCTTGAAAAATGCCACGGGATAACTCTATGTACCACTTAGCAGCAGCTCCAGTTAAAGTACGCTGAAAGAGGCACAGCCGAATTGAATCGTCGACCCAAGATTTAGACGAACACCAAAGGTGATACGTCATCACATGCGCCTGGGGGTCCTCCCCAGCTTTCCCCTCAAACTTGGGACAGTCACCTGGTATCTTGGTGGGAACCGGAGGCCAATACAAATTATGTAAAATCGGATAATTGGTCAACTTTGAAACGTCCGGCAGTTCCAAGGTAGCCAGGAATGGAAATGGAGGGTTAACTGCCATGCCAGGCCCAGGATGAGGTCCGATACCCATACTCCATGATGGTGGCGAATATCCTTGCCCCCACGGGTTCTGTCCCGCAGGATTCTGACCGTAGGGGGCATAGGTCGTATAACCAGAATGATTTGGATGCTGGTATCCGTAGTGTGGGGCTTGATAACCAGGGTACGGAACCTGATTATGCGTTGGCCTTGTATAAGCAGCGTTTGGATTTGGCTGCTGAGTGTAGGTAGAACTGGGTGGAGGAGGATAATACTGAGAGCCTCTGGGGTGGTTATAGTTTGGTTGAGACTGACCATGAGGATAATAACCACCCTGAGGATGAGTAGGCTGCTGAAAAGTGGAACCCTGTGGAGCCTGATACGTAGGGCGCAACTGCTGATTTGGCTACGGCATTGAATGAACCGGCTGCTGTGTAGGGTTGATGGAATGAGCGGGCTGCCCTGAATGAACAGGTTGACCCGACTGAGAGGGCTGACCTGAGTGAACAGGTTGACCCGGGTGTAAGGGTTGACCTGAATGACCAAGCTGACCCGGATAGACAAGCAGCGCAGGTTGCGCAGGTTGACCTGGTTGTAAGTGAGCCCCAGGTTGTACCGGATGGACCGGTTGGCCTAGAGGCGGAACACCGGGTTGTACCGGATGAGTCGGTTGGCCCGGTGGTGGAACAGGACTGGGTATTTGCTGGAAACTGATTTGACCTGAAGCAGAACCATAGGATGGTCCTGGCTGATATGAAACGTTAGAAACAACAGGATATTGTGGTTGCATCGGTAAAGAAGGCTGGATTTGCCCCCCAGGACCATAGACCGGTCCCGGTTGGTACCCCGGCTGAGGTTGGATAGGTTGACCGGGAGGGCTGTAATACTGTCCTTGCAGACTGTACGACGGCCCTTGCTGGCCCACAGGGTAGCCCTGAATGGGTTTCCCCTATGGATCATAGAGATAGCCAGGTGGGCCCGCAGGTTGGCCTTGGAAAGGTTGCCCCTGTGGGTTATAAGCCTAGTTGTACGGTAAACCTTGAGCATAAAGATAAGCCTCAGGAGCGGGTAGATGAAAAATCTCCCTGTGCTCGTCATACTGACCTGGGAAAGCATACACGAGAGTACCATCCTGTGCATAGTGCGAAAAGTAAGGTCGGTAGGTTTCCTGGGCGGACGGTCCAGCCTCGGCGTTCGGCTGTTGCAAAGACAACCGATACTCCTCCGGAGAGATGTTCTCCGATATAGCAGTAGCTAGATAAACATCTTCAGGAGTTGGCCCAGCCCTGGTAGCAGATGCTGAGACAACAGGAGAAGAGGCGGCCACACAGACAGTGGGTCGGACGGGAACAGATGTGACAGGCGTCTAAGGAGACACCCCGGGTGTAGTAGCAGTTGGCCTCGAAGCAGGAGATGAAATTACCATAGAGGCTGCAGCTGAAATGATCTGACCCAGAGATTTGTATCCCTGTGGTAAAGAAGGACTGGCTGTTGACATGTTAGCCGGCTCAGAGTTGTCTCCCTCAAACAATCTACGCGGGAAGAGCTGATATTCTTCACCGGACGTTGGGATTTCCTCACCAGAATCACTCATGGTTGATCCTGCCGTTAAATCACGCAAAAAACGGCGAGGACTAGGAGGAAATACAGCAGCAACAAAAGGCGAACCCAAGGTAAGAGAAAGGAAATCAGCTCCTAATCTCAATTTAGACACAGGGCCTCCTAGTTACGAATGAAAATACTAGAGATAGAATCCTACCTGGATTCCAATTCTACGATCTGAAGAAGAGAGTGTTCCCGTTCCTCAGCCTTGGCAGATCACAATCCTCCACGATCTCCACGGATGGATACCTGCACATGCAAGAAACAAATAGATACAAGCATAAAATCCGGCATACGTAACTCAATATCAGTCAGAAAAGATATTACTCATATTAACATCATTGAAAACAGAGTGGAACCATAATCGTAATCATTCATTAAATAACGATCGAAAGAGATTACAACCAAAGTTCTGACGTCGTGGTCTCCTTCGGATGGGTCTCCAGTCGTTCACGTCTCACAAAGCTCGCCAGGGAAAGGGAAAACCTCTCCCGAGTCTCTCGACAATAGTCTCCTTACTTGAGTCGGCCTTAAGGGAAGGAAGAGGGCTCTTACAGCACAAAGGCTCTTGGGAATTTGGAGATTCAAAGCTTAGGCACTTCAAGACTAGCTTGCCATGGAATTGAGCAGGCTTTTATAGATGGGGAAGGAGGGAGTTGGGATCCCTATTATCGTGGGATTGGCCCTATCAACAAGGAAGGTTCCATGGGAGGTGGCAAAACCACTTCCCTTCCATAGAAATCCCGTGGCCAAACCTCCCAACTCAAGATAGGCAATGGTTTCTGAGTTTGTTGAAACTCAACTTCTGCCATCTTTATTTAAAAAAACAGTCCTTAAATGGGGTGGTGTGACTACTGCTCTGGGACAGAGCGCCAGTTGGCGCGACCTCTTTGCAGGATTTTCCCCATTGGCGCGAGTGCTGAACTATCTGCCCGCGCCAATGCAAAAAGGGATGTTTTTCATGATTTTTGCAAGGAGATGTCTTTAGGGAAAATGAAGCTCATGCTTAGAGGAATGCATTGATGATGTTTTCAAGGCATGACAATGTTCACAGGTCACAAAATGGGTCCTTCATTGTGCAGGACAGGGAATGGTAGGGACGGTGACAAATTACTGTGTAACGAGGGCCATGCCTTCTTCATCAAAAAAACAGGTGGACAAAGGCAAGGAAAGGGATAAAGAGCCAACCATTGATGAGAAGGGGGGTAAACATGAAACGGAGCAGGAGTTTCAGCTGATTGACCTAGATGAGAAAGATGAGGGAAAAATCATAAGTGCAACAATCAAAGGAAAAGAAGAAAATATTAGTGAACTTCAAGCTAATATTGAAAGAGAAAAATATGTGATTTATTTTCTTAAGAAAGAAAATCAGCAACTGAAATCTAAACAAATCATCAATGAGGTCAAGACCATCAAAGCACAAAGAGAGGAAGAAAATTCCAAGGCCTTACTGGAGGAGGCCTTGGAAATATTTGGTGAGACTGATGATGAGGAGGATCAGCCTCCAAGACAGAAACCAAAGACTAGAGGGCTGAAAAGAGCTCTAGCCCTTGAGAGACAGAGAGAAGCTGAGTTGGTAGAGTAGCTCACACCAAGTGAGCTGCTTGCATTAGAGATTAGCAAGGAAAAAGAATCATGGCTTGATAGATCCAATTTGCATTTGGAGAGGTTGCTAGAGAAGGCCAACAAGGACAATGACATTCAGAGGAAAATGGCAAAGCACTACACCATGAGGAACAAAATTGCAAGGGCCAAGCTCAAACGAGCTCATGCTAAAATTGAAAATTTGACTAAGCAAGAGGAGAAGGAGAGGTTAGATATACTTTCTGAGGTGTCTCTTCATGCCTCAAGCACTTGATAAGCAAGTACACTCACAATTTTGGTAATTTTTTGGCACATTTGTCATTTCATTTCATTTTTTATTTTTTAGTCTTTTTGGCACACATAAATTCTACCAAATGCGTAGTGACCTAGACACTGGGCTCTTTTTTGGGGCCTCCAAATGAAAAATGGCCACCACCATCATGTTCATAATGATGAAGACATAAATCCTAGCAAGTTTCTGAAAATTTGGAGGAGAACTTGGTCCCTAAAAAGTGCAAAAAACTACCAAATTTTCATGTTTCTGCCTGTTTTTTGACCTGGTCACTGTGCGTTTACCAGCCTTGGGAGATTTACTTTTTGATAGGGAAAATGAGAACCATTTTGGAAACTGGAGGCATATTTGGAAACTAGACTCAGAGATATTTTGAATGAGATATATTAGAGCTGATTTGGACACCGGGAAGGCACTCAAAATCAGCCTTGAAAAAAGACCATTTTTTCTGCCTAGGCACTGCACGTTTGACAAGGAAAATGCATTTTCACAGTTTTCAGCAAATTTTGAAGTTTCACTCCAGTTTGACTTTTTAATTTGGAAAATTAAGAAATTAATGATGTAAATGGTCATGGTGAATGTAAATTTCATGTTTTTACCTTTATCAAAGGCATATACATTAGTTGAGTCCTTTAGAGGTAAAATGAATCAATTCCCTCTCTTTTAGAGGCAAAGTGTTGGGTCCTCCTAGTATTCAGTTTCTTGTTTGGAATTAGGTGAAACTAATTCCAATCTCATGGATCCAACTCCTTGAGGCTAGGGAGAGTGGTTTTGAGGTCTATATGATGTATTTTCTCAGCGATTGTAATGGTTGGATTCAGTTTCCTGTTTGGATTTTGAAGAGACACACTTTTGTATCAGTTTTGGCGTGGACATTAATCAAATTTATAGCTATTTTTATGGGATGCATGTGGTATGGTGTTTAGTTTCAGTTTCTTCTTTTGTGCTCAGATGTTAGAATTTTTTTTAATTTCATCCATCATTTCATTGCTTTTAAGTGAATTTTTTCAAGTTAGATGAACAGAATCCATAATTTCTATGCTCTGTTTTGGGTGAACATTCACAGTCTCTAATTTCTTTAGTCTAGAAAGAACCCATGATTGCACCATGTTCATTCTAGCCCCTCACCTGTCTTGATCATCCCACCATCAAAATCCTAAATTGAAAAACCACTATACCTACCTTGCCCCATAGAACACCCTGCAAATCTTGAACTAATTTCCTTGCCTTGACTGTTTGACTCCTCCTGATCCTACAGAACCATATACAATCAAAATAAAAACCCTGAGCTACTATACCTAGCCTAAAATATTCTTTCCTCATTCATCTTGGCTGTGATATATACGGAGAGAGCCATCTCCTGGCCTAGTAGGGCTAGCTACTTGGCTAAGCGTGGTTTGAGGTTACCTCAAAATTGCCTTATTTCAGCCTGAGTTTCAATCCAAGTGATAACATTTTGGTGACTCCACTAGGGAAGAAAAGTGATATCATATCAACCCCAGTAAGTTTTCATTGAAATTCTTAAACTTGTGCATGATAAGTTTAGAGTTTATTCAAGGGCTGAATTGAAAAACTTTTAAAGTGAAATTTTGTTTTTGAAATTTGACATACTGGCTTCCTGAAGATACACTAGATCCAAACCTAATTCGAATCCTCCCACCATTGTTAGTGATCCTCATAAAATTGGAAGAAAATATATAATAATAAAAAAAATTGAGACATCTTGTTCAGCTGGTAATCAATCAGAGAAAATTTCCATTCCTAGAGCTAATTCATTCCCAGGAAAGTTAGGAACCTTGCAAGATATTGAATTTGATATAAATTTTAAACAAAGCTTATTCCAGAGAAAATATTTGAGTTGGATTGATGAAATAGTTTTTGATTCCTCCATTTCCTTTCACAGTCCTGTTGAAGATCTATTTTCACATTCTCAATCAGGGTCACAACTTTTACAAGTTCTTAAAGATATGTAGAACTGTTCTTCTCAAATAAATGCTTGGGTAATAAAAAAACCTCGGTTCCCAGATTCTTCTACCATCACTTCATCTATTGTTCACACTACTCAATCAGTGACGAATCCTCCCTTGATTACATCAAGCATCCAAATCCCTGTTATAAATCCTCCACTTCCAATCATCATGGCTGCAAGAAAATCCCCACTTGTTCTCCCTCAGAACACAGGTGCTATGCCCCAATATTACCAAACCAAAATCCCTTTATTTGACAATACTCAGCCTATGACAGCCCAAAAGCACGTAGATAAGATGAATGACTTCTTTGATCTTCATGAAATTTATATTGAGGATGTTAAGATGAGGTTGTTTGCACAAAGTTTGGGAGGGGAAGTAAGAAAATGGTTTAGAGCTCTACCAGCAACCATTATTGACACTTTAGAAGTCTTTCATTGACATTTTGTAGAAATATGGGAAGAAAAGAAAAATCCCCTTCAAATTTTGTCCAAATATGAGAACATCGAAAGAAATTTTGGTGACACTGTGCAAGTTTATTATGTGAGATTTAATGCAGTGTACAATTCTCTTCCTGCACATATCAAACCACCAGAAGGTTTGGCTTTAGTCAAATTTTTGGATGGATTTGATATTGATATGGCATATCAATTGTGTGAACGTGATCCTACAACTTTAGCAGATATGCAAAAGAATGTTGTAAGTGTGGAAGAAAATTTTCTAGCCAAAAGGGAAAGGATGAGATCTGAAAAGAGAGTGACCATCAAAGAGGAGACATCTACTTCCGATGCTAAGATGGATTCATTACTCCAAACTATGGAATGAATGGTTTACCGATTATCTATCTCCGATAGACCTGAAACACAGATCTGGAACCCAAATTTCATAGGGAAATAGTAGCCTCAGTTTAGAATCAAAAAGAGAGAACAAAAAGCATTGGACCAAGCAGTACAACAACAACAACAGATTCAGACCCCGTTGCAGCAGAATTATGTTCAACGAGTGGAACAGGAAGAAGATGAAGATCCGGTGGTCAAAACAAATAATTTCTTTACAGCATATGGTCTGCCCATGTTTCTGACTGAAGATGAAGAGTGTACTGAAAATTTGGATATTCCTAAAGATGAGGACTATATCTTGGCAAATGATGATGATTTGGAAACTAATTCGATGATTACCAGTGTGGGTATATGAATGCTTTGAGTGCACATCAGAAACAATATTATTTTAGGAGCATATATGTACCTGTTAATCCTATTTAGAAAAGAAAATAGGTCCAATCAAAGAATGATCTTCCAAATAATTAGAGAAAGGGTAAAGAGCATGCAGATCAAAATCATAGAAACATCAACCAGCCATCAACAAGCTCAACTACTAAAGAGAAAAGCACTTAGAAAAAGGAGAATGTAACAAAGGATCAAAATGATAGAAGAGATACTGTTGTCAAAGGGGTAGATAAAGTCACAACTTTTAATTTAGAAAATGAAATAGCTAAATTGAAAGTATCCATTCCTTTGATAGAATTAGTAAAGAATAGTCATTATAAACATCAGGTGTCTAAAATGTTGCTAGTTGATCCTTTGTCCGATATGGTTAATGTTGAAGATGACCACTCTGAGCTCATTTTCGATCTAGCTATAGATGGTCAATTAGAAGAGATTGAAGTTCCCCCCTTTTATTTAAGCTTTAGAATACATGAGTACATACTTCATAATGCTATGCTTCATTCTGGGGCTTCTCACAATTGGATGCCAAAGTCTATTATGGAAAATATAGGTATGGATATCACCCGATTGTACCATTATTTATATTCATTTGATTATGGTAGAGTTCACTGCATTGGTCTCATTAAATATTTAGTGGTTTCCTTAGACCAAATTCCAGCCAAGAATGTTTTTGTAGAAATTATATAACTGATATGTTATACATCCGATATTCTCCTGATCACACACTATTTCACTTCATGCACAATACATAATCTCTTCTACCATTGATCATTAATTGCGGAAATAAAATCAATTGCATGCACACATTAAAACCATAAAAATTCACACATATGAAAACAGTAATTTATGGGAAAGCTTAAAGCTGAAAACCCCCAACTATCTGTATATTATATGTCATAGAGATCATGTAACAATCATCATACAAAGCTCCTCACAAGCTCTCAATACAATCTCCAATTTCTACACACTAATCAGGTCCAATCTAGCAAATATCATGCTCCAATCTCTGCCACCTTCTAGCCTGCCTCTACTGTGCAATCACTGCTAAAGAATGGCTCTAAATTAACTCGAATTGGTCCAGCCTTGCTCACGCAATCCTCATTGGCATCTCCAACCACTATGTGTTGAAAATCATGCAACACTATAGTCACAACTGATAGTCACACTGCTCTTTCACCTACCTCTTCACTGGTCTCCACTGAAACTGTCCATGCACTGTAGTTAACTGATGTATTCTTTAGTTGATTAATGAGTTAATAAGTAGTGAATTAATTAATAATTAATTCATACCACTCTCACTAGTGTATCAATCAGTTAGACTAGATACAACTAGCTCAACAATGTTTAACTAAGTTAAACAGAACACAACTCCACCAACTACCTCAATAACCCCACCAAACTTTGTCACATGAGTTATAACTGAAGTCTCCATGCAATAGCTCCACTTAACCCTCAGGAATAGCGTAATTCCTTCTATCAGCTCCTGTGCCACATCTGTGCACTTAACTGAAGTGCTCCAAGAGAATAAGATAATGTTTAGAGTCCAAATATTATTAAGAGCTAATAATATTCAACATATCTATTTTTAGACTAGCAATATAAAAATAGATTCTGCCCAATATGTCTAAAAATAGAATTCCATCTATTTTTCCAACTTGACCAACTATCCACAAATAGCATCCTGTAACTCATAGAATATGATCGACATGTATAAAAATAGACATAGTCTAACAATAGACTTTGCGCCAAAAATAGCCTGCGGGCCCACTTAGTGAAGGCGACTTTTTTCACTAAGCTCATCATCTTGTTGAATCTCAACACTCCCTCTCAAAAAGATAGGGATTATCTGCCACCCCGATCCTGTTTATATGGCATTCGAATTTTCTCCTGGTGAGTGCCTTCGTCAGAATATCTGCATTCTGATCCTCTGTAGGAATGTAAGAAAGAAACATGATCTTCTGCTGCACACAATCTCTGATATGATGGTACTGGATGTTAATATGTTTATATCTATCATTAAATACTAGATTAACAAACGATATGATGCAAACTCTCGATTATCACAATATATCACGCAGGATTCCATGTGAACCGAACAACCCGAACAGATCGACCTCATCCATCTAGCTCCCATGCAGCCCAACCTCATGTACCTTGGCCCACTTTACCTGGAGTGCCACGGATCTCGTCTCTTGTTGTACCAATAATCTGCTGTCGACCCGATACTGAAAATCCTTCCAGATGTGCTCTTTCTATTCGTTGGGCTCCCTGCCCAATCTACATCTGTGAAGCCACATAGCTTCACCTCATCCGACTGTCTGTACCATAATCCATATCCCGATGTGCCTTTGAGATATCTCAATACATGCTTGCCTGCCTTCCAAAAGAGCTTGGTAGGCTTAACCATAGCTTGTGAAATCTGGTTAACAGCGTAGCATATGTCAGGTCGTGTATTGACTAGATACATAAGCGACCCCACCAACTGTCGGTAAACAATGGCATCCACTACCTCTGCCGATGTAGCATCCTCTTTCCTCCAACCACCAGGAAGAGGAGTTTCGATAGGCTTGCAGCCATGCATGTTGAACTTCTCCAGTATCTCCCGGGCATACTTGCCTTGAGACACAAACAATCCATCACTGCGCTGCCAAATTTCCAATCCCAAGAAATAATGAAGGAGGCCCAAGTCCTTCATCTCAAACTCCTTTGCAAGACCAGCCTTGCATGAGTGTATCAACAGTTCATCACCTGTCAAAATCAAATCATCTACATAAAGTACAATGATCAGCAACTTACCCTCCACCACAATCTGGTATAGGTTCGGATCCGCCTCACTCTTGGAGAATCCAATTCCGGTGAAATAACTGTCTATCCGTGTGTACCAAGCACGAGGTGCTTGTTTCAACCCATACAACGCTCTCTTGAGCCTGCACACATGCGACTCGCTGCTGAAGATCTCAAAACCTTCGGGCTGCTCTATGTACACCTCCTCCTCAATGAATCCGTTGAGGAACATAGTCTTCACATCCATCTGATGAATGTGCCACCCCATCTGCGCTAAGAGAGCTAGGATTCTCCGTATGGAAGAATACCTTGTGATAGGTGCAAAGGTTTCCTCATAGTCGATCCCCTCAATCTGTGAGAAGCCTTGGGCAAAAAATCTTGCCTTGTACTTCTCAATGCTCCCATCAGCTGCTTGCTTCACTTTGTAGATCCATCTCAAACCTACCATTGATTTCCCTTCCGGCCTTGGGACAATCTCCCATGCACTGTTTCTGACGATCGAATCATACTCTTCCACATTGGCATCTACCCATGCAGGGTCCTCCACAGCTTCCTCGAAAGAGGATGGCTCTGTTACCATACACTTTCTCATCAGAGCCATGTATCTAGTATATCAGTTAGGTGACTGTCTCTATCTGTGCTATGATGTAGGTGCTCCTACAATCTTCTCTGCATCAAGATTCAGTTGCTCAGCTTTTGTAGTGCGCTTCTGCCCTCTAATGGTTGGCGTTGCATGAGTGGTTTCTTCCACTCCATGAACCTCCTCTTGTGGCTGATCCGCATCCTGAGGCTCATCCTTAGGAACTAATATCTCCTCATCTGCATGCAAGTGTGGCTCCCTCTCAAGTGAACACTTCATGGCTTTATCCTCATGAAATTTGATATCCCGTCGCACAACAGTATTTCGATTGTCGGGAAAATACACATGATAGTTGTGGGGTGTATCAGTGTACCCCAAAAATATCCCAACCTCTGCAATCGGCTCCAGCTTCTTCCTGGCATCCTTCATCACATGAATGTAAACAGGTGAGCCAAAAATCCTCAAATGAGAAACATCAGGCCTCTTACCAGAAAACGCCTCCTCGGGTGTACTCATGCCAAGTATCTTATGAGGACAACGGTTTTGCACATAAACCGTAGCATTTCATGCCTCAGCCCACAAGTGTATGGGAAGGCCCTGATCATGCAACATCGCCCGTGCAGCACCCATGATCATTCTGTTCTTTCGCTCCACGACCCCATTCTGCTGGGGGTTATGAGGCGCTATGAGCTCTCTTCGAATTCTTTCTGTGCTACAAAAGTCCTTGAATTCGCCAGAGATGAGTTCACCACCATTTTCACTCCTAAGAGCCTTCACCTGCTTCCCCGTCTATTTCTCCTCCAGTGCCTTAAACTCACAGAACTTGGAGAATGTCTCGCTCTTCTTCTGCATGAAGAAGATCCAACACTTCCGAGAAAATTCATCAACAAAGATCACATAATACCTGTGCTTTTCTGTCTAAGCTACTAAGAAAGGTCCACACACATCTGTGTGAATTATCTCAAGGATCGTCATGGCATGAATATCCTTCTCGTGAAAGGTGGCTTTCACAAATTTTCCCAAAGTACATCCCTTGCAGTGATCTCACTGCGCAAGTGTACCTTTGGGAATCCCAGTATAAATCTGCTGCAAAATTTTCAAAGCACCATGGTGAAGATGGCCCAATCTCCTGTGCCATAGCTCACCCTCATCCCGGCTCACCACTCCTTCTGCCTTTCCTGCCATTGTTGCGCAGCCATCTACCTGGAACTAATAAAGGTTCTTAACTCAAACCCCTATCCTCCAGGTTTCACCAATTGCCTTACTGCACAGGAAATCCTTTCCCTCGCTAAAGACAACATCATATCCCTTGTCTTCCAACATCGCCACAGAGATAAGATTCTTCTTCAATCCTGGAAGATGCATGACTTCCTTCAATACAAAGGGTTTACCAGACTCCCTCTTAAAGGAAATGGTCCCGATACCGGTCGCACTGTATCTACCATCATCGCCCATCTCGATGTGCACTCCAAGATCTTTCTCATCCAGATCAGTAAAAAAATATTTGTCTCCAGTCATATGAAAAGACGCACCACTGTTAAGAAACCACACTGAACCCATAATACCTGAGAGAAAGCATGCAATTAGCCAAAAATCCAGCTCAAACTGCGAGGCTAAGGCCTCTCCAACTACAGATCCATTAGCCTGCTTATTTTTCTTCTTCTGTGGACAATTAGTGGCGTAATGTCCGTGTTGGTGACAGTGAAAGCACTTCACCTTGGACATGTCCTGATTCTTGCCTTTCACACTGGATTGAGAAGCATGCTTCTTGCTCTTCCCCTTCCTTGATTTGGTATCCAAAGCACAATTTTCTTCATCTTCATTCTTGAATGAAGATCCATCCCTGGTACTCTGCCTTATCTCCTCCTGCACAAGATCCGACCAAAGTCGCTCCCATCCTGGCAGTTTCTCCCAACCATTGACAGAGTCCTGATAGGAATGCCAACTCTTCGGAAGCCCAAGGAGAGCCAAGCTCACCAATTCCTCATCATCTACAGTAACCCCCACACTTCCCAGCTCATCCCTGCACTGGAAAAAATTCGTGAGGAACTTGGGTATACTATCGCCTTTCTCCATTTTTATATTCCTGAGTTTATCCTTGAGCGCCAACTTCCTCTGGTCACTCTTGCTTTGGAAAAAAACTGTCAAAGATTTCCACATCAAGAATGGAGAAGCTTTACCATGAAGGCTGGACACTATGTGATCCTTCACACCTTCCAACAGAATCCTTCAACATTTTGTTGTCTTATTTTTCCATGCGTCAAGTGCGGTAGCATCGCTAGAAGCAGGTTTTGGAATTTCTGCATCTATGAACTCCTTCAACCCATTGTCATCCAGGACCGCCTCCATCCTGTCCTTCCATGAAATATAATTCGAGCTTCCCTCAAGGGCATACTCCAATCACAATCCGTTGAAATACATCTCAATTTCGACACCAAGAAAACACTACTGCAAATTCGAATTCCACCAGCAAAAAAACTCAACCGCTTCAATGCTTTGCAATTGCTCCAATGATCAATATCCCTCTGATACCATGTAGAAATTATATAACTGATATATTATACATCTGAGATTCTCCTGATCGCACACTATTTCACTTCATGCACAATACAGAATCTCTTCTACCATTGATCATTAATTGTGGAAATAAAATCAATTGCATGCACACATTAAAACCATAAAAATTCACACATATGAACACAATAATTTATGGAAAAGCTTAAAGCTGAAAACCCCCAACTATCTGTATATTATATGTCATAGAGATCATGTAACAATCATCATACAAAGCTCCTCACAATCTCTCAGTACAATCTCCAATTGCTACACACTAATCAGGTCCGATCTAGAAAATCTCTGACTTCATGCACAATACAGAATCTCTTCTACCATTGATCATTACTTGCGGAGATAAAATCAATTGCATGCACACATTAAAACCATAAAAATTCATACATATGAACACAGTGATTTATGGGAAAGCTTAAAGCTGAAAACCCCCAACTATTTGTGTATTATTTTTCATAGAGATCATGTAACAATCATCATACAAAGCTCCTCACAAGCTCTCAGTACAATCTCCAATTGCTACACACTAATCAGGTCCGATCTAGAAAATCCCATACACCGATCTCTGCCGCATGCTAGCCTGCCTCTATTGCGCAATCACTGCTGAAGAATGGCTCTGAATGAACTTGAATTGGTCCAGCCTTGCTCACGCAATCCTCATTGGCATCTCCAACCACTGTGTGTTGCAAATCATGCAACACTATAGTCACAACTAATAGTCACACTGCTCTTTCACCTACTTCTTCACTGGTCTCCACTGAAACTGTCCATGCACTGTAGTTAACTGATGTATTCTTTAGTTGATTAATGAGTTAATAATTAGTGAATTAATTAATAATTAATTCACACCACTCTCACTAGTGTATCAATCAGTTAGACTAGATACAACTAGCTCAACTATGTTTAACTAAGTTAAACTTAACACAAATCCACCAACTACCTCAATAACTTCACCAAACTCTGTCACATGAGTTCTAACTGAAGTCTCCATGCAATAGCTCCACTTAACCCTCAGGAATAGTGTAATTCCTTTTGTCAGCTCCTGTGCCACATCTATGCACTTAACTGAAGTGCTCCAAGAGAATAAGATAATGTTTATAGTCCAAATATTATTAAGAGCTAATAATATTCAACATATCTATTTTTAGACTGGCAATCTAAAAATAGATTCTGCCCAATATGTCTAAAAACAAAAGTCCATATATTTTTCCAACTTGACCAACCATCCACAAATAGCATCCTGCAACTCATAGAATATGATCGACATGTCTAAAAATAGACTTGCGCCAAAGATAGCCTGCGGGCCCAATTAGTGAAGGGGACTCTTTTCACTAAGCTCATCATCTTGTTGCAATCTCAACAGTTTTAATGGATGTGGTGGTGGCTGATATACCACCTCGATTCGTCATGCTTTTGTCTAGATCATGGGGAGCCAAACTCAAAGGTACTTTACAACTTAACTTCTATTATGATACTATTCCTGTTTTTGGGAAATTGAGGAAATTGTATCAGGAAAAGAAAATGAAGTATATGATAACTAGTAATGAGAAGCCCATAAATGATCCAATACAAGTTGTACATACATATCTAGAATATTTTATTTTGTATAATGGTGATAGTTTGAATGATGTAAGTAATCAGATAGTAGTGGTAGAGGATATACCAGAAGTTTCAGAGAATTTTAGAGTACTTCTTGATAAGGAAAAAGAAATGGTGACTTCTTTCGAACAGCCTCTAGAAGAATAGAAACTCAGTGCAGGAACAGAAAAATGAGCTGAATGTCAAAAGTAAATCAGAACCAATAGTTAAGTTTCAGCATCTAGAAGACGAAGATGGCCTTTGGAGCATGGATTTGATGGTGCTTTGGGTAAGGAAGGTGCAGGTATTGGTATTTGGATCTAAAGTTCTGTTGGTAAGTCAGGTGGGATTCCAAGTAATGTTAGAGAATTCTCTTATAAATTAGCTTTTGATTGTTCTAAAAATGAAGCGAAGTATGAAGCCTTGATCACAGGTCTCAAAATTTTGAAGAAACTTGGTGCAAAAATAATTTATGTTTATGGTGATTCCGAGCTTGTAATAAATTAGGTGAACGAAGAATATCACGCAAAAAATCCATGAATGAGAGCCTATAGGAATGCAATCTTGGATATCTTAAAATTTTTTCTTCAATATACATTAATAGCGGTACCAAGAAGTCAAAATATCATTTCAGATTCACTTGCTACGGTAGCAAGTAATCTCAAAATTTCTATGAACTCAAGTAATAAATTTTAAATTCATGTCAAACATAGACCTAGTGTTCCTGATAACTTAAGGTACTGGCAATTTTTTTGGGATGACAAAGAAATTAATACTTTTTGCAAAATCAAGGAAAGTTCAAAGATGCTTTTATTGATGATGTTTGTGATACTGATGATCAAAACATAGAGGCCATTCAGATGAAAATTTTACAGTTGAAAGATAATATTATTCCTAGAGGTCTCATACCTTTATAAGAATTGTTTGATCAGGATGATGTGGCTAGAAAACCAACATTGACTCCTACAGAAAAGGGTGTGGAAGATGTGAACATCAAAACAGCAGATAAGCCCAAAATGGTTAAGTTGTCTAAGACATTATCTCCCGAGGCAGAAGATAAGTACATCAAATTTTTATCTGAATTTTCCTATATTTTCGCATGGGATTATGCAGATTTGAAGGTCTATGACAAAAATGTTATTCAAAACACTATTCCCATCAAGCTGGATCAAAAGCATTTTAGACAAAAGTTGAGAAGGATAAATCCAAGACTGTTGCCATCCATCGAGAAAGAGGTAAATCAATTGTATAAATCTGGTATCATTTTTCCAATTAGGTTTTCTGATTGGATTTCAAATTTAGTTTTGGTAAGGAAAAAGACTAGAGAGATAAGGTTGTGCATTGATTTCAGGAATTTGAATAAAGTGTATTTAAAGGATAATTACCCCCTTCCTAAGATGGACCATGTTCTGCAAAGGGTAGTTGGAGCATCACAGATGTCTCTGCTTGATGGTTATTCAGGTTATAATAAAATTTTGATACATGAAGAAGAACAAGGTAAAACTGCTTTCCCAACACCTTGGGGGACCTTTCAATATGTCAAAATTCCATTTGGACTCAAGAATGCAGGGGCTACTTTTCAGCGAGCGATGGGTATAGCCTTTGCTAATGATAAAAAAAATTTCTTAGTGGTGTATTTAGATGATTTGACAGTGTTTTCTGGTTCTGATGATAAGAATTTATATCATCTGAAAATTGTTTTTTAGAAATGCAATGAGTTCAGAATTTCTCTGAATCCAAAAAAGAGTCTTTTTTCCATGGAGGAAGGAAAACTTCTCGGTCATATAATTTCCAAAGATGGCATTCACATTGATCCTTCCAGAGTAGAAGAAATTTAGAAAATATATTTTCCGCGTTATAAAAAGGAGATACAAGATTTCAATGGTAAGATGAATTTCTTATGCAGATTTGTTCCTAATTTGGCTGAGCATTTGTGTGAAATGAATAATATGTTGAAAAAGGACAACAGTGTAAAATGGACCACTGATGCTATGAAGTATTTCAACCTGGTAAAGCTTGCTTTAACTACATCCCCTGTTTTGGTTAGTCCGGAATATACTAGTGATTTTATAATATTTTCATTTGCATCTGAGCACACCTTGGTTGTCGTTTTGATGCAAAAGAAGGATCAAGTTTAGCAGCCCATTGCTTTCTTTAGTCGAGCCATAAGAGATGTTTCTCTTTGCTATAATATTATTGAGAAGCAAGCTTTAGCCTTAATCAAAGCCTTGAAGGATTTCTGGATCTATATTCTACATTCACACACTATAGCTTACGTTCCAAATGCAGTTGTAAAAGAAGTTCTCACATAGACCGATCTGAAAGGAAGGAGAGGTAAATGGATAGCAGCAATGCTAGAGTATGATCTCGAGATCAAGCCCACCAATCTAATCAAGGGACAAGGGTTAGCCACACTCATGGTTGAATCCAATTTTCATTCTTTAGAAATAAACCTTATTGCAACAATGTCATATAATGGAGAAGGCAGCACTCTAATCCAGGTATCATAAATGTTTCTCACTTCACCATGGTATTCAGATATAGTGTGTGTTCTTCATCACTTATATCCTCCTCTTGGAATGTCAAAATTTAAGGGTAGGTCTTTGAAATTAAAATCTTCTAAATATTGTGTTCTAGGTAGTGCCCTTCATTGGAAAGATCTAGGAGGTGTTCTTTTAAATTGTCTGGTTGAAGATGAAGCTAAACAGGTAATGGATGACTTCCATAGGGGAGATTGTGGAGGCCACTTGTTTTGGAAACCAATAGCTAACAAAGTGTTGAGAGCAGGGTATTATTGGCTGACTCTGTTTTCAGATTTGTACAAAATAGTCACAAACTGTCATGAATGTCAAGTTTTCCAGGAAAAAGGAAACTCCTTCCTCTTCCGTTGAAGCCTATCGTAGTAAATGCTCCTTTTCAACAGTGGGGACTTGATTTTATTGGGGAAATTTATCCCACATCATCATCACAACATAGATGGATTCTAACAGCTACAGACTACTTCACCAGGTGGATTGAGGCTATTCCTGCAAGGCAAGCTACGGACATGGTAATTATTCAGTTTCTAGAATCCAATATTTTGTCTCGTTTTGGTTGTCCTCACAATATTATTACAGATAATGCAGCATCATTCAAGTCAAAGAAGATGATTCAGTTTTATCACAAGTATAATATCGGGTTGGGCCATTCCACCACATATTATCCATAGGGAAATGGATTAGATGAGTCCTCTAATAAATCCTTGGTTAATATCATTAAGAAAATTTTAGAGGAGAACAAGAAAAATTGGCATAGGAAGCTTACCAATGCTTTGTGGGCAGACCGAGTAAGCACCAAGAAGTCTATAGGTATGTCACCCTTTGAATTGGTTTATGGTATGGATACAATGTTTCCTACATCACTTGCAGTCCTGGTTATGAAATTATTGCAGGAACCAGATAGTGAGGAAGATGATATTCAACGTCGAATCAATCAAATGATTCACCTTCAGCAAACTAGGGAGGAAGTTTCTCAGACTACTTCTAAACTTCAGGAGAGAATCAAAAAGTTTTATGATTGCAAAACCAAGGCAAATAAGTTTCAGCTAAAAGATGTAGTGCTGCGGTGGGATGCAAGAAATGAAGAGAAAGGAAAGCACATGAAGTTTGAAAATCTATGGAAAGGACCCTACAATATCTTATCTTATCGAGGAAAAAATGCCTATTTTCTGAAAGAGATGAATGGATAAGAATGTTCAAGAGGACCGGTCAATGGTAGGCTCTTGAAACATTACTATTTCTAATTCCACTTTTGAAAGAATGTTCCACTTTCATTGTAAATACCAATTTCTATTTTCTGCAAGGTTTGGAGTAGAAAATCATTTAGGCTTGGGGGTTGAAGTGAAGGCTATAAAGCTTGTTGATTTTCTGTCATTTTCAATGTTTTTGAGTCAGTTTTGAGTTAGTGTTAGAGTCAGTTTTTGAGTCAGTTCTCAATCACTTCTTTTGGTTTTTGAGTTAGTCTTATAGTCTGTAGTATTTTAAATTGTTTGACAGTATTGGCCCAATGGTTAGACACTTGTTCTACGATGTTCTTGACACCTCCAAGGATCTTCCATCCCTAATAAGGCCAATGTTAGTGTCAGTATTTTCATACTTCCACCAGGGATCAAAATACATTTTGCATGTGCATCTTAGGTGTCCCACTCTAAAGAAATTTTCGATCATTCCATAAAGTCATGTTATAAAATTATTCCACTGGTGGTTGTCCTTGTCAATAAACTTTACTCTCCCTCTGAGATTCACATTACTGACACATTCTCATGTCTCCTTGAGCATAATAACACCTATGGAAATGCTCTTTTCACCAGGAAGTCTTTTAAATCAAATCTCATTCATGAAAGTTAGGTCTAAAGAAGTCTGATTAGGTCATTAGTTTTTTTTTTATTTCTCAAGGTCACTCCTTCATTTCAGATGAGGTCAGAAAATATATGAGAGGGACAAAATAAGAAATATTTTCTTCCTATATGGAAGATCATCATGATGTAATTTTCATATTTTCAGAGTTGTAATTTTTTGAGTTTAATATAAAATTCAAATATGTAATTTAGTTATATTTTTCCAAATATAATTTTATGCTCTCATATGTAATAAATTCATCCCAACCTATAAATGCAATCATTTCCGCCCTAAGTGGAGCAAAGAAAGCCAAACTCCATCACTTGATCAACCTCCAATGCCAAAAAGTCAGAAAGTTAAAGAGTATGAGTGCCAAAGTCCAAAGGGAAAGGTGAACATTAGAAAAGTTGGTAGTTCAAATTAAAATTTAAAATTCAGTATGCTATAAATTATTTCAAAATACCTCAAAGAAATTCATTGCATCCATTCATCCATCAGAAATTTCCAGCGGAGGAGAAAATTTCAAGTTTTTTTGAGCATTTTGAGAAAAATTCAGGGTCGCTGTGCATTTTCCTGGACGTTGCGCGTTTATCTAGAGGCTCTATGCATTTTCCCGACAACTACAGACCAAACAACACAGGCACTACGTGTTTACCCTTGGTCATTGCACGTTTTCCCAGGTGCTAGCATTCCTCCATAACGTTGTGCATTTGCTCAGGCAAGGTTTCAAAGCATCTCACCACCTCCAGCACGCTCAAATTTCCTCACAATTTTCTTCAAAGGGCTTTAAAACAGTGACTGAAACCTCAGACACCTCTCCTCTTTTATATTTGGTGTTTCATAAGGAATTCGAAGTTCTTATTGTTTCGAAACCCTATTTTTCATTTCCTTCCCATTTCCATGCATCATATCCGTATTCATATCCCTAAACACATATCAGTTATAAATCTATAAGATCCTAAGGTTTTCATATACATAGGTTTTTATTTACATTCACTCCCTCCATTTACCTAAGTTATCCCTTTCACCTCACACTCCCTTCATCTCATTCCATTTACCCCAGGGTTTCCAAAGCCTTCAAATTCAAATGTCTGAAGAAGAGGACAGAAGTATCAGTGAGGAAAAAACACCAAAGAAGAGTAAGAAAGGAGGGAAAATCATCAGATATGAACCAATAACCACAAAGGAGCTCATGGCTTCTCCTCTCATTATGTCATGTTTTAAGCATGTTGGTTGTTTTGAATTCTGTTAGAAAGTACAGCATATTCAGTATCACCCTATGTTGACAAGGTTGTTTATTACCAATCTTCATTATATGCAAGTCACTCTTTTTGTGGTCACTTTTACCATGTCCACTAATGCCATTGTAGCTGCTACAGGGATCCATAATGTGGGAGAGAAATGGTTTAAACAAGGAAACCTTGATCAGAGCTACTATGAACCATATCTCAAACCTAGATACAAGGATGACAAAAAGACCATTTTCCCTTTCTCTCATCTTCTTGACCGATATGTCACTATGATGAAAATAATCATGAAATACTTCACCTATGAGGGGAGGTTTTCTCGACTCTATTCATATCATATCCAACTCCTCATGCACTTCAATAGGGTTAGAATGCTTCACATACCATACTATCTCTCCCGCAGCATTGACAAGATGTCATACATTGTACAAAATATGGATTATAATCATGAAATGTAGAGTCTTTTCCACCATTCCCTCATCAATATGATAGTCATGCATCAGCTTGAGAAAAATAAAATTCCATGGGATGCATTCATAGCAAATGAAGTTTTCACTACCCACTTATTAAGCATGAGCAAAGTATCCCCTCATAATCTCATCCTCCCATATCCACTCCTCCATCTCAGCCTACTGCTCATACATCATCACCAAGTTAGTTTCATTCACCCCATGTTGATCCTTCTTCTTCACCTTTCTATAACCTTTCACCATCATCACATCATGATTCTGGGTCATCAAGCAGTGAGGAGGAAATTGAGGCAACTTGGGCTAATTTTACTGATGTTGAGCCATTTCCCAAGACTTATCATAGAGGCTACATGCATGTCTTTGCTTCACTAGGTGTGAAAGGGGCCATGCCTTCTTCATCAAAAAAACAGGTGGACAAAGGAAAGGAAAGGGCTAAAGAGGAAATCATTGATGAGCAGGGGGATAAACATGAAACAGAGCAAGAGTTTCAGCTGATTGACCTAGATGAGGAAGATGAGGGAAAAATCATCAGTGCAGCAATCAAAGTCAAAGAAGAAAAGATTAGCGAACTTCAAGTTAATCTTGACAGAGAAAAATATGTGATTGATTTTATTGGGCAATAAAATCAGCAACTGAAAGCTAAAAAAATCATCAATGAGGTCAGGACCATCAAAGCACAAAGAGAAGGCATTGTTGTAGGATACCTTGGAAATATTTGGTGAGATTGATGATGTGGAGGATCAGCCTCCAAGACATAAACCAAAGACTAGAGGGTTGAAAAGAGCTCTATCCCTTGAGAGACAGAGAGAAGTTGAGCTGGCATAGCAGTTCACACCAAGTGAGATACTTGCCTTAGAGATTAGCAAGGATAGAGAATCATGGATTGATAGAGCCAATCTACATTTGGAGAGGTTGCTAGAGAAGGCCAACAAGGATGATGAAATTCAGAGGAAAATGGAAAAGCACTACGCCATGAGGAACAAAATTGCAAGGGCCAAGCTCAAATGAGCCGGTGCTAAAATTGAAAATTTGACTAAGAAAGAGGAGAAGGAGAGGTTATATATACTTACTGAGGTGTCTCTTCATGCCTCAAGCACATGATAAGCAAGTACCCTCACAATTTTGGAAAATTTTTGGCTAAAGAGCTAATCATTGATGAGAAGGGGGGTAAACATGAAACAGAGCAGGAGTTTCAGTTGATTGACCTAGATGAGGAAGATGCAGGAAAAATCATCAGTGCAGCAATCAAAGGCAAAGAAGAAAATTTTAGTGAACTTCAAGCTAATCTTGTGAGAGAAAAATATGTGATTGATTTTGTTGTGAAACCATCTCCAAAAATTGAAGAAAAGAGATATCAACGCCTTTGAAATAAGCCACTTCAAGGGGGAAACCACCAATACATTACATGAATGAACAATTCTTGGATGATACAAATGACCAAAACCTCCTTCTATATATAGGATTCCATGGGCCTATAATATAATCCTAGCCAACCTAATAATAACAATGTAAGGGCACAATAATAACAATATTGGGGTTATAGGGGTACAATAATAACAATAAGGGGGCTACACTAATAACAATAAGGGACTAAACTAGTAATATAGGGACCTAACATGCCCCTCTCCTTCAAAAAAGTGTTGTCCTCAACGCTTGAGTATCTATGGGTGCTTCTGTATAAAATTCTCATCCTCCCATGTAGAATCTTTAGTGGGTAAGTTCTTCCAGTTTATGAGATACTCTGCAATTGATCGATTTCGTAGCTATTGAGTTCTTGTTTCCATGACCACTTCAGGTTCCAATATGATTTTTCCTTCCTCATCAATTTTTGGAAATATTGTTTGAACAAGAATATTTTCACTTATAACCTTGTTTAAGCATGAAACATGGAAAACTGGATGCACTCACGAAGAAGCAGGAAGCTCCAATTTGTATGCCATAGTACCAATAGTTTGCAACACCTTGTAAGGACCATAGTCCTTTGGAAATAATTTATTATCCTTCTTAGCTTGCTTGAGGGAAATTTTTTTGTATGGTTGTAGCCGTAAAAATACCCAGTCTCCTACATCAAAACTTCTCTCATTGCGATGTTGATCTGCCTGTTGTTTCATTCATTTTTGTGCCAAATTTAGGTTATCCTTTAAGAGTTGGAGAACTTCTTGTTGATTCTCGATGTGATCTTCCACTGCTTGAACCTTAGAATTTTCTCTTAAGGATGATGTGATGGAAGGTGGATTATATCCATAAATTTCCATAAATGGGGCCATTTTTGCTACAGTATGGAAGGAAGTGTTATACCACCATTCAGCAAGAGGTAACCACTTGACCCATTATGTTTGTTTATCAAATATGAAATAATGAAGATATCCTTCCAAAAAAAATTTCACTATCTTAGTTTTACCATCGAATTGAGGATGATAAGATGAGCTATGAGCTAATTGAGTACCCAAACAAGAAAATAACTCTGTCCAAAAATTTCCAGTAAAAATGGGATCTCTGTCGCTCACAATTACCTTTGGGTTTCCATGTAGCTTTTGAATTGTGTCCATAAATGTAGTAGCAATTGTACTTGCTTTAAATGGATGAGATAATGCACAAAAGTGTGCATACTTGGTAAATCTATCAACTACCACCATGATGACACTCTTTCCTTCGGACTTAGGTAAACCTACGATAAGATTCATTAAAATCTCCTCCCAATGTTGACTTGGAATGGATAAAGGTTGTAGAAGACCTGTGGTATTAATTATATCAACTTTATTTTGTTGGAAAACCAAACATTTTGCCACAAACTTTTGAATATCAAATTTAAGGCCATCCCAAAAAAAATATTTCTTCACCCTGTGGTAAGTTTTTAAAAATCCTGAGTGTCCTCCTAAAGAAGAAGTGTGCAATTCCAAAAGAATATTTTGTTTTAGTTGGGAATTCTTACAAAGATATAAGCAATCATTGTACCATAAGGAATCATTTTTCCAACTAAATGTATTAAATGTACTAGGATCTTGTTGCAACTTTTGAATGAGTGTCCACACTTCTTCATCCTTCTTCCATTCATCCCTTGCTTCGGCTATCCAATCTGGTTGGATAATAGAAATTGCATAAAGCAATGCTTCCACCTCTTCATTCTTTATAGAGAGTGCATCTGCAAAAACATTTAGCTTCCCTTTTTTGTAGATTATTTCAAAGTCATAACCCAACATCTTTGTGACCCATTTTTGCTGCTCTTCTGAAGATAGTCTTTGTTCCAAAAAGTGTTTAATACTATCATGATCATTCTTTACCTTGAAGTTTCTTCCCATTAGGTAAGGTCGCCATTTCTTTAGTGCATGTAGTATTGCTAACATTTCCTTCTCATAAATAGCTTTCTGTAAATACTTTCCTTTGATTGGATGAATTTCAAAAGAAATGGGTCTTCCTTCTTGCATTAAAACAACGCCAATTCCATTTCCTGAGGCATCACATTCCACAATAAAGGTTTTTGTGAAGTGTTAGACTCCTATATCAATAGGTGTCATTTTTCATGATTGTCTTGATTGAACTATGCAATATGTTCAAACCTTTTTCTTGTGCAAAGGTGTTCCAATTTCTTAAAAAATCAAAAAATCAAAAATTTTAAAAAATGTAAAGAGGGTATACCCTAAAATAAAAATCGAAGGGTAAAAAGAATAAAAATGGTCAAAAAAGTGAAAGAAATGAACCCCAAGCAAAAATAGACCAGGAAATTGTGAAAATCCAAATGCCACTACTATTTTATTTTCTGTAATAAAGCAATTGTGTGCAGCTTGTCAAACTTTTGCCACAATTTATGAAGAGTCAAATTTTTTAAACTTGACTCATTCATTTTTCAATTTCATGTTGTATAATAGAGAATAAATATCTGACCAAACAGTTTAATCTTGGCAGATAAGTAGATAGGTAGAGTTAATAAAAGGTGCTCAACAGTTTAATCTGAGCCCTTGGATGTAATAAGGGTAGAATTAGATAGATTTACCATGTAAAAGAAAAGAAGAATGATAAGGGTTTGCAAGTCCAAATGCACCCTAATAAAGAAGAAAAAATGGTAGTGTAAAGTAGATAGGGTAGGTAGATGGTGTTGCCCAAGTTTCATGTGATGAATGATGGTGCTAAATGTGTTTAATATTTTACTTTCATCACAAATATTGAAGCAGAAAATGCACTGGAAAATTCACAGAAAGCAAAGTCAAAATCATTAACTTCCCACATCACTTTCTCCCTAAGATTTTTACTAATTTCCCCAAAGTGCTAAGGTATTTTGAGATTAAAGGGGCTCAAGGCATTTCCTTGACTTTTGGAGGGACCGGACCCTCGGCCTAATGATCAAAAATACCTAAGTACTTGAAGTTATTTATCATTATAATCATTCACTTTTAACCTTTTCCTAAGTAAAATCCAATTTTACTTAGGAAAATCATGCAAATTTCCATAATAAACCCTCAAAATCACTTGCTATTCTATGTTTAAGTGTTGAAATTGAGATGATGTAATTTACTTCAGAAATCTTCACTTTCTTAGTTATAGTTAAGTATTTTGAGTTTACCTTGTCCTTTGTCATATTAACTTCTGATTTATTGATTAAATCCCTAGTGAAAAGACCTTATCCTATAATACATAACTCCTTCTATATAAATATCCCAAAAACCCCTCTTATTATAAATTTTGGCCAAAGTTTATTTAATCCCCTTTGTTAAATAAAAAACCCCCAATAAAAACCCTTTTGGCTAAAAAATACCCATATAAGTTATTCCCTACCCCTATGGTTGATAAATGACATTTATTTATTACCATATATTAAAAATATATGAAAAAGGTTTTTGACATATAGTTTTATATGTTTAAAACGAAAAAAAAAATAAACCTGAAGTTTTAATTTAAACTAAAACTTCGAAAATTCCCCAAACCTTCGTCACCCATTCCCTTGGTATTTTAATTTCGCCTGACACTTTAACCATAGTTTAAAAAACCCCTAACCCTGCCGCAACCATGGATAAACTATGGGATTAATTAAATCACCAGGATTAATTAATAACCATCGATTCCGCCAATCAAATGCCTCCCGGGATATTTAATTAAAGTTAATCATTGTTTAATCCCCGTCGGGCCCGCGCATTAAAACTCCGCCAATTCCTCGTCCCGTCCACCGTTAGATTGCCCCCCCGAAAGATCAACAGCCCAGGATCATTCCACTGGCCGTCTCGCGTCCGAAAGATAACAAGCGGGGGCATAGTGGTTTTGGAATAGTACTCTGACCACGTGTCAGTTGATTAATGGAATCACTGCCTCTCCACTGAATACCACCATCTCCCAAAGAGCGGTGCGGAAATTACCGCTTACCGTCTGGCCCCGGTGACGCGTCCTCCCGTACTGGATGACGTCATCCTCGAAAAAATAAAAATCCCCATTGACTTTGTAAATAAAACAAAAATCCCCATTGACTTTGTAGACCAGTGCCCAAGCATCCATCCGCCATTGACCAGTACCTATAAATTTCAAACTTCTCCATCAAACAGGTATTTATTTGATTTCTTGCTGGAACTCTTTGAAAAATCCACTTTCCTATGTTAAAAATTCGCGCCAAACTCTGAAAAAGGGTTAATAGCAGTCTATTCTAGTTCCTGCAAGTAAAATCAAAGCTCCCAGAAACAAAATTGCACCCGGTCTGTGAAGAAAACCCCGAAACTTCCATTTTGAATACACAAGAACCAAAATGGAAGCTCCGACAGCTCTGAATGTAACCCCATTAAATGCCCCTCACAGAGAGTTAGAATACTTACCATTAGTGGATAAAGACTTTTAAATTAAAGACTTAGTTTTCGATGAAAGTCCCCTTCGAAGTTATTGTCGCTGCAAAGACGATTATTCGAAGGGTATGGATGTCATTGGATTGTGGGAATCCAATTTCCCGAGATATCTTATCCCCTCAGTCTATATTTTCCCAGAAATTATCCACTACTGTCACTCCAACTATGATTCAACTCAAAGGGCAGTGTTGTCTCCTGACCAGAGTATCATTTTCCCCATCACTCCTCAAGCTATCAATACAATGCTCCATTTTGAACCTGATCAAGATCTTACTCCTTTGTCCATGGAAGAACTACTTGAAAAGTCTACCCAACTGTCCCTAGAAAAATTGAAATGCATTTGCCAGACTTTTATGTTACCTGAACATCAACCTAAGGGGCCTCCTCCCTATGGTTTTGCTTATTTTAATAATGTAGGCAAACTCATCCTGAATATGATATCCTTTGTCATGGGTTTCAATACAAGTGAATATGTTGATGAAATAACCCTGGTATTACTGTCTATCTTTACTCATGGGAAACCTCCTGCAGTAAAATATGACTTTGCATCTTTCATTGCCAATAAAATCCATGACCAGTTCATGAGGCTAGATAATGAGAAAGTGTTTAAATATTCCTCAGTCATTTACCATCTCATCATCTATTATCAATCAGAGAAGTTTCATTTTCCTGTTAAAAAAATTGATGCCAAGGGAAACCCTAGATCAGTTATATTTTGGTCTGCCATAACTCACTCTTCCTATAATTCTCCCTATTCTTATGCTGAGTTCATCGATCTTTTTGTATATCTTGCAACTACCTTGTTGACTGGAATTCCCCCTCCAAGGCTCAGTAATGAGATTAAGAAGACTTTGTAGCTTTCAAGGACATATAAAGTTGGGGACTGGTATTTATACCAAAATCATTCAGTCATCAGAATATATGGATGTGAATTGTATCCATTCAGGTTGCCAAAATATGTGCCTATGAGTCTTTTTGCCTTAGAATATTTCAGGAAAATGAATAATTCTGATATGATTCATTTTTTTAGTGTAAAAAAGAAAGCCCAACTCAGGATCAAAAGTCAATTAGGTCCCTTCATATGCAATTCTAGGGACGCTGAGCAAGAAGCAGAAGATATAATACAAAACCGTTACAAGTTACAAAGGAGTTTCCGTTGGGTTCCTTATGATCCATTCGGTTTTATCTGTGATAAAAGAATGAAGAACAAATCATCCCCATACTTTCACCACAGGGTTCCTGAAATAGAACAATATGCTAATCAAGATGAGTGGGTGGAAGGAACACTAGTTGAGCAAGATAATGAAGAAGACAATATAAACAAAATTATGAAAGATCTTTAAAAAAAGTTTGACCTAGAATCTTTTGGTCAAGTGCAGGTACCTCACATTGGCACTTCTTCAGCAGGAAATCTCCAACAGGGATTACATGAAGATAGTCCTTCAATTGCAGTAGAGTCTAAAGGCAAAGGGAAAGAACCTGAAATACAGGTCATTGAAACTTTCATCATGGCAGAGAAACCTCAAACCTCCAGGGCACCAGATCAAACACAGGTTTCTCCTACTCAAGTAAATCATCCTGAAGTTTCAGAATTGAAAACTCCATCTAATATAGAAATAGGCAAGAAAAGACAGGTTCCAGATCCTACTCCTCCCAGAGAATCCTCAGAGCTACATCAAGCTAAAAAGCAGAAACTCAATCCACTCCCAAAAGTGGAAACTATAGATGAAATAATTGATGATGAAAGAGAAGATAGTCAACTAACTGGCACAGTTAGTGAAACACACACAGGCCACAAAGGAAAAGAATTGCAAAAAAAGTTGAGTACTGAAGTATCTTCTTTTAAGCCACCAAAAACAGATGCAGGTGATATAAAAAGAACTTTCATTAATATAAAGGCAAATAATGATCCATTGAGAATGCAGGTATATGATCAGTATCTGAGAATGGCTCCACACAATCAGGAAAGATTAATGTCAGCATTTGACATTCAACAAGGAAAAATGATGATGAGCCATTTCAAATCCAAGGTGCCAAAACCCAAAACAGCATGTGATTATATTAGGACCAATTTTGAGGTCCTGGCAAAAGACATTCATCCCTTGGACCAGATAGAGTTGCATAGACAAACTGGGGAAATGATATACTCCACCCTTACTGATAAGGCCATGACATCCCTTAGGCTGCGAGATTCTTTAAATAATACAAACACACAGTTGCAAATTGAGAAGGCTTCTTCTCAGGCAAAAGATAACAGAATAAAGTCTCTGGAAGAAATAATCATCATTTTGGGTCATAATCCCAAAGATATCAAAAGCATTGAGGCACTGATTAAAAAGAAAGATGATGATATCGCTGCACTGAGAAAGCAGCTGAAATTGCTAGCCTCAAGGCATCCCCAGACTCAAGAAGTTTTGAAGGAAAATTCACAGGAAGAAATGATGGAGTTGCTCTTGAAAATGACTGAGCAACTGAGTGAAACAGAGAAAGAATTGAAACAGGCATTAAGAGAAAAATAGGATATCATGCAAACATCCACAACAGAGATCACTACAGGTACCACAATAGCAGATCAACAAACAGAGTCAGCACAGGTAAACACTTCCGGTTTAAGTTCTGATGAATTGGTAAAACAAATGGAAATTTTAAAACTCAGAGTCACAGAACTTCAAACCACAAAATTGCAGCTAGTAAATCTGGAGCAGAAATATGATATGTCTGAAAAGACTGTTGCTGATAATACTAGGGAAATCAAAAGACTGGAAAAATTGGTTAAGGCTTTAGAAAGAGATCTTTCATAGAAAAGCCTTTGAGAGAAATAAACGAAATTCTTTGGGATAATATAGTTGAGACAATAAAGAGTGTTTGGTCCTTTATTCAAACAATCTTTGAACAAAATGACTTAGTCAAAGTAGCCATGGAAGAAATAGATAAAATAAGAGATGAATTAAGAGGTAGGCCAGAGCAAGCCAATCAACTTATACAGTTTTTGAACACCCAGACCAGGCAACAACTTGCAGAACTTGGAATTGATGACAGGACAGGTACTATTCTAGAAATAAAAAGAGTTTTTACCAAAAGAACTCTATGCAAAATTTGGAAAGGAAATGCTCAGATATTCTGGAAGAAATTAATGCTTTCAAAGGAAAGTTTCAGGTTTTATTAGACAATGGGTTACCCAGTCCTATGCTCTCAGAGGACAAAATAATGGACCTAGAAACCTATGTTAATAAAATAGGTATACATTCTCATAACACAACTGCTCATTCTATCAGTTCGTCAAAAGCAACATTGCCAACAGGGAGGAATCTCTACGACAGGTTAAAGGATTTGTTTCATCTTGAGTATGAAATAAGGTATTTATTCCCAAATAGGCCTACTTTCTTCAGGTACACAGAGGCCGATGAAACATTAAGGAAACTTAAAAGAACCATAATAGCAGAAGATCAATGGTGGGAAGACTTATTGGAAATTTTGTGAAATTTGTCTTCAGGTAGAGAATTTTGTCTTTTTACTATCATGTCAAGAATAAATAATGAGCACAGGTTAAATAGTATCAGTTAGGCAGTTTAAAGAGTATCAGTAGAAACAAAGAGTATCAGACAAGCTAGGCAATAAAACAGAATTACTCAGAAGGACAGCATCGAGCCCTATTGTAGGACCTGACTCCAGCACATGCACAAAGGGAGGAAACAGCACACCAGCAGTTACTTTTTGTCCTATCTGCAAGACCATCTGTCTCCTTTTTATTGTAACTTATTCATTAGTCACCCTAGATTATTTGCTAGGTTAGTGTGAGATATTTTAAATCATTTTTTGTATAAATAAACCCTCAAAGAAAGTATTGAGGGTGGATTCTACTACTTTGTTGTGACATTGATGTTTTTGGAATAAAAGTGTTTTGGAGAAATATATTTGTGGCTTGCTGGATGACAATTTGAAGCTCAGGACTTTTTACAGGATTCATGTGTCTGACTGCAGTTCAATAAGTCTTTCTATCCTATGTCTTAAGTTTTATATTTGTTTATAATATCATTGTGTCCATTCCTGAATAATTGACATAAAAGAATAAATCGGAATTTACTTAATTGTACTCTGATTTCAGTTGTGATTATTCTTAATGTTTTCCTCTAAATTGGTTATAAGCAACGAATTCTTCATTACTCTTGCTTCGCTAATTTAAACATTTTGATTACTATAGTAAAGAATTCTTCACTGCTCTTTATTTGTAATCATTTCATTTCTTTCCTTTGAACATGCTGAAAGATTCTTAACTGCCTTTCATCCCTTCAAACCCATTCCGTCCACTTTAAATTCTAAAAATTGTTCTCTGTTTGGCTATCTTGACCTGCAAAGCCATCTTGTGTGTAGAGTAGTAATCCAGTAAATCCATCCTTTGACTCCATAGCCCAATGGCTTGAAAATATTCAACCTTACCCTTAGTTGGCGAATTCCACCATTTTCAAACATACTCTTGGACTTATAACTAGCCTAAAATTTTCTAAGAATAAAGATAAATCATAAAGAGAGAGCCCTCTCTGGATATAGATTGGCTAGATTCTGTATCTGAAGGTTGGTTTGTGGTTACCTCGGGTATACTTTCCTTTTCCACAACTTCAAGGAAAACCTGAGTGATAACATGAAGTTTGGCTTAGCTAAGACTGGTGCTAGGCACATTGCCTCTTTAAGATGTTCAAATGCCTTAGTTGCTTTAGGATTCCATGAAAATGAATCTTTCTTCAATAATGCTCTTAGTGGTGTTGGTATTCTCCCATAATTCTTAACAAACTTGTGATAATACCCTGCTAACTCAAGAAATCCTCGCAACTGCTTTATGGTTGTGTGGACTTTCCATTCCTTAATGGCTTTAATTTTGTTAGGGTCTACCTTAACACCCTCGTGAGATACAATATGACCCAGATATTCCACCTCTTGTACTCCAAAGAAACATTTAGATGTTTTTGCATATAATTGTTTCTCCTGCAATAGTTTGAGCACCCTATCAACATGTTGAACATGATCCTTCCAAGACCTGTTGTAGATTAGTATATCATCAAAAAATACTAGCAAAAATTTTCTAAGGAAGGGCTTGAAAATGGAATTCATCAACACTTGAAATGTAGAAGGTGCATTGGTAAGGCCAAAAGGCATGAACAAAAATTCATAATGACCCTCATGAGTTCAAAATGTTGTTTTCAAAATATCTTCAGTCTTCATTCTAATTTGATGATATCCTGAACGAAGATCCAACTTGGTAATATAAATTTCTTCATGTAATTCAGCCAATAATTCATCAATCACAGGAATGGGAAATTTATCTTTAATGGTGAGCTTATTGAGCTCCTTATAATCTTGACACATGCACCATGATCCATCCTTCTTGTGCACCAATACTACTGGAGCAGAGAAATAACTTTGACTAGGTTGAATTATACCAACCTCTAATATTTTTGCAATCATACGTTCAATTTCTCCCTTTTGGACATAAGGATATCTATAAGGCCTGATGTTTGGAGGAACACTTCCTAGAAAAAAATGAATAGCATGATCATGATCATGAATAAGTGGGAGTCCTTCAGGAGTTTCAGACACCTTGGAATGATTGTCCAAGACTTTTTGGAGATCTGTAAAAATAGATGATTTTGATGTTGGAACTTTTAGTGAGCATAATTGTGCAATTACGCCTCGTTGTTCTTTCTTCAGAAGCTTTGTCATGACATTAGAGCTTATTATATTTCTCGGATTCCCTACGATACCCTGTAATTCAACTTCCTTTCCTTCTGAAAACAATTCCAAGAAAATTTCTTGAAAATTAAAAGCTATCGTCCCCAAAGATTGTAACCATTGTACTCCTAGTACAACGTCAACACCTCCCATAGGAATGGAAAGCATTGGACTATTCAATACATATTCCCCCATGGTTATCTTGATATTATGGAATTTTCTAGAGAAATTTATAGTTCCTCCATTTGCAACCATCACTTGACATTCTGGTGCTGGGTATATGGAACAATTCAATTCCTTGGCTACCTTACAATGAATAAAATTATGGGAACTACCCGAATAAATCAACACTATTACCTTTTTCTTCTTGATATGTCCTTCTATCTTGAGAGTTTGAGGAGAGGTAATTCCTACCAATGCATTACACGATATGGTCAGACTCATTTCGTCCTCTTATAGGGTTGGTTCCTGGTGTATATCTTCTTATTTTGAAGATTCTTGTTCATTTTCTTCTTCCTCTTCACAATCTATGTAAAATAATTTATTCTCAGCACACTTATGACCTTTAGTGTATTTTCTATCACAACTGTAGAAAATCCCTTTTGCTCTTTTTTCTTCCGATTTTTATGGTGTCAACCTTGTAGGTTGTGGAAGTATAGTAGTAGAAACACTTCCATATTTATATATGTGAGTGGTAGGTTTCCTTGTTGCCATAATTTTACATTCAATTTTTCTTGCCAACCTAAATACCTTTTCCATTGAATCAGGTTCCCAAATGTGAACTTCATGTTGGATGCTATCCTTTAAAGTCCCTATGAAGACATCAATCCTGTGTTCCTCTGGAATATCAGTTACCCTTATATTCAATTTTTGGAAGTCTTCAATGTGCTCTGTCACTAAACAATTTTGTTTGAGATTGTTGGCGAGAAGTCAGGTCTCGCGGACAAGACTCAGGTTCAAGATTTATGGCCAAAAAAGGGGTCCGGTGTAGTCTAGGAACACGCCGGCATTTTCACCCTGCTCTGGGGAGCAGTGCGTCTCACCCGAGGCGTGCCGCAACCACATGCAGAAGGGGATGAGATCAATGGCAAGGAACAAACCCACAACTAATGAAGGATAGTGCATCCATTACATATACAGAGTTATATACGCAAGATCACTTAATAAGCATTCAGACAGTTGCAAATAAAATTTTAAACCAGCATAAACACATTACAAGAACATAGACATCTTATTGAGACAGCAACCTTCCATTATATTAATCTCTTGGCAGAACACGTGATTACATGGCATTCTCACTGATAGCTTACAAATCTGATACAGATGGATTTCAGAACAGAAAGGTAGAATAGAGAAGATAAAGAACCATAGGAAGGACATGCATGATTCTTCCACAATTGCTCTGTGCGTATTTCCCTGTCTCAAGCCTCGCAACCTCTTCAGCATTCCCCTTGTTTCAGCCAGGTGACTGTTATTTATTCACCCGCCCGTGCGACTATCAGTTCCTCTGTGGCTTTACTTCAGCTTCTCCCGGCTTCTCTCCTGTTATCTGCGTGTTCCACTTTCTGTCTTCTGCTATGTGTTTCCTTCATCTGCACTTTTCCCTGTTCTATCTCTAGCTATCACATGCTTCCGCACCACCTTGATAGCTCCGCGACTCCTAGTAGTTGCGGCGCAGCCGCGGTTGCCATGTGTATTCATACCGCAACTCAAAAAGGGTTAAAATTCAAAATGTCTTAGCCAAGATTTCAAAACTAAACAAAAACAGGGGCCCCAATAGGCCCTGACCACAATTCCTTGACTCGTCCCCGAGTCAATCACAAATAACAGTCTCCACTTCCATTGCCCCACTGGCTCCCATGCTCTGTTCTGTTGTACCTTCATCCCACGCCCTTTCCTGCTGTGCTCCACCAAGTGGTTGTTCAAACAAGGGCCCCAACTCCGAGACCCTGCAGAGCGCTGTATCTCTAAGCCTGGTGAAGTCTGCCACCGCTTGTTGCCATTCCTGCATAAGCAAGTCGGCTTCTTCAGACATCCGGGTGGCGGCGGCCTCGTCCATAGTCGGCGGGGCAGCCCTGAACAGCGTGGCAAGCTGGGCTTCGGCCTTGGCATCTAGCTTTTGTATGGATTCAGCACTGGCGCGAATGGGCGGACGAATCTCCCGAATGACCTGTTTGGTCGCTGCCGAGTCGGCCTCAGTCTGTTGCATTTGAATTTCAAGCTCATCCACCTGGGCATAGAGCTGATCTAACCGTGATGGGTCCACGGTCTCCTGAATTTCACGGGAAATTTGTTGCAGCTGGGCAGAGTTAGGCTGCGTCTTGACAGTTAGAGCGAGTGAGCACTCCTGCAGACTTCGAAGAAGGGCGGAAGCTGCGACCGCAGTGGAATGGAGAGTCGCCTGCATACTAACTGCCTGAGTCTGCTTGGCAGTCACCTGTTCTGAGTGGACAATCTGAGGGTCCGGAAGGGTAGGCCGTGCGGCTAATGCCGCTTGGAGTTCCTGGTTCTCCCTGCATAGATCAGTGAAAACAGTCCTGAGGTGGTGAGCCAGGATTGCTACACTGTCCTCCGCTATATTGGCAGGAAGTGGGGCATAATGAGACTTTGCAGTGGGCCATAAGTCGGAGAACGCCTGAGCAGCAATGGTGACCTACTCCTGTACGTAGGTCTTCTCCCTAGTCAGCTGATTGCGTTGTTCAGTAAGCACCGTGATCTGGTTATGTTGCTCGGTACACCGCTGCTCCAGCTCTGTGTGAATCTGTTCGGCCTTTAGGGCCGCTCGCTGAATGAGCAGGTACAGTTGTGCTGTACTCCATGGTTCTGCATTGGTCGTGCTGGGTACGCCCTGCTCCGGCACCCGCTCCTGCGAAGGTTGGCCACTGGCCACTGATCGGTTTGAGGTCTCAAGAGGATGGACTGGCATCTACTGCTGCATCGAGGTGGCCATATCAGATTCCGGCCGGTCTTGCTGCGTGGTCTGGTCTGGGGGAGGGTCAGCCGAATCAGCCCCACCATTTGTTAGCCTGGTAGATATAGTAGAGGGAGGATCCTAGGGTGTGGCCACGGGGTCAACTGGCGGTACCACGGCTGTAGTACTGGCGGTGACTTCCACCCCGTGGTCACCTCCGAAAAGTTCCCGGATGAGAGGATCTGAGACAGTGGCCGATGAGTTGGATGGATTGGAGGAGGTGGCAGGTGGACGACCGGTGGAGGGAGCGGTGGATGGGGTGAAAGAGGTATGGGGGAGATGAATGTTGAGGAACTCTGACGGATCAATCAGGGGTTCCTCCGGAATCAACGTTCTTAGGAGTGGAGTGGATGGTGGATCATCGTCGGTAAGATCTACCACTGGATCGGTGACAGTAATGCGGGCCCTCTTGGATGGAGGGGGGTCTGATGAATCGGGTTCTGGGCCCGTTTCGCCCATCGGTGTGATGATAGGAGTGGCAGAGGTGAACAGGTTGGTGGCGATGGGAGAAATGAGAGGGGCGGTATTGGAGGGAGCACGAGACCGACCGATCTGAAATTTAGCAAAGGAGGGAAATAAAGGATCACCACTTGAAGCAACTTGGGTTACCACGTTAAGTCATCGTACCTGGGCATTGAGGTGTTGTACGATGGGGACCAGTGATTCGGGCAGGTCCTGTGCAGTCTCAGCTGCATCCTGTGGAGGTTCCGCCGCAACCTGCGAGGACCCCGCTGCGTCGGTCGCGGCAGGCCGCTGTGCCGGCAGCATCTGCTCAAATTTATATCGGGTGATCCCGTCGCGGATGTGCTTGGTGACCCCCGGCCACGTAGAGACCTCACAATGAAAGGTGTCATCATTCAACTGGAATCTGAGGGGTGCCATGTGGAAGGTGGTGTCTGACACGCAAGTTGGCCGGAGGTAAGTGTGCTTGTGGCTGACCCCAAACCACACCTGCTCACTATACTCATCCAACAGGTGCCTGGGCACCCATTTCTGGTTAGTCACCACATCTGTCATCATCCCGTACCACGCCCGAAACGCTTCCGCGTTCACCTGTTTGGTGCTGGGGTCCGAGGACACCTGCCAGGGGGTGTATTTCATCGCGAGAGGCTAGCTCGCGGTAGTCTCCGCCGGCATCCGGACGGGAGGAAGGTGCCATTTCCACATGGCAAAAGCTAAAATCAAGTAACCGTAAATGAAACTAGTGGTACGCTTGTAGTTCTCTTCGCAGGCCGCGAAGAGTTCTTTTAGCACAAAAGAGCACCAATTCAACCTGATGCCCTGGATGTAGTGCTCCGCAATGGAGATTGTATCCAGGGTGCACTCTCCCTTCGTGTAGTGCCGCATCGTCTTGCTAGTGATAAGGTAGCAAGCGAACCGAATTTCTGGCTTATTGATTAAATCAATTTTGGCACCTTTGCCCCCCCGGCGAGTGCCATACTTGGTGTATAGGTCTGAGTCACCCGACTTCCGAGCACGCTTGGAGGATGTCTGGCTGGCAGCGGAGACATCTGCACCATTTTGAGACAATCCTGTAAGCCGATGAATGTCTTCGGCATGAATTGGAATTTCCTCATTGAGCCACAAGGACCCGTTCTGTATTCGACTGAGGAGGAACCGGGTGCATTGCAGGGCCGGTCCTGTAGTTCCGAAAACCGAAAGAGTCCTCAAATGCATCAAAAACGACTATTGTAGGCCCCTGAATTCTGGTCGCATCCGGCTGTTGGAGCTGCTGCCTGGCGTGTAATGATGTTCCATGTAGGTCTACCAATGGAGGTGGGGGAATTCAGCTGGGTCGGATAGGTTGGCGTCCATACATGCTGCATTGTCATACTTGCCAACTAGCAACTCTACGCGGTGGATTCAGCTGTCCAACACTGGTTCAGGGACGGATAGGAGAGCCCTCGGCATCTTGGCGCAGCGCTGGTAAACTTGGAGAATTCTTTGGGAGCTTCCTTCGGGGTGCGGAGTGCTTTGAGGCTACAACTGCTCTGGAGTCGCTGCAATTTCCAAATTGAACTGGTCTGTCATTATCATGCTGATAGACTTCATGAAAGTTATGTCATCTACTGGCACGAGCGGAGTTGAGGAGACTCCATAACGACAATTAATTCTTGCTATCTTTCTTGCCTGCGATAATCGTGCGATCAATCACATGCATGTGTGTAATCTGACAGTTGCTGACGGCATCATGGGAAGATGGGCGGACGCGACGGCTGAGGGAACTGCAGGTGATGGAAAATGATTACGGTACGATTACTGTCTACTTATGGTAATTTATGAAGCAAATCGGAGCGATCCTACGGACTAACAAAAGGACTGACGAAAATGACCTGGACTGACACTAGCACGGGGATGGATCCTACGTGAATGACACGCTGGACTAGCACTGTGACACGCTGGACTGGTCTGCCCCGACCACAGTCGGTTATGGTGAGGTACCCGCAACTGACCAGTTATTTGACAGACTGCCTATGAACGGAAAAGACTCCCTACGCTCATCCCGGTTGCGGGAGAGTTATTCGACTAAGCTAGTCTACGGGTTCTCTCGGGTGCGAGAGTTATTGATGAAAAGTGAAAGGGACCTACTCCTGGTAGGGTTTCAGGCGTGCGCCATTCACCCACCCAGGGAGAACTATACCGTCCAGCTGTGCCAACCGAACGGCTCCTGAGTCGCAGATCTCGATGACAAAGTAGGGTCCCAACCAGTGCATCTGGAGCTTGCCTGGAAACTTCTGGAACCGGCTGTCATATAAGAGAACTTTTCCGCCAACTTGGAAGGCTTTGGTTTTGATGTGGCGGTCATGCCATGCTTTCTTCCTGGCCTTCTGAACCCTCTGGTGGAATTTCGCCAGGAATCGGGCCTCATCCAGCTCCTGTAGCTCCTGGAGGTGTTCCCGAAGTGACTCCTCGTCCGAGAATTGAAGGGACGTTGCGATCAAAAGACTAGGTACAGTGAACTCGGCGGGAATCACAGCTTCCTGGCCATACACCAACTGGAATGGTGTCTGGTTGGTCAAACGTTTCACTGTGGTCCGGTAGGCCCATAATGCCGTTGGGAGGCGCTCGTCCCAATCGTCGTGCTGAGCATTGCAAATTTTAGTCAAGCCCTTTTCGAGAATCTTGTTGAATGCTTCCACAGTACCATTGGCTTATGGATGGTATGGGTTGCTTTTATGATGCTGAATCATAAATGCATCCAGTAGTGACTTGACCGTGGCATTAATGAAATGTGTACCCTGATCGTTGGTCAAGCTCCGTGGGCAGCCAAAACGGCTGATGATGTGTTCAAAGGTGAACCGGGTAGCGGTCTCTGCCGAGCAGTCGCGTACTGCTGCTGCCTCAGCCCACCGGGTGAGGTAATCCGTGGCGGTAATGATGTACCGGGCCTTGGAGTGTCTGGTGACCGGGGCGATGGGACCTATGAAATCAATAGCCCACTTTTCAAACGGCCGCAACACATGCACTGGGTGTAGCAGAAGCTCGTCCCAGTGCGAAGGCCTTCCCGTCCGCTGGCAAACATCGCAACGCTTCACATAGGCCTTACAGTCAGCATGTACCGTCGGCCACCACAGGCCAGCTTGGAGCACCTTCCTTGCTATGGGTTTCACACCCACATGCCCTCCCGCAACACCACTGTGACATTCCCACATCACTGCTTCCCGTTTGTGGTCAAGAACACACCTGCGCAACACCTCATCAAGGCCCAGTTTGTACAGCTGCCCCGCAATCAATTGGTAGTCGGCCGCCCGGACAACCAGGTGGCATTTTTGAAGCGGGGTGTAATCCTGAGGGCACTGTCCCGTGGTCAGATAAGTGGCAATGTCAGCCAGGTAATCTGGTACTGCTTCGACTCGGAAGAGGTCGGCATCCGGCAGTTGATCGTCCAATGAGCCTTCATTCTCTCCCGTCTCCAACCTGGATAAATGATCGGGACCAACATTCAACCTGCCAGGCTTGACGATCACTTCAAACGTGAATTCCTAGAAAAGTAGTAGCCAATGACAGATTCTTCCTTCCAACACAGGCTTATTCACTAGATACTTCAATGCAGAATGGTCTGTGACAAATGTGAATTTGCCCCCTAGAAGATAGTGGCGGAACTTCTGGAGGGAGTACACCATCGCTAACGCCTCCCGCTTGGTCGTGGTGTAATTATTTTCCGCATTCGATAACCGACGGCTGGCAAAGTACACGGGGTGGTCAACTGTCGTCTCCCCGGGTTGTGCCAATACAGCTCCAAGTGCAATACCGGACGCATCAATATGCACATGGAACTGCTTATCCCAGTCGGGGTGAACCAGTATGGGCGCCATCGCCAACTTCTCTTTCAAGGTGTCAAGTGCCTTCCTACATTCCGTTGTCCACTATAACACCTCTGACTTCCACAACAGTTTCTCAAAAGGGGCCGTAATCTTTGCGTAGTTGCGAATAAACCACCTGTAATACCCTGTGTGCCCGAGCAGTGCCCCCAACTGCTTCATAGTCTCGGGGGCCTCCATATGGACGATGACCGCGACCTTGGCAGGATCAACGCAGACCCCTTGCTTGCACACCATGTGGCCCAGGAGTGTGCCGAATGGAACTGCAAAAATACATTTCTTCAAGTTCAAGGAAATCTGCAGCTGACGATACCGGTCAAACATAACACGCAACAGGGAGGCGTGATTCTTCAACAAGTTGTAGACGGTCTAGTCATCCATGTAGACCTCCAGGAACTTGTGAATGTACTCCCGGAAAGCAGCAATGACAATCTGGGAAAACACAGCTGGTGCGTTCTTCAGACCAAATGGCATAACGTGGTATGCGAATGATCCCCACTCAGTGGTGAATGTCGTCTTTGCTTTGTCTTCCTCAGCAATGCGCACCTAATGGTAACCCGAAAACCCATCAGTGAATGAATAAGCTTCGTTTCCCGCAACGTGATCTAGGACTTCATCGCTGAAAGGAGTGGGAAACGGATCGTGGAAGCAGGCATTGTTCAGGCTCCGGTAATCTACACAGACACGAATCTCCGCTTTGTCCTTCTTGTTCTAGATGACAATGGGACTCACCCACTCGGCTTCTTCTACTGGAAAGATGAGACCTGCAGCCAGCATCTTGTCAATCTCCATCTTGACCTTTTCTTTGATACGTGGGTTCAACCGGTAGGGTCGGTGCTTCACCGGCCTGGCCCCCGGTTTCAACGCGATGCGCATTTCACCCAGATCCCCCTTGATCCCCTTCAGGTCCGCAACTGAAGACGGGAACAAATCTTCGTATTCCTGGAGGAGGCTGAAAATTTATTTTTTTGTCTCCTCGTCCCAGTAATCTCCCACCGTTGCGAGCTTGGGTCTCTCGTCTGTTCCAATGTTCAGCTTCTTTGTCTTTAGGGGCTGTAAATGAACTCCTTCAGTCGTCGTCTCTTCACTGATGCTCCGCTCGCCTTCCCTTTCGTCAAAATAGAGATGCCTGAGGTCCTCCAGACTATCGTCATCCGGATCGCCATCAATCTGGTGGAAAACCAACTTGCGCTTGACCTCAGGTCGTGACACCATCGAGCCCCCATCAAGCTCGGGATGGCGGAAAAAAAAGACCTCCTTGACTGCCTGTAGGGCCTGAGACTCCTGCACCGTCTCCCCTTCGAACAAGAAGCACCGCACAAACTTGTCCGCGACGGCCTGCCAAGAGCAAGTGCCCCGTTTTCGCTCTTCCTCCAGGTACCAGGCCTGGGGAATTGTACCCAGGGAGTGGATAAACCTGTGGACCCATAGCTCCTCAGGGTACCGGGAGCTACGCCACTGTTCCTTGCAGGCCCGCAAATGGTGTCGCGGGTCGAAAGTTCCATGATACTTAAGCATACTGTAGGGTCCTTCGTCCTCTTTAAAGCGTGCCCGCAGAGCATCCGCCACGCACTCCCATCGCAATAGAGTGTTGTGGCGATTTTTCCACCACCGTGCCGACGTTGAATGCAAGGCCACATCCAAAAGTGGCATCCGGCTTTCAGCTAGGACCATGTCTTTGACCTTGGTAATAAAAGTATTGACTGCCCACATGTTTGACAAGGTGGGATATCCGTGGATCTCATTCCCTACCCATCGGACTTGGGCAATGGAGGCACATCTCCGCGTGGTGGTCTCATACCCCCCTTGCTGCCAGTATTCCCAAGTGAGTTCGGATCTGAACTCCGAGCTCTGTACACTCCGCCAACTGACAGAGCCAGTCACGGTCGGGTTAATATAATCGTCCCGCTTTCCTGTGGTCATCTGATAAAGGTGGTCCATCATCTGAGCATCCTCCCGATTGTCCACCGTTTCTGTATATCGCGGGCCCTGATACGGGTCGAGAGGCTGGGTGACCCGTACCTCCCCATCCTCAAAGATCATCAGCTCCTTCTTAAGGTTGATGATGGCGTAATTCTCAAAAGCCCAATCAATGTCGAGTAAGGCAGGATAGGGATCCTTGTCGCCCATGATATCAATAACCTCAAAATCGGTGTATGTCTTCACCCCCGCAACGTCGACCTCGACACCCTCGAGCCGGCCGATTGGCAAAATGCAATACTGGTTCGCCATCCTGAGTTGGATTGGTGAGTAGGCCAGCCGTGGCCTTCCAAGAGCCTCCCATGTCTTTCGTGGCAGAATGTTGACGTCGGACCCCAAGTCCAACATGGTGTCGATGATTTGGAACCCTGCGACCTGCGTGTTAAGCCGGAATTCTTTACCTGTTCGTTGCTTGTTCCACTTGACACGCTGCACGTATTGAGGGCCAGCGTCCGCTGGATCTCTAAGTTTTGTGCGCCCCTACAGTGCTCCATCCAAAGCATGCTTGAGCTGCTGCCGCAGCGCAACGCTGTCAACAATCCTGAGGAATAGCCGGAGCCAATCCTCGACCACCGTCCCTGCGACGTTCTGCGCACCAGATTCCAACAACACGGGCTCCTCCAAACCTCCCTCGTTCCGCAACTGGGCGAATGCCTCAACTGCCTCCTGGAAATACTTCTTCTAGACTTTGGGCCTGATCAACTTCTTCGGGGATGCCAGCCGAACCACTCGTGCTGGCTCCTTCCCGTGGGCATCCTCTCCAGTCTTCTTTCCGCCCCTCGTCACGATTGCGACATTCTGCAAGTCTGGGGTGGCGGTCCCTCGCGGCTCTGAGTTTATCAGATTCGCTCCCCTCTGCCTCGCCCGTTCTTCCCACTTCTTGATGAGCTCCGGACAGTCTTCTGTAGCGTGGGCGTTGACCCGACACTGGGAACACCAGGCTCGTTGTGGAAGGGGACATTCTCAAGCCACATGACCCTCCTGGTCACAGTTGTAACATTTTACCGGACCGCGTCTGCCTGTGAGGCCTCCCCGCATGCCTCCACCACCTCTTCCCCTTGGAGCCTCGTTCACCCTGTATGAGGGACGATCCATTCGATCCGCAAGTGCTTCAAGCGCCCTTCACTGCTCAGTTTTGTGAGTCGTGAACACACAAAATTCGCAGTATACATTATTTGGGACCGTGGAGTACTTTTGTAATATCGGGCACATCCGAGGAGGATGCCCTAGCGTCCAGAAAATCTCGCAGTACTCCGTGGTGGAGGAACCCGGTTGCGGTGGGAACCCCGCGTAAGTCTGTTGCGGCTGGTAGACTCCCTGCAGGTTCATCGCCGTGCCACCCCCTGGTGGTGGACCCCCCTGGATTGCTGCGACCGAGGGTCCTGCTCCTGCGCCACGCAACCGAGGACACTCGGTTGCTACATGGCCCTCGACCAGGCAATGAGTACACCAAACATTCGGTCGTGCTGGTCTCACTAGCTGAAGCTCCTTGAGCTTTTCAGTCAAGCTGGAAATCTGGTGTTGCAACCCTATCAAAGAAGGATCTTGCGGGGCCGCCCCCCCCCCCCCGATATTCCTGGGGGTAGTCCGCCATGGCTTCAATCTTCATGGCCTGCTCCAAAGCGTCCTGCAGGTTATCAATCTTTTGCTGAGTGAGGGGGGTTCGTGTCAAGGGGAGAAAAGCCTTGATGAACCAGTCCTTCTGGTGGTTTGGATCGATCGGGTAGCTAAGTTTCCCGATCACGTCCTTGAATTTCCGCATCAACTCCCACGCGGTCTCACCTTCCTTCTGCTTAATTTCCCACAGCTCTGACAGGCCCTGCTGGTCTGTCTGGGGAAGCTTGAATTTGCGGAAAAAATCCCACTTCACGTCCGCAATTACGGGGTTAGGATGAGCCTCGGACCACTTGATAAACCATCGTAGAGCCCTCTCTCTGAGCGTGGTTTGGAATTCTATTAACTTCCCTGCATCTGGCATCTGGCGAGCCCTCTAGATGGCTTCGCACAGGTACCAGTGTTGCTCTACATCATCATTGCCCCGGCCAGAGAACTTTGGATACCGGGTGAAAGATCCAGCCATGTGTACTTGCGGAGAATTGACTAGGATAAAGCCTCCAGGTCCTGGTTGCGTAACGGTCCCACTAGGAAAAATACCACTACTAGTAACGCTGTTGTTACCGGACGTTACTGACACTGATGAACTATTGTATGACCGACTCAATGCTTGTAACTAAATAAAAATATTACTTAAAGGTTGATACAGTACCAGGGGAAGGTCGGGATCCTGGCCATGCACAAGGTGAGAAGTAGGGCTGCCTGGAGGGGTGGGTGTCGTCTGATCTTGAAACATCCGCTGCATCACGCCGTGCCATTCATCATCGGAACTCTCTTTGGGCTGCATCTTTCCGTTATCTTCGCTAGTCACAATCTCTCTTTCTCGCGTCGCTGGGCTCCCATGCACCCACTGCACTTCCACTGCTGTCCCGTTTTCTTCCCGGGTATCCAAACCCATAATTCTTGTCCTCTGAGGCACCTCCTTCTAATTTTTCCTCTCGATCTCTCTTCTCTTCAAATCTCTCATTACCCTTCTTCGCCACCTATCGGCGATCTGTGCCCGCAAATGTGCACGTCGCTCCCACAACTTGCATGCGGCCTCAACATCCATTCCCCACCCCCACTTTCACATTCTACACAGCATCGGTTCCCTCAACCCTTCCCCCAGCACGGGAGGTTTACGCTTCCATACTTTTTTTGTGGAATTCAATCAACCTTTCGTCCACCATCAGAGCTTTGACCCACAGCGGAATCTCCTTCAACAGCTTCCCTCTTAGCCCTGAGTGGAAAACAGCCTCGTCTTTCGAGAAGGATTGATAGCACTCAGTAGCAAACTCCACCGTGTATCCTTCCAACATGGTCCTTACCCAGAAATCCACTGCATGGGTTAGTTCAGTGTCTACCCGATGCAGTGCCACCAGGTCTTCGTGCGCCCACCTGTGGTTTATCTTCCGCAAGCCTTCTTGGGGCAGTGTTGCTCGTAACCTCCGCAAACAATTGTAAAGGTCCGTAGGGAACCTTCCCCAGAAAATTTCGTACGTATCACTGGTTGAGTCAGAGAAAAGAACAAGCTCCTTGATCGCCGCCTCCTTTTTCTTGGTCATCTCTGCTTGCTGAGCAATGAACTGGTCAAGATGATCATCCCACCATCGCCGTATCGCTCCTTCAAAAATCCTCGATACCATGATCTAGATCCCCTCAGAACATGCAGGTCCCGGCAACGGAACCATTTGTTGGCGAGAAGTCAGGTCTCGCGGACAAGACCCAGGTTCAAGAGTTGGGGCCAACAAAGGGGTCTGGTGTAGTCTAGGAACACGCCGGCATTTTCACCCTGCTCTGGAGAGCAGTGCGTCTCACCCGAGGCGTGCCACAACCACATGCAGAAGGGGATGAGATCAATGGCAAGGAAAAAACCCGCAACTAATGAAGGACAGTGCATCCATTACATATACAGAGTTATATACGCAAGATCACTTAATAAGCATTCATACATTTGCAAATAAAATTTTAAACCAACATAAACACATTACAAGCACATGAACATCTTATTGAGACAGCAACCTTCCATTGTATTAATCTCTTGGCCAAACACATGATTACATGGCATTCTCACTGATAGCTTACAAATCTGATACAGATGGATTTCGGAACAGAAAGGTAGAATAGAGAAGATAAGGAACCATAGGAAGGACATGCATGATTCTTCCACAATCGTTCTGTGCGTCTTTCCCTGTCTCGAGCCTCGCAACCTCTTCAGCATCCTCTTCTGTTTCAGCCGGGTGACTGTTATTTATTCACCCACTCTTGCGACTATCAGTTCCTCTGTGTCTTTACTTCAGCTTCTCCCGGCTTCTCTCCTGTTATCTGCGTGTTCCACTTTTTGTCTTCTGCTGTGTGTTTCCTTCATCTGCACTTGTCCCTGTTCTATCTCCAGCTATCGCATGCTTCCGCGCCACCTTGGTAGCTCCGCGACTCCTGGTAGTTGCGGCGCGGTCGCGGTTGCCATGTGTATTCATACCGCAACTCAAAAAGGGTCAAAATTCAAAATGTCTTAGCCAAGATTTCAAAACTAAACAAAAACAAGGGCCCCAACAGAGATTTATCATTTGGCATGTTTCTTTTTGTATCCTCATAATGTGCTATCATTTCCTCCGTAAAAATTGACCAGGTGACAATTTTTTTACAGGAGAAAAGCCATCGATACCATACAAATGTATTTTGTTCTAAATGTAAAGTTGCAATGTGTACCTTTTATGTGTTTTGCACATTATTGAGATCAAAATATTGCTCCATATGTAGTAGCCATGTTACGGGATACTTGCTATCAAAATTCCTCATATCCATCTTTGGAATATGGTGGTTCTTCCATCCAACATTAGAGTTTATGAAATCACGATTAACATTTATTTTTTTCTCATCATGAGTTTCCTCTACTATCTTTCTGCCATTAGGAAACATTTCTTGTATCAAATTTTCCATATCATTCTTCATGTTTTCTATTTTTTCTTTCATTTTTTCATCGATATTAGCTTCCATGCCATCCATCTGAGCTTCTATTCCCACTTCCATGCCATCTATCTTAGCTTCCAAACCATTCATATTAGCTTCCACGCATTTGTTTAGAACTTCCATTTCATTTTTTGTTGCTCTTTGCGATAGCGAAATTTGGTGCACTTTCTCTTGTAATTTTGATATCTTATGTTGTGTTTATTTTTCTTCATGAGTCATAGTAGAGCCTTCTGAAGGCTTAACGGGTGTTGAATTCTTTTTAGGGGGCATTTTAGAATCCAATATTTTTTTCTTGCTTTTGAGGAGCTTGATATTGAAACTGAATTATCTCTGTGATTTAGGATCTTAGACATCTGAAATTCAGCCCTAAATTAGCCCTATGAATCTTCTTTTGAATGCCATAGGTCTGACCTAATTTGGATTCTTCAAGGCAAAGTTATGCAAAATCTCCCACGATGACCTAATTATGGACTGGTTCAGTAGAGCGAACTTGTACGACTTTCCATGTGTCATTGTTTCCTCCTTTGGCTTTGAAATTGATATGTCAAAAACCAAAGTCCGTGTACTTGCAGCCACTTTTTACAGACTACCAATCCAACGCTCAAAGAGAGATTTATGACATTTTTCTCATGATGACCTCTTTGAGATGAAATTCAGGAGCTTGAAAAATCCCTAGCTTCCACAACCCATATCTCCAAAACTGTTACGAAAAAAGATCTGAAATTTTGTGATGTTGTTCCTCAGGATTTCAGCTTCGCTCTGTGAAAATTTCAGCTTTTGAACCCTCATATAAAAAACATTATAGCGAAAATTCTGCGATTACCTGTTTGGGTTAAATTCAGGAGCCTGCAAAATGACCTAACTTCCACAGGTCATATCTCTGAAAATATTATGGAAAAAGATCTGGAATTTTGTGAAAATATTCATTAGGATTTCGGCTTTGCGCTCTAACAATTTCAGCTTCTGAACCTTCATATAAAAAACGTTATAGCGAAAATTCCACGATGACCTATTTGGAGCAGCGAAACCCTACAATCCAAAGCTCTGATACCAAATGTTGTGAAACCAACTCCAAAAATAGAAGAAAAGAGATATCAATGCCTTAGAAATAAGCCACTTCGAGGGGGAAACCTCCAAAACATTATATGGATGCAAAATTCTTGGATGATACAAATGACCAAAACCTCCTTCTATATATAGGAGTACATAGGCCTATAATATAATCTTAACTGACCTAACAATAACAATGTAAGGGCACAATAATAACCATATTGGGGTTACAGGGGTACAATAATAACAATAAGGGGGCTACACTAATAAAAATAAGGGACTAAACTAGTAATATAGGGACTTAATAGATTTTCTTGAGCAAGAAAATCAGTAGCTGAAAGCTAAACAAATCATCAATGAGGTCAGGACCATCAAAGCACAAAGAGAGGCAGAAAAGGCCAAGACCTTGGAAAGATTTGGTGAGATTGATGATGAGGAGGATCAGCCTCCAAGATAGAAACCAAATACTAGAGGGCTGAAAAGAGCTCTATCCCTTGAGAGATAGAGAGAAGCTGAGTTGGTAGAGCAACTCACACCAAGTGAGCTACTTGCCTTAGAGATTCGCAAGGACACAGAATCATGGCTTGATAGAGCCAATTTGCATTTGGAGAGGTTTATAGAGAAGGCCAACAAGGACAATGAAATTCAGAGGAAAATGGCATAGCACTATGCCATGAGGAACAAAATTGCAAGGGCCAAGCTCAAATGAGCCCATGCTAAAATTGAAAATTTGACTAAGTAAGAGGAGAAGGAGAGGTTAGATATACTTGTTGAGCGGTATCTTCATGCCTCAGTCACTTGATAAGCAAGTACCCTCACAATTTTGGAAATTTTTTGGCACACTTGGCATTTCATTTTATTTTTTATTTTTAAGTCTTTTTGGCACACAGAAATTCTGCCAAACGCGCAGCGGCCTGGATGTTGCACTATTTTTTGGGGACTCCAAATGACAAATGGCCACTACCATCTTGTTCATAATGATGAATACATCAACACTAGCAAGTTTCAGAAATTTTGGATTAGAACTAGTCCCTAAAAAGTGCAAAAACCTACCAAATTTTCATGTTTCTGCCTCTTTTTTGACCTGGTCGTTGCATGTTTACCAGTCTTGGGATTGACTTTTTGATAGGGAAAATGAGCACCATTTTGGAAACTGGAGCCAGGTATGGAAGCTAGACTCAGAGAGATTTATAATGAGCTATCATAGAGCTGATTTGGACACTGGGAAGACACTCAAATTCAGCCTTCAATGGAGGCCATTTTTTCTGCTTGGGTGTTGTGCATTTGACAAGGAAAATGCATTTTCACAGTCTTCAACAAATTTAGAAGTTTCACTCCAGTTTGACTTTTTACTTTGGAAAATGAAGAAATTATTGATGTAAATGGTCATGGTCAATGTAAATGTCATGTTTTTACCTTTATCTAAGGTAGATACATTAGGTGAGTCCTCTAGAGGTCAAATGAATCAGTTTCCTCTCTTTTAGAGGCAAATTGTTGGGTTTTCCTAGTCTTCAATTTCTTGTTTGGCATTAGGTGAAACTGATTCCTATCTCATGGATTCGACTCCTTGAGGCTAGAAAGAGTGGTTTTGAGGTCTATATGATGTATTTTCTTAGTGATTGTAATGGTTGGACTCAGTTGGATGTTTGTATTTTGAAGAGACACACTTTTGTATAAGTTTTTCCCTAGACATTAATCAAATTTGCAACTATTTTTATGGGATCCATGTGGTATGGTGTTTAGTTTCAGTTTCTTCTTTTGTGCTCAGATGTTAGAATGTTTTGTTTATTTCATCCATCATTTCATTGCTATTAAGTGAATGTTTTCAAGTTATATGAACATAATCCATAATTTATATGCTCTTTTTTGGGTAAACGGTATGTAGTTTCTTCAGTTTAGAAAGAACCCATGATTGCACCATGCTCTTTCTAACCCCTCACCTATCTTGATCATCCCACCATTGAATACCTAGAGTGATAAACCACTATACCTACCTTGCCCCATAGAACACCCTGCAAATATTGACCTAATTTCCTTGCCTTGACTGTTTGACTCCTCCTGATCCAACAAACCCCTATACAATCAAAATAAAAAACCCTGAGCTACTATACCTAGCCTGAAATCTTCTTTCCTCAGTCACCTTGGCTGTGATCTATATGGAGAGAGCCCTCTCTTGGCCTAGTAGGGCTAGCTTCTTGGCTAAGCGTGGTTTGAGGTTACCTCGAAATTACCTTCTTTTAGCCTGAGGTTCAATTTGAGATATGACGCAAAGGTTATATATACAAGTTTTATATCATTATCTCTCTTATTTACTTTTTTCGTAGTTAATATTTCTTGAATAATTTCTTAATAATCATTATTTTTGTTGGTGAAGCACATTATAAAACCTCCTTTATCAAGGAACTTGAAAGTAATAGAGAATAAATGGAGATACAAGAACATATGAGATGCATAATATATTAGTCTACAAAGATATTTTATAATATAGCTTATTCGAATAGTTGAGAAAATTAAAATGAAGAGGAGGAGCAACATATTACACACTCCTATATATTAGGGCCTATCAAAAATAAACACATGACGTGTGCATACATGATTGGGCTCATGACTATGAAACTATGGGTTTTGACCCCCTAATCATAGGGAAAAATAGTCAACCACATGTGCTTGGCCTAAACAAGCTCTATGTTGCATAGGTAAAATGGAAATCACATAAATATAAGGGGCATACGTAGTGAGATAAACATTACTGGGGTTAAGTGGGGCCTATAAAATATTAGGAAAGGTGCCAATTTTGACCAAATTCAACTCATAAAATAAAGTTTCCATGGTCTAAAAGGTGACAATGACAAAATATGTTAGAGACCATACAAAATGAAATTTTTTTGACTAGAATTGATTAAATAAGACATGGAATGAATATGAATGTTGTAGTAAACACCCTAATCACTTGAAAATAATCAAGTGAGGATCTAAATCTTGGTTAGAGATATATGTCCATCTATTCATACCATAGAAGGGAAACTCAATATTGAATACTGAAATACTTGTGAGTTCACTATATCAGTGTGTAGGAGTTCTTATTTTTAGTCTAGGGTGAGCATTGAAGGGTGATATAACTATCTATGTTGAAATATTCATGCATAATTGTATGCCTATTGCAAAGTATAAATTCATTCACTACACAATTAATCTAACACATGTCAATAAACATGAAACTATGGGTTTTGACCCCCTAATCATAGGGAAAAATAGTTAACCAGATGGGTTTGGCCTAAACAAGCCCTATGTTGCATAGGTAAAATGGAAATCACATAAATATAAGGGGCATGTCTAGGGAGATAAGCATTACTAGGGTTAATTGGGGCCTATAAAAGAGTAGGAAAGGGGCCAATTTTGACCAAATTCAGCTCATAAAATAGAGTGTTTGTGGTCTAAAAGGTGACAATGTCAAAATATGTTAGAGACCATAATAAATGAAATGTTTTTTTACTATAATTGATTAAATAAGACATGGAATGAAGATGAGTGTTTTAGGAAACACCATAATCACTTTAAAATAATCAAGTGAGGATATAAATCACGGTTAGAGATATATGTCCATCTATTCAAACCATAGAAGGGAAATTCAATATTGTATAATAAAATACTTATGAGTGCACTATATCGGTGTGTAGGAGTTCTTATTGTTACTCTATGGTGAGAATTGAAGGGTGATATAACTATTTATGTTGAAATATTCATGCATAATTGTATGCCTATTACAAAGTGTAAATTCATACACTACACAATTAATATAACATACGTCAATAAACATGAAACTATAATGCTTAAAAACTTATATGAATTGCATAGAGAGAATGGATTCATTTAATAGTGACTTTCCAAGTGTACCATGGTGAACAACAATTTGTGTGATTTACATGTATAGAATAATATTAACATGGACATCACATACTCTTTAATAATATTCACCCTAAAGCCCAATATATAAGTTTAGTATATCTTTTCTAATCCTTGAGTTTTTTAAATTTAATTAAAGGATGATAATGTTGGAGGGAAAACATGGATATCATGTCAAAACTATTTGATGTAAATATTATATTTATTAAATCCTAAATTGCTAAAGATGAAGACGATGACAATAATATATAGATCCCAATGTTTGAATGGATAATTTATTTGAGGAAGCTTGTAAGGGTGATTTGGAATTTTCCTAACTTCCCTTGTATTAATGATTAAAACCCCTAATGTTCTAGCTGAACTACCGACTACCAAAAAAATTCCTAGAGAGATGGAGGAGGAGGTACCAATGTACCAAAACATGAGTTTTATACCATGATACAAGTCTTATTGGACTATAAAACCTAAGGAGGGACCTTAGAGAGCTCTCATGAGAAAGGAAAAACCCATGAGGAAGGGAAGAGTGTCTAGAAATTTAAGGATTAGAGAGATATATTGTGAGGAAAAGAACCCATAACCTATTGTGAACTATAAATGTGTAAAATTGTTTTTGTATTTGGGACTATAGGGGTTTTATGGGAGTGACTCACATAGAGGTGAAGAAAATTATCCCATGATTCATAATAGGCCTCTGAGTGTTGAACCCTTAGTTAAACTGAGAGGGGGGGTGAATCATTTTAACACATTCATGGATTTTTAAACTGACCTTTAAACTTATTTACAACTTAATTTCATGATCAACTTTATATGTGGGCAATCTTAATATGTGAGCAGCAAGTATGAAGATAATGTGACAGCAGACTTAATATGAAAGCAGCAAGTATTAAGCAAATTGGATAAACCATATCAACACATAAACATCACACACAGAGACATCAGATATAAGTGGAAACCCAAAAAGGGAGAAAACCACATCTTATTATTATTGTGATGCAAAGGCAAGCTCCAACTCCCTCTCACCACTGATTTTCTGTAGGCACCAACCTATAGGAGGCTCCTACCTCAATTCTGCAAGCTACAACTTTCAAGGAAGCTCCAACTCCCTTCAATTTTTTGCAGGCACCAACCTACAAGAGGCTCCAACCTCAGTCAGCTACAACTGACATCTATCAAGCTACAACGTCATAGGGAAGCTCCAACTTCCTCACTCTTTCAAAAGAACACTTGTTGATTTACCTTGGATATCAGCTCTGTTCTATACCTTCTTCTCTGCTGTCCTCCAGCTTTCTTATCTATCTTATATCATCTCTGACTCTTCACAGCTTCTCTTTCAACTCCTCCTTATTCTTATCTTCTCTCCCTCAATTCTGCATTCTCTAACCTCCTTATGCATATCAATGTGATATCATTTATAGAGTTCATCACATGACTATTTTTATTCCACAGGGAATTTGAAGTGAATAGCCCTGCCTCTTTGCCTTCTTCCTTCTCATTTATTTGTCCAACTCATTTAGATAAATATAGAAATTTATACAAATTTCTGTTTTACAGTGGAGTTTTTTTTTCCTACCAGAGACTTGCCAATGCATCACAAACAATATAAAAACAATTAAAAATTTACATTCACATTTCCAGTTACATACATCACTTTCACTTAGCCATTTTTCTGGCCCTTGTCTTGTTGGTTTTTTCTTTTCTGCTGCTTTTCCAGTTTAGTCCCAAATAAATCTCAAAGTCTTGTGCATATTAAAATGCCTTTCCATTTGCTTTCCCTGCGCTGGCAATTTGAATAAATGTATGCGGTAGCTTTTCCATCCAAGGTTAACATCTCTGTTTTTTTTAAAACTTACAATAAGCCTCATGTGCGGAAGTTAAATTTCTGTATTTAATCACTATGGTAAGAACCCACATATTACTAACCCAATTCACAATCTTCATATGCGGGAACTTTGCCTGTTTCAAATCTATGGTTAAACCATAGTCTAACTCACTTCATAAGTCATCAAATGAATATTTCAACTTTGAAATACAACTCAATAAATCATAAGCCCAAAGCTTATCTTTCACATATAACAAAAATACACCCAGCATACAAATTCTTTTATACACGGTTCGGCTTTATCATCAACCATAATATATATATCAACACATATATATTCCCCCCAATCAAGGTTAAGAATTATACCTTGGACTTTGTATTAACCTCAAATTGTAATGTGGCCCGGAAATATGTATTATATCCAATTTAATCTTTGCCCTCAGTTAAAAAAACCCAGATTTTACTCTATATGCGGAAGCTTTAATTTCTGCTTTAGTCTATGGTTAAACCCATATATTAATGAATATATTTCACGCTTACCCTTGTTCTCCAACTTTAATTAACTCACATCGGTTATAATATAATACAATGTATATGTCTTACCTCCCATTAGTCCGCGCTCAATACAAACCTATAATCCGCAACATAATCGGGGTCCCACAACTTATATATATATATCGACCATTCAACATTTATTTCAATGGTTAATAACCAAAAGATAACATATATAACCTTTGATTTTATCATATATTATTAACTTTTGGCTTCCAAACACACCATCGCATCATATTACAAAGCATCTGGGCCCACAGCAACTTATAACGTACCTTGCTTATCGTGTACACAACTCCGCTTGGATCCAATGATCCACCTGCTCTCGTGCTCCATACAATCAATCCGACGGTAATCGCATTACACACTTGCACGAGATGTAATTCTTAAACCCACGCAATGAAACTGGGTCCCATTGTTAACCTACCCTTCTCATCCGAAGGTTAATAACATATCGCGCAGCTACTAACAATCCAACGGTGGTCGCTTAATATCATGCAAATCAACTACACGAAGATTAATCCTCCAAAATGACGCGATGAAAATGGTTTTGGAAAACCACCTTAGGACACACGTCAAACAGAGACTTATATCGTGTTCAAAAAGGTAAAATCTACTTACCACTCAAGGGAAGCGCGATACTGCTTTTTTCTTCCACCGAAACCGCCTTCACTATTCTTCACGGTTCCTTCCTTGACTCAGGGTTCCGGTTCTTATAGTTCCGCTTCAATGTTTTGCTTTTCATTTTGTTCTTTGCATTCAGACAACACCATTCCTTTGTATCATATTCCATTATCTTCTGGTTCCGCCAAACTTAACTCTGCTCGCTCACTCATGTTCACCGTTCATTGGCTTATGGTTCTGTTTAGCACATGGTTCCGCTTCCTTCCATTCTATTTCAATTTCGCATTTTCATGTGTTAACTTTTAATTCAATCAAATATTGACACGGCATTCCTCCTACATAGTGAACTGCTTGACAATTCATCATATTACTTTGTAACTTCCGCCTATCTTTCCTTCGTTAATACTGTGGCTTCAACTGATATAAATAAACAGAGTTTTTAATGCAATTAACCATTCTTAACCATTCTCTGTCCATGATTTTGCTGGTTGCATTGAAATGTGAACAATCTGCATTTCTTCACGGCTATTCCCAGTGTAGTTAAACTCAGGTTCCATCCCACACAAGGTATTTCCTTCGTTTTACAAATCTCTGCCTGTGACTTGACTACCACACTACCATTCCAACCCTATTTGACATGACTATTTCTCTGCATTCAGTTATTGTTCATGAAAATGCACAGGCAGTGCATGTTAGTGCAGGAACGTTTCTTTGTATTCACTGTATATTTTGCTACTTCTTTTTGCTGCCTTGCTTCTTCAAATGGCCCTTTTTCATAGCTGCTCGACCCTCTGCAGCTCTTCGGATCTCTCTAGCTCTATGCTACCTCTTTTTATATCTCTTTGCTTGTATTTTGCTCTCTTTGCCATCAATGACAACATTTCCAATAGTCCCCCCCTTTGGCATTGATGGCAATACACTTCCTATGCTTGCCTTTTAGAAGACCCTTTCTTATGTTGCTTGCTTTTCCTCCCCCTTTGACATCAATGGCAAAGGGTTGCACATTTCCTAGTGTTCTTTACAATTTTTTTCCATAGTATTTTGATCTTGAGGACCTGTTCCATGCTTTGCTCACTTGCTCTGGTTCTTTTGTGACAATATTTGGTGACTGATCTCCCCCTGGAATGTTTTTTTCTTTTCTAATCTCCCCGTGGAATGATGCTTTTTTTTCATGTCAAAGAGAAACCTCTGCAGACACTACTCCTAGTTTGTCTCTTAGATATTCGAATGGTTCTTTAGCAAGTGGTTTTGTGAATATGTCTACTATTTTTTCCTTTGTTGGTACATATTCCATCTTTACTACTTTTTGTGCTACTTGTTCTCTGAGGAAGTGGTAATTTATTGGGATGTGCATTGTTTTTTAATGAAGTACAGGATTTTTTGATATACTTATTGCACTTGTATTGTCACATTTGATAGAAATAGGTTCATCAATGCTTACCTTCATCTCTTGGGGAGTTTGTTTCATCCACATTACTTGTGTGAAACAAGTTTCTGCTACTATATATTCTTCTTCTGTTGTAGATAGAGAGATGGAAGTTTGCTTCTTGCTTAGCCATGCCACTAGAATTTTTCTAAAATAGAATGCTCCTCCACTTGTGCTTTTCCTGTCATCCACATAGCTAGCCCAATCTTCATCTGTATATGTTGTCAAAGTTAAGTTTTTTCCTTTTGGATACCATAGCCCATGATGTGCAGTTCCTTGTAGATATCTGAATATTCTCATGATTGCTAGAAAGTGATTTTGTTTTGGTGTTGCTTGACATATTGCCACAAGTCCTACAACCAGCACAATGTCTGGTCTAGAAGCTGTTAGGTATAGAAGACTTCCAACCATGGATCTGTAAATTTTTTGATCTACTTCATTTGATCCATCATCTGCACAAATTTTGCATCCAGTGATCATGGGAGTTGACACAGGTTTGCAGTCTTCCATATTGAACCTTTTCAGCATCTCTCTTAAGTATTTTTCTTGCGAGATGAATGTGTGTGTGTTATTTTGTTGAATTTTAAGTCCTAAATAGAAGGTGAGCTCTCCAATCATAGACATCTCAAATTATGATTTCATTTCTTCAGCAAACCCTTTTGCTAACTCATCTTTGTTGCTTCCAAACATGATGTCATTTACATACACTACTATAATTAAGAGTTCATTTTCATTAGCATTTATGTACAAATTTTTGTCTGCTCCTCCTTTCTTGAATCCTTGTTTTTGTAAGTATTTGTCTAGGCTTGAATACCATGCTCTAGGGGCTTGTTTCAGACCATACAAGGCTTTCTTTAATCTGCACACATAGTCATGTTTATCTATTAAAGAGAACCCTTCAGGTTGTTCCATGTAGACTTCTTCCTCTAGATCTCCATTTAGGAAGGCAGACTTCACAACCATTTGATATAACTTGAAATCATGATAACATGCAAAGGTCAGAAACATTGAGTGCTTCCATTATGGCTACAAGGGCAAAGGTTTCATCATAATCAAGACCTTCAATTTGTGAATATCCCTTGCATACAAGTCTAGCTTTATTTCTGATTACCTGCCCTTGTTCATTCATCTTGTTCTTGAATATCCATTTTGTGCCAATGACATTTTTCTCACTGGGTCTTGGAACTAATTCCCAGGTATTTTTCCTCTCAATTTGGTCCAATTCTTCATTCATAGCATTCACCCAATATTTTTCTTTTCAGGCTTCTTCAAACTTCTTTGGCTCTATTTGAGATAACATGGCTAGGTATACTTCTTCTATCTGTTCAGCTAGTTGTCTCCTTGTCTGCACTCCTACACTCTTGTCCCCAATGATTTGATCTTCTGGATGGTTCTTTTGAGTGTATCTTGAGGGACCTTTTGAGTTTGACTCAGTATATTCTGTTGTATTGCTTATTTCATCATCATCTTGGTTCTCTTCTTCATTATCTTCTGGAGGATTGCTGCAACTTGTGCTTCTTGTCTTGTTTGATATTTCTTCATCAAATATTACATCAATGCTTTCCACATTTTTTTGAAGTGTTTTGTTGTAGCACCTGTAACCCTTACTCTTGGATGCATATCCTAAAAATATTCCTTCATCTTCTCTTGCATCAAACTTTCCTAGATTTTCATCATTGTTTTTTATGAAACACTTGCTTCCAAAGACTCTAAAGTGCTTGATTGATGCTAGTTTACCATGCCATAGTTCATAAGGAGTCTTGTCACTGTTTGGTCTTAAATGAGCTTTGTTAAGAATATGCACAGCTGCTTGTACTGCTTCTTCCCAGAAAGTTTGGGGAATGTTACTTTCTTGCATCATGGCTCTGGCAATTTTTTGTACAGACCTATTTTTTCTTTCTGCCACTCCATTCTATTGAGGTGTACCTGCAATTGTAAACTGTTGTTTTATCCCATGCTCATTGCATAGGTCTGCAAAATCATAGTCTGTGAATTCACCTCCTCTGTCTGATCTGATGCACTTTAGCTTGCACCCTGTTTGATTTTCTGCCAAGGCCTTGAATATCTTGAATTTCTCAAGTGCTTCCAATTTATATTTGAGAAATGCAACCCATGTCATTCTGGAAAAATCATCTATTATCAGCATGAAATAGGATTTTCCACTTGGTGTTTTAGTTCTTGAAGGTCCACAGAGGTCCATGTGTACAAGATGAAGTGGCCTACTTGTTGATATCTCATCTTTGGTCTTAAAGGATGTGCGGGTCTGTTTTCCCAATTGACAAGATTTACATATGGTATTTGAAGGCTTCTTTATTGCTGGCATATCTCTAACTGCTTTCTTCTTGCTCAGACTAATGATATGGTCGAAGTTAAGGTGCCCCAATATATTATGCCATAACCATGACTCCTCAAGTTTTCTAAGGAGGCATGCTTCATTCTATTCTTTCACTATGTAGACATTACTTTCTATTCGAACATCTTCGATTAGGGTCTTTCGAACATCACTCTTTGTCCATATGTTCTGCATTCTATGATTTTATGGCCAAATTCCTTACAGTAAAAACAATATCCATAAAAACAATTTGCATACCTGATGAAGGGTTGTCTTCTCCATTTGTTTGCTTGAGGAAGTCTTTTCACTGTTTGCATCCTTTGCTGGTTTGAATCGATTCTCCTTGTATGATAGTATGCAGCAATATGTCCCAGTTTGTGGCAGGCATAACAGGTGGAATTTTTCATAGGGGGAAAGAATCTCCTTTGATGGCTTCCAAATTTGACATATTTAGGAGTATATGAGCCTTTTTCAGTTGACTGTTTATTTATTCCATTCTTTGTCATTTGAGGTTCCTTCTAGGTTCTGTTTACTTCATTGCAGGTTTCTTCTTCTATAGGAACCTTCTGAGCTGCTTTATTATCCTTATCTACTTTTACAAAAATGATATTTTTGTTTTCCTTTTCTTTTCCTTTGCTTGATTCTCCTTCATATCCTATCCCATTTTTTATCAGTGGAGATCTTTGAGCATCTAGAATTTCATTCAACTTATCAGAGCTTTTTATGTGAGAAGTATTTATTGACACTTTCCTTTGGGTGTTTTCTAATTTCTTCCTCAAGAATACTACTTCTTCCAATTTCTCTTGTTCCTAAATTTTATCCTTAATTTGCTTAAGTAAAATGTCTTCTACCTTCTTGGCTTCTTCAAGCTCTACTTTTAGCTAAATAAGGACTTCTGAATTTTGTTCTTCTCTTACATATTTGAGGAGAATGTCTTTCTTTTTTCTGCATTTTAGTTTGAGTCTGTCAATCTCCTCTAGGGCACTTCTTAGCTCCCCCTCAAGATCAACTTCACCTTCTTCCTCATCTTCTAGAAGGAATCCTTCAAGCTCTTCTATAGCCATCAATATAAATTCAGAGGTTCCTTCTTCACTTGAGGGTTCATCTGAGTCTTCAGATGCACTGCGGTCTTGTTGAGCATAGAAATACTTTCTATTGAATCTCTTCCCTTTCTACCAGTTCTTTGATATGGTTTTCTCTGATTCTTGAGTCTGACTCTTTGTTTTCTTATGGGGACACTTAGCAACATAGTGTCCAACTCTTCCATAGTTAAAGCATTTAAATGGAAGTTTACCTTTATATTTACCTGAGCCTCTTGTTGGTGTTCCCATGTTTTGGCCAGATTGGCAAGACCAAAAGATGAGACAACATCAGAACCACTTTTAGGCCCTAGGATCTAGCCCTCCTGGACCCAGAGAGGGATCTCTCCAAACAGAGCTAAGAATGATATGTCTTTGAAGCTCAAAATGAGATGTTAGGCTAGGTATGAAGTGCAAAGGGGGTTTTAAAATGATTTGGTTGAAGGGTTGTTGGGTTGGTTAGGAGACCATAGGCTGAGAAAGTAATGGGAGAAAAGGAACAAAACAGCAGGAGGCTTCAGCAAAGAGGATAAGCCAAGATAGTGCCATCCATTGGGCTATGGAGTCATGAAAGGAAATTACTTGCATCCACTAGCCAAGGCATTCAAAGGGAAAGTCATCTACACTAAAGGATCTTTTAGATTAGATGGAGGGATGGAACATTAAGAAAGGAAGGTGAAAGAAGGAGAACAACCCAATTTCTATCTATAGATCAGGTCAGAGGTCATTTAACTCCAGACCTGCTTGGACATACTCAAAGGCAGCTCTCAAAGAGGGACAGAGGGGCAGCTTATAGATCAGACCAGAGGTCATTTAACTCCAGGTCTGCTTTAGCAAATCCAAGGGAAAAACAGAGATAACAAGGAAACATCCAAGCAGAAAACCCCCAAGCTCATACATCAGCCAGCAGGCAATAACATCCGCTGCACTGGTTAAACCCGTGAATCTACTCTTAGATAACACATGAAGCAGAAAACATCAAAGGTAGGGAGAGCAAGAAACATAGGGCACCTAACAAGGGTGAATCCTATGTTATACTTCTGTTGCCTACCAGAAGAACATGAAACAATATGAAAATGTAAATAACAGAGTTAGGAAAAACATCACCAATAGTAATAGACCAGGATCTTGTGAAATGTGCTTTGATTAATTGATGCAAAACCAGTCATGTACAATAAGCTCAATGGATGTTACAGTCCAGACTTTCTCCTCCCAGCCTATTACATACAACTACTCTTCTACTCCCTCCCACGACTGTCCTAACAGTCGAAATGAATCCCTCTGATAGCAAATGCCCAGCAAGGCAACAACAACAACATTTACATTATGTTCTCGGGGATTTCTTATAGGAGAAGCAGAAGAAACAGAAGTAGGTGAACCATTGAATGAACCTCATTAAGATAGTAAGGCGGAAGTGTCCACGCCCATACTACTTAATGGCAATCTGCAACGCTGAATGTTCTCTGAGACTGGTTCGGAGAACTCTGTCAGGCCGATTTTGACCTCTGATATGTTCCTTGGAGTCCTTTCTGGTGTCTGGAGCTCTGTGCTGCCATTCTGAAATGAATGAACTGGGTGGAAAATCTGCAAGGTTCCTCCATGCTTCTTTAATGCTGCCTGACAGCCCCTTGAGAGGTTCTGTCATCGTATCAATCTTTCCTGGGCTCGAGAGGCACGAAGGATGCTGTGAGAAGGTGTACTTCTAGGAGAAAAGCACTCTGCTTTTAGGTGGCGCAGTTATGTCCTGCTAGTGCACTCTTAGTCTTCAAACAGTGCCTTAATCCTTTGAATGCAGGGTTAACGTTAATTATATCAGCAATAGTCATTAACCCCCTTTAAATCTTGTTTCTGCTGCTTCGTTGGCCGGCTGAAATGGCCTCTCTGTGCTATCTGCATAATACAATGGATCTGTTACAAACCCGGGCAGCGGTGGAGAAATGCTATGGAGGTGGAGGAATGGTGGCGGAACAGTGGAGAAACAATGGAAAGAATGCAAAGCGGTGGAGAAATGGTGGCTTTTACTATAATGGTAACAGAATGCAATGAAATGATGAAATCTTATGGACAATGGAGTTTGGTGATGGTATGCAGCGCAGAACGTTAGATCTTGGTCTGGGAACAAAGATCAACGGTGGAGGTTGAGCAGCGTAACAATATGTGAAACGAGCAAACCACATACAAAACACATGAAACCCGGCGGAGATGCATGAAAGAGTGGGACCCAGCAGAGGCAGAGAGCGATTAGATCTGAGCCGTTAGATCTGGGAGGAAATGGTTGGTGTAGATGCAATCGGAACAATCGCAATCGGAGGGGCACAAAGGGGAGACACTCACAAACTTCCGATTGCGATCGGGCGGGGAGAGCAATAGCCGTCAGATCAGTGTGGAGGATGGACGGCCCTGATTGAATCGGGAGATCGCAATCGGGAGTCGGACGAAACAGTTTGCGATTGCGATCGGAAGGGGACCAGCGATTGAGCGTTGACCGTTGATGTAGCGGGGAAACGGACGGCGGAGATTTAATCGGGAGACGGGAGGAAGGACTTGCGATTGCCATCGGAGCGGCGGGTGCGATTAGCGCAGGACCGTTGATCTGCGCGAGGGATCAACGGTGGGGGATGTGATCGGAGGATTGGGAGAAGGACTTGCGATTGACGATTGGGAGGGGAAATGTGATTGAGCGTTGGCCGTTAGATCTGGGGACCGGATCAACGGCTCAGATGCAATCGGGGGACAGCGCGATCGGGGGATCGGAAGTCACAGATGCGATTGATCGGGGATCGGGGCGGAAGTCTTGCGATTAATCGGAGGTCGGAGAGAACGGTTTGCGATTAGCGCTGGACCGTTGATCTGTGGGAGGAATCAACGGTGGAGAACGCGATCAGAGGACTGAATGTTATAAACAATCGCATCGGGGCTTTTTACTGTTTACAAAGAAAATACGCACCCGCCGATAGTTCCGATTGCGATTAGCACCTGGGACTTAAGCGCTTGGTCCCAGCGCCGGGTCACATGTGGGGAAGTGGTTTGAAAGGGGCTTAGGCCTATAATAAGGTCGGAAATGGGTTTTTTGCCCATTTAAATGGAATTTGAGGATTCAAAAGGGAAACGATATAGGGATAGAGGGGAAAAAAGGCCAACAAAGGTTAGGGGAGGAAATTTAAAGGGGATTTTGAGGGGATTTGGAGGGTAAATGGGGAAATAGAAGGGGAAGACAAGGGGGATAAGATAGAGGCTAATTGGGGGTAAAATAAAGGGGAAAGGAGGCCTTTGGGCATTTATTCACATAACAGAGAGACTTTAAAAGGGGAATCAGCAGAGGGGATACTATCAAAGGGCAAAGACACATGGAGGCTTCAAGGAGACTGTGTTTTCAGAGGAAATGCATTCCTTGAAGACTCAACAATGATTTAGCCCCCTATTTTCTTGTCAAAAATTTCATAGGGGGGCTAACACCTCTATCCAATTTCCTGACAAATTTGGCCTCTTCTTCATCAGAGAAAGAGCATATATCTTCCTTTTCTTCTTTATTCTTCTCTATCTTAAAGGCTGCCTCCCTCACATTTGAATTCCTCTGTGGAAATCTCATCTCATAAGATGTTAGATTTCCAAGTAATTGGTTCATGGTCAAGGCTTCCCAATCAGTTGTTTCTTCTATAGCAGAAACCTTGGGGTTAAAGCTATATGGAATAGATCTTAGAATATTTTGAATAATTACAGCTTCTTTTATGGTTTCTCAAAGAGCTTTCATGTTATTCACAATTTCTGCAACCCTTAAAAATAAGCTAGCAATGTCTTCATCATCATTCATTTTTACATTTTCAAACTAGGCTCTATAGACTTGAAGTTTGGTAGTATTCACCCTTTTGTCTCCCTCATGGATGTTTTCTAGTGTATCCCACATTTCTTTGGCAATCTTGTTGTGCATTACTTTGATAAATTCTGCCTCACACAGTCCATTTAAGATTGCATTCATGGCCTTTGCATTAGCTACAAAATATTTTTTGGCTTCTTTCTCTGAGTTAGTTGCCTTTGGGGCATACCCAAATTCCAAAGCAGCTCAAAATTCTATTCCTAGAGACATTATGTATGTTCTCATTCTGATTTTCCAGAAGGCATAATTTGCACTGGTGAAAAAAGGGGCTTTATTGGTTGAGCATCCTTCTTGACTAGCCATCTTGGGGACCTAGGATCTCCTTTTAGTTGTTAAACTGATACAGAAGGAACTTGCTTTGATACCAATTGTTGAACCCTTAGTTAAACTGAGAGGGGGGGTGAATCATTTTAACACATTCATGGATTTTTAAACTGACCTTTAAACTTATTTACAACTTAATTTCATGATCAACTTTATATGTGGGTAATCTTAATATGTGAGCAACAATTATTAAGATAATGTGACAACAGAGAGAGCAGCAAGTATTAAGCAGATTGGATAAACCATATCAACACATAAACATCACACACACACAGAGCAGATATAAGTGGAAACCCAAAAAGGGAGAAAACCACATCTTATTATTGTCGTGATGCAAAGGCAAGCTCCAACTCCCTCTCATCACTAATTTTCTGTAGGCACCAACCTACAGGATGCTCCTACCTCGATTCTACAAGCTACAACTTGTAAGGAAGCTCCAACTCCCTTCAATTTTCTACAGGCACCAACCTACAGGAGGCTCCAACCTCAGTTAGCTACAACTAACATCTATCAAGCTACAACTTGATAGGGAAGCTCCAACTTCCTCACTCTTTCAAAAGAACACTTGTTGATTTACCTTGGATATCAGCTCTATTCTGTACCTTCTTCTCTTCTTTCCTCTAGCTTTCTTATATGTCTTATATCATCTCTGACTCTTCGCAGCTTCTCTTTCAGCTCCTCCTTCTTCTTATCTTCTCTCAATTCTGCATTTTCTAACCTCCTTATGCATATCAATGTGATATCATTTATAGAGCTCATCACATAAATGTTTGTATTCCATAGGGAATTCAAAGTGAATAGCCCTGCCTCTTTTCCTTATGCCTTCTCATTTCTTTGTCTAGCTCATTCAGAAAAATATAGCAATTTATACAAATTTCTGTTTTACAGTGGAGTTTTGTTTTCCTACAGGAGACTTGCCAATGCATCACAAACAATATAAAAACAATTAAACATTTACATTCACATTTCCAGTTACATACATCAATTTCACTCGGCCATTTTTCTGGCCCTTGGCTTGCTGGTTTTGTCTTTTCTGCTGCTGTCATGTAATTGTTCTGTTGTTCACTACCTTTTTCAGTTTTTGTACACTCTCCTGCTTTCTATGCTTGTACACCTATCAAACCCACATTTTCATCCCTGTGCATATTCACTTGTTCACTGAAAATTTGTTTCTGTTGTATATATAACTTCTTTTCCAGTTTAGTCCCAAATAAATATCAAAGTCTTGTGCATATTAAAATGCCTTTCCATTTGCTTTCCCTGCGCTGGAAATTTGAATAAATGTATGCGGTAGCTTTTCCATCCAAGGTTAACATCTCTATTTTTGAAAAAAATTACAATAAGCCTCATGTGCAAAAGTTAAATTCCTATGTTTAATCATTATGGTAAGAACCCACATATTGCTAACCCAATTCACAATCTTCATATGCGGGAACTTTGCCTATTTCAAATCTATGGTTAAACCATAGTCTAACTCACTTCATAAGTCATCAAATGAATATTTCAACTTTGAAATATAGCTCAATAAATCATAAGCCCAAAGCTTATCTTTCACATATAACAAAAATACACCCAGCATACAAATTCTTTTATACACGGTTCGGCTTTATCATCAACCATAATATATATATCAACACATATATATTCCCCCTGATCAAGGTTAAGAAGTATACCTTGGACTTTGTATTAACCTCAAATTGTAATGTTGCTCGGCAATATGTATTATATCCAATTTAATCTTCGCCCTCAGTTAAAACAACCCAGATTTTACTCTATATGCGGAAGCTTTAATTTCTTCTTCAGTCTATGGTTAAATCCATATGTTAATGCATATATTTCATGCTTACCCTTGTTCTCCAACTTCAATTAACTCGCCTTAGTTATAATATAATACAATGTATATGTCTTACCTCCCATTAGTCCGCGCTCAATACAAACCTATAATCTGCAACATAATCGGGGTCCCACAACTTATATATATATATATCGACCATTCAACATTTATTTCAATGGTTAATAACCAAAAGATAACATATATAACCTTTGATTTTTTCATAGATTATTAATTTTCGGCTTCCAAACACACCATCGCATCACATTACAAAGCATTTGGGCCCACATCAACTTATAACTTACCTTGCTTATCATGTACGCAACTCCACTTGGATCCAATGATCCACCTACTCTCGCGCTCCATACAATCAATCTGATGGTAATCGCGTCACACACTTGCACGAGATGTAATTATTAAACCCACGCGATGAAACTGGGTCCCAGTGTTAACCTACCATTCTCATCCGACGGTTAATAACATATCACGCTCCTACTGACTATCCAATGGTGGTCGCGTAATATCACGCAAATCAACTGCACAAAGATTAATTCTCCAAAATCGCGCGATGAAAATGGTTTTGGAAAACCACCTTAGGACACGCGTCAAACAGAGACTAATATCACATTCAAAAAGGTAAAATCTGCTTACCACTCAAGGGAAGCGCGATACTGCTTGTTTCTTCCATCGAAACTGCCTTCACTATTCCTAACGGTTCCGTTCTTGACTCAGGGTTCCGGTTCTTATAGTTCTGCTTCAATGTTTTTCTTTTCATTTTGTTCTTTGCATTCAGACAATGCCATTCCTTTGTATCATATTCCATTGTCTTCTGGTTTTGCCAAACTTAACTCTGCTCGCTTACTCATGTCCACTATTCATTGGCTCATGGTTTCGTTTAGCACATGGTTCCGCTTCCTTCCGTTCTATTTCAATTTCGCCTTATCATGTGTTAATTTTTAATTCACTCAAATATTAACATGGAATTCCTCCTGCACAATGAGCCGCTCGACAATTCATCATATTTCTTTGTAACTTCCGCCTATCTTTCCTTCATTAATACTGTGGCTTCAACTAATATAAATAAACAGAGTTTTTAATGAAATTAACCATTCTCTGTCCACGATTTTGCTGGTTGCATTGAAATGTGAGCAATCTGCATTTCTTCACGGCTATTCCCAGTGTAGTTAAACTCGGGTTCCGTCCCACACAAGGTAGTTCCTTCGTCTTACAAATCTTTGCCTGTGACTTGACTAGCACACTACCATTCCAACCCTATTCGACATGACCGTTTCTCTACATTCAGTTATTGTGCATGACAGTGCACAGGCAGTGCATGTCAGTGCAGGAACATTTCTCTGTATTCATTGTATATTCTGCTGCTTCTTTTTGCTGCCCTACTTCTTCAAATGGCCCTTTTTCATAGCTGCTCGACCCTCTACAGCTCTTCAGATCTCTCTAGCTCTATGCTGCCTCTTTTTCTATCTCTCTACTTCTATGCTACTCTCTTTGCCATCAATGACAACATTTCCAACACTGAGAGGGTCCATGTTTTAATTGTGATTTGAAACCCATGAGGAAGCCTTATATTGTGTTAGGTAGCCTAATATTAACTTGGCTTCTCGGTTACATGGTACACAATAAGTACTGAAGAGAGAGAGAGAATTAACGAGGGACCATAGGAAGTGGTGAATGGATTTTATTTTATGTTATGTGGGGCCATAGTGGTCATATTTTGTTGTATGAATAACGCAAACTTGGTTTTGCATGATGAAATACTCTTGTTTCCTCAAATCGAAAGAGATTTTCCTTCAGAATCTACACCCTGATTTGAAAATTTATTGAAATTGTGTGATAGAAACCTCCTTCAAACATCGGATTTGGCTCGGGTGGTTAACTACAAGAAGCTTGCATTGTAACTATGCCTATGGTTGCATGAAGAGTGTTTGCTCGTTCTTCAATTTCCACAAAATTCAAGTGGAACAGATAAGTGGATTTCCTTCTTTGTAAATTAAATGGAAAATTACATTCTATGCTTCATGTTTAAATACTATGCTAGATTCACTATGTATGCATGCACTGACAAGATGAAATTTGTTGTATTGTCATATTGAATATCTATGATCAGTGCGATGAGTATTTAAGATGGTTTTCTTGAATGTTGTTTAGCGCCTCTTCTATGAAATAATGTTTTATGCAATGGAAGCCTTTCACATACATTTTTGTAGCCATTGTATGTTGTAAGCTCATAAATTGAAAATTTATACTTGGCTATGATGTTTACATTTATTTATTGTTTCATGAAATTTATCATGTTGAATTATTCTGTATACTATATTGGTGAAGTGAAATTTGTATGACTTGTATGAATGTATAATATATTTAAGTATGTTGCAATATAATTGGTTCTTTCTATTCCAGTGGTTGATATAGTAGTTGGGATTGTTCTCGTTGCTCTAAAAAAAATTTATTTAAAGTAATTGGGAATAAAATATCTAGATTTTATTTGAAACTTGGATTTTGGGAAGTATTTGACCTAGCCCTTGGTCACATTTCCCAAAGAGAGCCATGACCAAGAGCTAAGAAGGAGGATGAACCTATCTAAACACAGGGCCCAAGAAGAATAAAATGAAATCCCTTTGAGAAACCCTATTATGTTGTGGTTCTAGTCGATGGGTTGAAACTTGATGACAAGGATTATATTTTCAGGCACATTAATTAATAGGCTTAGGTACCAATGTATCAGAAAATCCTAAATAATGGTGCCATAATGAAGTTATAAAGTATGACATGGTAGTGCCAATGAAGGACACATGTCACCCAGACTTGGTGTTTTGTCATGCTACCTAGGAATATATGAGTGACATGTGGCACAATAATGCCATGTGGTAGAGGACACATTCATTCAGAAATTGTCAAATGGTGATTGGGTGCTAAAGTTATGGGGTGGAATTTTGAGTTGTCTACTATCCTATCACCTTATTTGGAATTTACAAAGAATTTAAACTACAAATATTTTCCAATATATCAATATATTTGTATTCCACATCAACATATATCAATTTCACCATGTTGGCATATCAAAGGTTTTGTGGAATATTGCCATACTGCTATATCAACACATCAACTATTTTTTGGGATATCGACATATTTCTATATCAGAATATCAAAACTTTTGTGTGATATTTCCATATCGCTATATCGACATATCCACATTTTAGGATATCGATATACCAAGATATTAGAACATTGGGACATTTGAACATTGTACATTTGATCAGAAATGTGGATATGACTTGGCTATGATATGATAGATAGGGAGTGAAAGTGGACTGTTCAAGGGGAGGTACATGACCAAGGGCCACCACATATCTCACACATGTCTTGTACAAATATTGATGTGGCCTTAAAAGGGTAATATTTTCAAGTGATCATAACTTCATGCCAAAAGCTTATAATTATATGAAATTTATATCGTTAGAAATCTCTTAGTGAGCATAAGAAGATGGTGGCATAAAAAATATGATATCAAATGATGGAGGAAAGAGAAAAAATTTATAACCCCATCTTAATAATAAACCTTGAAGGTGAGGTCTAGCTACTCCCAACAACCCTAATACAACATTAATGGGTTGGGTTCTCTAAAATTTGGTATCAAGGCTATGGTTTAAACACTAGGACTGAAGAGATATAAATACACCAAAAGGATAAATTTGGAGCTAAACTTCAAGGAGTTTTCAAATCTTAAGGTTCAATACTTGACCTGAATGAGATTGGAGTAGAGAATTAATTTGAATGTATGTTGAGATGATTTTCTTGATTTCAAACCTTGCTAATTTATTTCAATCATGTTTGAAAGTGATAAACATCAAATTCAGACCATCCTATGATTTATTTTATCCAAAGTAACCTAGTATGTTTAACTATTATTTATGATTATTTTGGACTAACAATTTTGCATCATATTATAGCACATAAGGAGATACAATTCCAATAGAAATATAGAAATGAATGTGCAACAAAATGTTCCAATATATCTTGGAACAAACTTCCCATAATAGATAAGAGGATTCATATGAGAGGATGGAAGTAGAGACACCTCATGATGGGATGGAGATCATTAGAATAAGGCTAATAATGAGAAAATTATTAGAGACTAAGAGAAGTAGGAAGAGGTAAATGTTGTGATATTACAAAGTCTATCAGGCTAGCAACAACAAAATTAGCATGGACCAGGTGCGAGTAATTTTAACAGGCCTAGGTCCAAATAGGTTCATATTGCACTTGAGATCCCAAAATGTGGACTAGGGACCAGCAAGGTCGAATAAAATAGATTAGTAAAGAGGCATATGATTGCAAGAGATGATACATTTAATGATGATAATTTAGTAGACACCTATAAGGGTGGAACTGACATTTTTTATCAATTTTCCACACAAAAAATAAATCAAATATTTCATAGGAAAAGGAAAAAGGAGGTTAGGAGGATCTTATTACTTGAAAATTTAAGAATGCAAAACCTCCTACCTTTGATGGGGAATTTCAAAAGAGTGAAGAGGTTGAAGCATGGCTTCTAGACCTAAAGAAATATTTTAGAGTGCATTAATACTCTATAAACATGAAGGAATTAGTATCCATACATAATATAAGAGGAAAGAATCATATATGGTGGGAATATATCAATAATGTTAAGGGAATTAGAGAGAAGCTAAGCCGGGATAAGTTTGAAAGATATTTTAGGGAGAACAACTTGTATAAAAGCTATTATGATAAAAAAATTAAGGAATTCCAAAATCACAAGTTGGAACATCCCACTATAGAGTCATATGCCAATATGCTCATAAAAATATTGAGGTATGTACCTTATATCATAATATAGATGAAAAGATAAAAATTCAATGCTTACCACAATACCATCAAGACTAAACAAAATTCAATGAACCTAAGATGCTGGAGGATGCCATCCATAAAGCTAAATAATGTTATGACCATTCTAAAAAAATAATGAACACAAGACATCATTAAATAAGAAGGAAATTAATAGCTTAAGGAATAAGGGGTTGAGACCTTAACCCTACGGGAAAGCTGATAAAAGCATCAAGTTCAACGTATCAGCAAACGGTGAATTCCAACTGAATTTCCTTCCTCCAAGTGGGAATAAGAAAACTAAACCAACAAAGGAGGGGGCTAAAGAATCAAAGAAAAAACCATTAAAGTGTCGGGATTGAGGGGGAAGAGCACCTACTAAGATGTTTCCAACATTGATAATAAGATATAAAAAGTGTCTAATATCCAACAGGATACTACTGTCAACAATGTGGTCAGGAGTGTACCTTGGATTTATGTAATCATGGAAAAAAGGAAATGAAACCATCAAGCCTTAGTGGTGGATATGGAAGGTATACTTTCCAACCATCATGTTTCAATTTTAGTTTATCTTGATTCTAATCTCATTTATGCCACTCCAAAAATTATTGAAGCTTATGTTTTATAGAGAAAACAACATACCAAGTCGTGGCTAGTCCAAATAGCCATTGATACCAAAAGAAAGGTGATTGATTCTACAAAATTGTGTCATTTTGAGATGAGTAGCCTGTTTATAAGCCACTTTAGATATACCACCCTTGGGATCGTATGTCCTGCTAATTGTTATCGATTAGCTAGTGGCACATAAGGCTAAATTTGGCTACTATAATAAAACATCAAAATGCACAGATGATGAAGGAGAACAAATGTTACTTCAAGAAATGAAAAAGCTTGTATCTATGAGACAAATTTCAGCTTTAAAATTGAAAAAATATTGTAGAAATGGATGCCCCCTATATTCCATATAAGTGACTAGTTCAGTAAAGGATAGTGAGCCAAATATTAAATATCACCCCATACTACATGAATATAGTGATGTATTTCCTATAGAGATACTAGGATTTCCATTCAAAAGGTACATTGATTTCTCTATACATCTCACTCTAGGAGAAATGATTATATCTAGGACACCCTAGAAAGTGAACAAACCTGAGTTGATGGAGATAAATATACAATAGAAAAAAATTATGTAAAAATGGTACATTAGACCCAACATGTCATCCTGGGGAGCTCCAATATTGTTTTTGAAGAAAAATAATTGAAAATTTAGGCTGTATATTGATTATAGACACTTGAATAAATAAACTATTAAAAAAATTATCCATTTCCGAGGATCGATGATCTCTTTGACCCGTTGAGAGGAGCCACAATGTTTTCAAAAATAGACCTAATTAGATCAGGGTACCATCAAGTATGGATAAAGGATTAGGATATGTGCAAGAATGAATTTAGAACTAGCTATGGACATTGTGAGTTCATAGTGGTGCCATTTTGGTTGACAAATGCACCAACCGCATAAATGTTCCTTATGAATAATCTTTTCAGTAACTACTTAGATAATTTTGTCTTTGTTTTTATTGATGGTGTTCTAGTATATTTATATACTAAAAAGGAGCACAAAGAGAACCTCAAGTTCATGTTATAAGTGTTTGGGATCCATCAATGATATACTAAATTCAGTAAATGTGGTTTCTTTTAAATGTAAGTGCATTACTTGGGACATGTTATCTCAAAAGGGGTAGAAATTGATTTTGAAAATATGAAGGCCACACTAGAGTAGCCTATTCCCAAAAATGTCACAAAAGTAAGATATTTTATGGGGCTAGTAGGATATTACATGATATTAATTTGAGGATTATCAAATATTGGAAACTTAATCACAATTTTGGAAAAGAAGGGAGTGAGATTTCATTGGAAATCAAAATGTGAAATGAGCCTTGAACTACTAAAACAATTTCTCACATATGCCACTATCCTAAAGATTGAAAACCTGGATAAGTATGTCTTATTTTTCATTGATGCTTGCAAAGAGGGAGTATATTGAGTTCTCATGCCTGATGTAAATGTTATTGGTTATGAGTACAATATATTAAATAAGCATAAGAGAAATTATGTAATGCATGATTTGGATCTTGCAGCCTTAATGCATGTCTTTAAATGTGGAGGAACTACCTACTCATAAGTAATTTTTTCTTAATGAAATATCACAACAAGATGGAGTATTTGTTTAATCAACCTCGATTTCATTTCAATCAAGATAGGTCGATGGTGATTATTATGAAGTTTTATTTTTAGATCAAACAAATCAAGGGAAAATAAAATTGAGTGTCGACGCACTTAGTAGAAGCATGCAAGTGATACACATCATAACCTTTCGTACATGTGAGACAAAAATCCAGGAAAGAATCGAAAAAGCATTGTAGGAATTTGAACCCTTCCAACATGTAAGTAACTGTTTGCAATAAGATCCCAAGGGATCAATAGGAGAAAAAAACCAGCTAACCAAAGATGGACTATTAATGTATATAGGTAGGTTATACATAACTGATATACCTAACTTAAAGAAGTTCATAATGTATATAATGAGTTTCATGGAAGACCATATGAAATTCATGAAAGATATCAAATGATTATAAGAATTGCTAATAAAATGTATTATTGGCCAAGGATGCAAAGAGAAATTTTTGAATACATTTCTATATGTTTAGAATTTCCTCAAGTGAAAATACAATGCAAACACCCAACATGATTGTTGAATCCAATGCTAATTCTAGAATGGAAGTGGGAATTCATATCAATGGACTTCATCACTCTTCTATTAAGATACCTCAAATAAAATTTCTGGGTTTTATTTGAAATTTGGAGTTTAGGAAAACTTAGCCATATCCCCTATTCACGTGGCCCAAGGGGATCCATAACCAAGAGGCGGGAAGGAGGAGGGGCTTATCAGAACACCAGACCCTAGACGAATAAAAAGAAATGCCTTTGGGAAACCCTGGTATAGCAGGACTCCATTAAATGGGCCAAAACTTGACAACAATAATTCTATCTATGGGCACATTAGTCGATGGCCTCTCCTACCATAGTATTTGGAAATCCTAAATAATGATGTTAGAAAGGATGATGTAACAGTGCCAAGTGGAGGACACATGTCACCCAAATTTTGTGTTTTTGCATGCCAGCTAGGAAGATGTGAGTGACACATGGCACATATCAGTATTTCCATGTGGAAAAGGACACGTCAACATTCAACATGTATCATATGGTATTTAGGAATTATAGGTACGAGGTGACATGTTGAGTTGTCTATTGGCATATCAAAAAATTTCAAAGAATGGTAGCTATAGAGATTTTTCAATATCTTGATAACCCAATATTCTACATCGAGATATTTCCACACCACTATATTAGCATATCATAGGTTTTGTGGGATATCACCATATTTCTATACCAACATATTGGAGGTTTTGGGGTGTTGATATACTAGGATATCCAAACGCCAAGACATTTGAACAATGTAGATGTTATGGTAAACCTTGATATGGAAAGTCTATAGTATGACATACGACTAACAAGCATGGACTAGTGCAAGGGAGGAATGTGGCCAAGGGTTGCCATGTGTTAGCCATGTGGCATTAAAATGGTAATATTTTCAAGTGGGAATAACTTCATGTCCGAAGGTTAGAATTATATGTCATTTATGTCATTGGAAAGTTCTTGATGAGCAAAATATGGTGGTGGTATCAAAAATATGATTTTGGATGAAAAAGGAAAGAGGGGAATTTTAGGACTTCATATTCATAATAAAATTTTAAGAGTGGATATAGTTATTCCCCACAAGCCTAAAATTACATTTGGGAGTCGAGTGTAGTACGAAAAATTTGTAATTTTATTCGTAACAATAAGCGGTTAAAAAAATAATTTTTACATTTGTTTAAATTTACTAACAAAATTAAATCATAAAAATAATGAATAATTATCCCCAACTCTCTCACACACACATGAGTGATAAATCCATCTTAACTACATATTTTTTAACTTCTTAATTGTTTTTGAAAAATCATATCCCTCATGAAAAATATTCCTCAAATTGTTTTCTTATATATATATATATATATATATATATATATATATATATATATATATATATATATATATATATATATATATATATATATATATATATATATCAGCATTAAGCCTTTATAATTATCCATAAATCTAAAATTAAAATAATTATCCATTAATTCTAATAATATAATAAAAAATATAACAACAATTATTTAGTGGTAATGATTACGATCACACACTTCATAACTTATTACATAGATAGACATCCCCCTCTTGAACATTGGCAGATTAATATTCCATTTAATCCATTTTTTATGGTTACAAATGAAAAATGTTAGCATAATCTTGTAGTCTTTTTTACATTAATAGATGAAATTTCAAATATTAAACACCTTACACCTCTAAATCTATAAATTTCCCATGAAAATAATCAAATAACAAATAGAATATTGTAGATACATGAGTTTATAAAACAAATAATTAACTTTTTACATTTTTCTTTAATTCCTTTAATTTTTAACTTTTGTAGTGTATATCAATGCAAAATTACTAAGGCTTCAATTATCACATAAAATTATAGTACACCTTTGAAATATTCCAATTTCACATTTATTTTTTAAATAAATAAATTATTTAATATATATTAAATATAGATGTTTTTGATCATATATATATAACATTCATTGAAACCAATATAATCTATCAAACTTTAAGAAAGTAAGATATTAATTGAGACTCTTTAATATTATATTTCTATGATAAAAAGAACAGAGAGAAGCATTCCTAGATCAATATAGTTTTTTCAAATTAACAAATCAAGAAGGTTGGAACTGTGGAAAAGGTTTTGGAAATGTGTACAAATTTGATTAATAGCTAGACAATCCAAGAGAAAGTTTTTTTCATCTTCAACCTTCTTAGAATAAAAAATGTGACAAACACTTTCGTCCCAAGCTGCTTTAGGAATTGACCAAAACTCGGTTTCACTTCAAAGCTCGTGAGAATTAGTTCTTATATTCACAATGTTCATTTTCTTCTTAGCATTGGTCAAGATATAGTGATAGTTTTGATTATAAAGATTGAGGTTGATCACCTCCTTACAATACCTTAGTTTTCGTTTCCCATTTAACTCCTTATAATCCCATGACTTATCCTTAAATTGGGAAGTAATAATATTTTTAATATTATCCCTAATATCCAGGATGTTATCCTCATTTAACCCCCAAAGTTCGAACCAATTTTGGGAATCCTTATGCCATCCTTTCTTGAGATGGAGGTGGGGATTTTGGGTAGAGTTAGAAGAAATTTTGGGGAACATCTTGTCTTCTTTGTTGTAAAGCTTCTTATTATACATCAAATACCTAAAAATTGCCATGATTTCAATAGGGGAAAGGATAGATTCAATCAATATGATAGGTTAGGGAGTATTTCCATTAGACTTGATATTGTAGGTTATAAATTTCTCTTAGATCAACTCATTCTTCCTCCACAATTCTCTAGATGGCCCCATGCTCGCTAGTAGGGGATAGGGAACACCCTTACTTAACTTTGATATTTCATCTAGTTTCTTCAGACAACCCTTAGTGGTCTAAATATTGGCAATATAATTCTCGTATATCCTAGTCACAACAACCTCAACTTGAGAGGAAACATTATCTCTTCAAGTCTCTCCCATTGTTACACATCAATTTTTCACACTTATGCAAATGATGCCAAATTCATATATTTTTCTATCCGGTGAACAATTGTCCTAAATCCTTAAGAAAGATGGAAGAATTACTTATCATCAAGTACAATAATCATCGATTAAATACTTCAAAACATTCTATTTTTGGAGATCATCGTGGGTGTCTAGTATTACAACTTGCTATGGTCGCACCTTGAATAACTAACTATGTGTGTTTTCATCACAGTTTTCCTTTATTAAAGTCAAAGTGATATTCTTACGTGAGTAAAAATTAAAACTAAATGAAGCTTCCTCTTATAAAATCCTTGTGGTTCGTATCTAATTTGAATTAGTTGATATTGAGCTCGAGCTCCCTTTATCCTAGACCTCCTTCCTCCTATAGTGGATCCATCCCATTCATTGTGGATCTTTCTCCTCCCTTCATGAATATATTAACTTCCATTCCTTCATATAAGTGAAATGCATCTAAAGAGAGTTGGGTTTCCATTTCAAACCTTTGAAATTACTTACATGCACCTTACATGCTACTGAAATACTCATTGGAGTTATTTTGATTTCAAAGGCTTGGGTTGAGGATCATTGCAAGTAGAGTACAACATCAAGGCACCTGGTTGTAATTCTCCTACTCTTTATCATTATTACAAATACTTGAGTCTTTCCCATATGCCTTTTTTATAACATCTATTGTAAGGTTCTTTGATCGCTTACATGGTTCATGATTAAATTTTTGATGTATTTTATGCATCGATTACTTGTTTGTCTCTATCTTTGTAGGTCTCTTATTAGCTCATTAACTGAGAAAGGTACAATGGACAACGACGAGGACCATCACCAGGTATTTCAAAAAAAGGTATGAAATTTTGTTAAATTTAGATAACCATGGTATGTTCTATGCTTAAATGTAGTTTTACTTCAATCTTCTTTAAGGCCCAATTCAGATTTAGTAATCACATAAACTTGAAAGTAAAATTTTGATATAACATAAAAATAGATCAACATAAGACAAGCCAAACAATGTATCTAAATTTGTAATTCTCCTTTTCCAGAAAATGGATAGATAAATTTTTGTTAGAACAGTCAACATGATGCCCTAGCAAGAAAATTCTTGAGTTAGTCAAACCAACTTCTCCAACAAACAAATCATCCTTTCTCCAAGTTTCACACACACCCCTCAAAGACAACTCCAAAAATTCAACGCAAGTCAACCCAAAATGGTCAACGCAAAAGTCAACACTGCAGTCAACAGATAACAGTCAAAGTCAATTCTTCTCCTCGATTTTGTGCCCTCCAATGCAACCTCAAGAAATTAGATTTTCTGTGCAAAAATTGAATTCAAAATCCAAGACTTTACCCAAACTCAATGTTGGTCAACGATGTCCAGAAACCCTAAAAACAATCCAAAAATTACAACTTCTTCAAGTTCAGATTCACATGTGTGAGGGAAAGGAAGCCTCCTCTAGGCTGTATGAACCAATCAGGTCACAAGTAGAATGTGTGTGATGAGATGATGATGAAATGAGCATCATCTCTCTCCAATTTATATCCATCAATGAGGGTGTGTGACACATCCGTTAGGCTTGTGAGCCTACATTACAAATATGTCTAACCTTGCACATGTGTGGAAAATAAAATCAAAATATATGTTCTGCTCATCCAAACAAGATGATATTTAGATCAATATTGCACCTCTCTGGAAGAGGAATCCAACAAAAATATAATCATAATCATATGAGTAGTGCAACATGGAGTTTGGACCTAGTTTCCCAAAATTAACACTCCCTCTCAACTAGGGAGAAATACATCTATCCACATGTGCCATCTTGTCATAAATACCATCGTGTACTATCATCATCATCATCCTACAATCCCGTGCCATCCTACTGTAACATGCTTTGCCGGATTTAAGGGAAAACAAATGAGAGTGAGTCACAAAGACATCAGACTCCACTGACCCTAAGTCAGCCTAGAGGGTAAAACCTCAATAGATTCAAGAGAGTCACATACTAACCTGAAGTTATTTTACTGACCCGAAGTCATTTTAGAGGTAATAACCTCATCAGACTTGATCCCAGATCAAGGTGTTAGACACAACCCATCATAGACATAGAAATTACGGAAATCTCTGATGCGTCCATCGATATTGCTATTGGTCTCTATCCACATTTCCCACCTCATTGGCCAAATGAGAGGTACTTCCCATGAGTCTGAAACTCCATGGGTAGGATGCATGTGGGGCATAGATAAAAGATAGGGTGAACCAACTCAACATCATAACTATGGGGCAGAATCACAAAAAGGTTCGGCAAGCCTATCCCCATGTGTGCTTATGGCTCCAAGAAGCTATCCCCAAGCCCCCTAGAGCTCCTGGAACTCATTTTCCAACTCAAGCAGGAGCCTCACAATAGGGTCTTGCCACGATTCCAAGCTTCTCATGGAAGTTTAGGAACTTGACCTTCCCTACGGGATTCGTGAGAATATATGATACCTACTCATCAATTCCAATGTGATCGAGCCTTACGACACCTCGTTGTACCATATCTAGGATAAAGTGGTACCTAATAACAATATGCTTGGATCGATCGTGAAACACAGGATTCTCAGAAAGATGAATACCGCTCTAGTTATCGCAAAGGATAATGGTGGTATATAGCACATGTCCAAAAAACTCACTGAAGAGCTTTCTCAACCAAATAGCTTTAGAACAGGCCATACTTGGTGAAATGTATTCAGCCTCTGTGGTGCACAAAGCCACCGGCTTCTGTTTCTTGCTCATACAAGATATCGATGCAGAACCCAAGGTGAAGCAACATCAAGGTGTGCTCTTACAATCCACCACACTTCCAACCCAATCAGAATCGGTATATCCATGGAGTCTCAAACTCCTGACAATGTATATAAGCCCATGGTTGATTGTGCACTGAAGGTATCTCAATATATTGTTGGCACCAATCCAGTGAATGTGATGAGGCTCAATCATATGTTGACTAAAAGTGTTCACTTCAAAACATACGTCCGGATGGGAGTTCACTAAGAACATCAGAGCCCCTATGAGTTATCAATACTCGGTGGGATTTCCAAACTCAGGCCCAGCAGTGCTTCCACACAACTTCTTAAAGTTGAGTTCCATTGATGTCGACATAGATTACAGTCCACCATACCAAATCTCTCCAGTAGCTTCACGACATATTTTCCTTGAGAAAGGAAAATCTTACTCGGCCTTTGCCAAACCTGCAAGCCTAGAAAATAATGCATCAGTCCTAGGTCTTTCATCTCAAACTCGGAAGCTATCTCCCTCTTACATTGATGAAGGAGAGGGTCAGCACATATCAGGAAGAGATCACCTACATAGAGAACTATAATGAGAGGCCTTTCTTTATCAACCTTAAAATAAAGGTTTGGATCAACATCACTTCTAGTGAATCCTAGCTTCATCAAGTAGCTATCAATCCTCTCATACCAAGCCCTAGGGGTGCTTCAACCCATAGAGGGATTTATTCAACCTGCATACATATAAGTCTATTTTGGACTTCAAACCCCAGAGGTTGATCCACATAAACCTATTCCTTTATTGAACCATGTGGAAAATCAGTCTTCACATCCATCTGATGGAGACTCCATCCTTGCATTGTAACAAGGGTAATGATAGATCGGATGGTGGTATAATGGGCGATAGGCGAAAATATATCATCATAATCTATGCCTTATTTTTTAGAGAAGCCTCGAGTAACAAATATTTCCTTGTACTTTTTAGCACTACCATCAGCTCCATGCCTGATCTTGAAGAGCCATTTCGAGGTGACAACAGATTTTTCCTCTAGTCTGGGGACCACATCCAAGACATCATTCTTCATAATGGACTCATATTTTTCGTGCATAGCATCCTTCCAAACTTGATGCTTTACAACTTCTTCAAATGATCCAGGCTCAAACTGTACAATTGTACTCATGGCTTCTAAGTACCCTTGGTACCTATTTAGCTTCTTGCTTTCACAGAATGTCCCCCATGGGGAAATATGTCTCTCGGCATCTTCGAGAGTGTCCTGGAGCCATGAGGGTATCCTTTTATTTGAACTAGGTGTATCAATAAGATCCATTGGTCCTTCAACATCGGGCATAGGTTCATCCTTCGTTTCTTCCTGCCTTCGAGCTTCTTCTTCTTCTTCTTTGTCTTCCTTTAAGATAGGAATATATATTACTTTCTTGAGGGAAACATCTTATCTAAGGTGACATCGTGGCATATCTCCACTTCACTTTGACCAGGCACATAGATTCTATATGCCTTCGAGGTTTCATTATAGCCCACAAACATTCCCTTCTTTCCATAAGCATCCAACTTTCTTCTCTTTTCTTTCGGCACATGAAAATAACCAAGACTTCAAAAAACTCTAAGGTGGGAGACATCGGGCTTCTTACTATATAAGACTTCCTTGGGAGTTTTGGAGTCCAAAGCGGAATGTGGGCATCTATTTTGAACATACACATTAGTGTTCACAACTTCTCCCCATAGAAACTTCAAAAGACCTTGGTCATATAGCATGGCACGGGAAACTTCCACAATGGTCTTGTTCTTTCTTTCAGCAACACCATTTTTCTCGGGCGTATACATAGTTGTGGCATCCCTATTAATGCCATCTTCCCTAAAAAAGTCATTGAATTCATTTGAATCATACTCGGTCCCATTATCGGTCCTCAAAATTTTTATTTTCTTCCCGGTTTGATTTTCAACCAAGGCCTCGAAGGTACAAAACCATTTGAATGCTTTGTCCTTCTTCTTCAAGAAATATATCTAGGTTTTGCAAGAGAATTCATCTATAAAATTCATGTAATAGGAACATCCTCCCAAGGATGTTACGGGTGGCATACCAGATATATCAGAACGTATCAATTGCAAGATATCTAATGTCTTTGTGAAAGTTGAGGGGAATGGTCCCCTTGTATGCTTCCTTTCGGCACAAACCTGACATATACCTTCATGATCATATTTAAACTCGAGCATCCCTGTCACCACCTTCCTTGCTTCGGGAAGGGCTTTGTAATCAAGGTGTGCAAACCTCTGGTGCCATAGCTCGGTTTGAAGAGTTGTATCACATAACATGGCCCCCAACAAACTTCCTCCAACCTGATACAGTGTATCAACTCTAAAAACAATATTAAGAGCTTCTTTGACATTATTCTTCTACATACGTACCTTTCCATCAATGAATTCCACCTTGAATCCTTTGTCTTCCATTTTTGAAATGGACACAAAGTTCTTCTTCAAATCAGGTACGTACAACACATCTTGTAAGCGAAGGACTTAACCTTGCGATAGATGAAGGGTCACATTCCTTGTCCCTTTCATGGGGTAGGTGGAATTATCTCCAAGGTTAATTTATAAATTAGTATCCTTCTCAATCAAATCATAGAGGTCTTCTTAATAATTAGTAAGGTGCCTTGAAGCACCACTATCAATCAACCAGACATCTAGGGTGTCAGGAGGAGATGCAACAGAGAGGCAAGTTACAAGAATGTATTCATTTTTCTTATTATCAACAACATTGGACTCATCGTACCTAGAATTCCTAGACCTCTTTGAAGGTTGGCCATTTCCACTTCGATCAGAGGGAGCCTTACTTTTTATTTTTAACGTGTTGTCATCATCCCTGGGGGAGTCCCTTCTATCGGGGCACTCTCTTTCATAATGACCAGTATTGTTACAAGTGTAGAATCTTCCCTTTCTTCCTTTGGGCCCCACTCTTCCATGGTTCTGATTTCTCGGGCCAGCATGGTTCTTGTTCTTTGCATGATCGGTGAAGGCAGTAGGGTCACCTCCATTTCCATTAGAGGGATAGTCTCTCTCCATCATTATTGTCTCCTCTTGATTGCATATTTTCAGCATTTCATTAAAATAAGGAATCACATTATTATTAAAATTCATAGTATTAAATACATGCCAATATCAAGGAAGTATCCCAAGAGTAATGAGGACAAGCTCTCAATCAACTACTTCTTCTCTTATGGCAAGGAGATCATTCCTAGTTTTTGTGAGCCTCATAAAATATGATTTGATGGATTCATATTTTCCCTTCTTGATATTTTTCACTTTTTCTTGAAGAAAAGAACTTGATTAACATTGCTAGCCCTGAACGTGCTAACCAAATTACCATACATATATTTAGATGTGCCCAACTCATATATGCAAGCAACCAAGTGCTTATGTATTGAATCGCTAATCTTTTCTTTGATTTCCTCTTTCCTATACTTCGTCTTTGTGGAAACCAGTGCATTTGATGGAGGCTCATGGATCTTCCCCTGCACATAATCCATGACATCTTGATCTTCCAAAACCAAATCCAAAGACATATTCTATGCATGATAATCAGTCTTGTCAGTCAACTTATCATCAGACTTGAAACCCTTGTATGTGGAGGCTATTGATCCTTGATAAGACTTCTTCTTCAATGATTTATTTTCACACTATCTTCAACTTTGTCTTCACCTCAGCTCTTATACCATGTTAAATTTAGATAACCATGGCATGTTCTATGATTAAATGCAGTTTTACTTCAATATTCTTTAAGGTCCAATTCAGATTTAGAAATCACATAAACTTGAAAGTAAAATGTTGATGGAAAATAAAAATAGATCAACAGAACAAAAGCCAAATAATGTATCAAAATTTGTAATTCTCCTTGTCCAGCAAATGGATAGCTAAATGTTTGTTACAATAGTCAATACGATGCTCTAGCCAACAAAGTCTTGAGTTGGTCAAACCAACTTCTCTAACAACCAGATCATCCTTTCTCCAAGTGTCATACACACCCCTCAAAGACAACTCCAAAAATTCAACGCTATTCAACCCAAAATGGTCAACACAAAATTCAACGTTGCAGTCAACGGACAACAGTAAAAGTCAATGCTTCTCCTCAATTTTGTGCCATCCAATGCAACCTCAAGAAATCGGATTTTCTGTGCAAAAATTGAATTCAAAATCCAAGGGTTTACCCAAAGTCAACACTGGTCAACGTTGTCCAAAAACCCTAAAACCAGTCCAAAAATTACAACAACTTCTTCAGGTTCAGATTCACACATGTGAGGGAAAGGAAGCCTTTTCTAGGCTGTACGAACCAATAATATCACAAGCAGAATGTGTGTGATGAGATGATGATGAAATGAGCATCATCTCTCTCCAATTTATATCCATCAATGAGGGTGTGTGACACATCTATTGGGCTTGTGAGCCTACATTACAAATCTGACTGACCTTGCACATGTGTGGAAAATAAAATCAAAATATATTTTTTTCTAATCCAAACAAGATGATCTTTAGATCAATCTTGCACCTCTCAGAGAGGAATCCAACAAAAATATAATCATCATCATACGAGCAGTGAAACATGGAGTTTGGACCTAGTTTCCCAAAATTAACAACTTAGCGTCCTATTTACATATTTGTGTCAATCGTAAATTAGGGAATGTTTTCATGTGTTTGTGTATTTGTTTCTAGGATTGGTTTTCGAGCCTAGGGAGGTCTACCTTGTCCATGGGATAATACTTTTACACCAAACAACCATAGCTTATCTCGATGAACTTTAATTATATATAGTTTATTATATGGTTAGTTTGATGTATATTAGTAACAATTACTTTTAAAAGAGGTAAGATTACATTGATCAATGTGTATTAACTATACTTACTAATGTGCTTGTATTTTTATTTGTATTTTTATTTATATGGTCTAATTAAAGTTGGAATTTAAAAACTTGACATTTTGATTACCCATTTTCATAAATTTATAAAAAATTGATGCAGGTGTGTGTGTGTGTGTGTGTGTGTGTGTGTGTTTGTGTATAAAAGAAATTATAAATAAAATTGTAGAAAACAAAAGATGTTAGTGATACAAATCGTTGAGACTTCAAGATAAGTATCACACTATGTGACACCCATAATACTAATTCTTTCATATGATACTTCGATATAAGAAAATAATTCCCTAGTAGTGCTAAGACATGAAGATAAGGATAGACTCAATGATATTTGATCTTTGGAATTTTTAGAAAAGTTATTTTTTTTCTTCACTCACACTATGCAATCCTGCATTATACATACTTAAGCCTAAAACATGAACAATGAAGCATAAATCTTAAAGGTTGAGACTCATGCAACATGTCCACACCAATGGGCCATTTTTATTCTATATAAAACACTAACTTACTTTTCTTGTTTATTTGGATGAAATAGTATATTTTCATTTGGTTTTGAGAGTTTTATGTAGTTTCTTTAGTGTTGGCACATTAGTGACATGGAAATATCAAATGTGTGGTTACAAAGGCTATGATGTGTTTTATAAATTCATGGATGAGGCTAAAAACAATTGTGTTTGATCCCTTTAGGTGTTACTTACCTAAAATTTATTCTTCTTCCTTGTTAGAAGATTATGGATTTATTTAAAATGCATGCCTTGTGTATTATTATTGTTTGAAATGTTAGAATCTTGCCAAATTAGTATTTAAAAGTGGGTTCAAACTTTTATTATTATTTATAATGGCATTCTCTTGTCCAACTCATCACATTGAAAACTGTTGGGTATGTGTTATATTCTTTCCACGACTAAGCACTTTGGTCCTTAATTTCCGGCGGGTAGTCCGCGTCCATGGTTTTGTGCATGGTTTTGCACATGGTATTGGGGTACGATGGTTTTCGGCCCCTGGTATTTTTGTAGATCCGGTCAATGGAACTACGGTTATGTTCTAATCCAGGGTTTATGGATTGGGGTTTATGTATGCTTCGGCATGTATATATATGTGTGTTGTAACACTAAAAGGAATATAATGAAAAATCAAGCTGGTCGTCCCGATTTGGGATCCAGGGGAAAATCTCTGTGTTTATCTGTTTTATATTTTATGCTCTCGCTATTTTTTATTTTCTGTTATAAGATTCGTGTGTAGATAATTTATGTTCGAGTTAAAAATACATTTGAGTATGGGAGTTGTTAAGCTTCAAGGGACGCCTTTACTGCTGAGGTTTTTTGTGGGCACGAGGAGTAGACCACTGACCATTGGGAGATCTGCAGGATCGATTCTTATGCTTTGTGAAAGAAGATGGTAAAGCGGCGGGAAGATGAATTAATAGTTTAATGGTTCGCTAGGGACTTTGTATCAATCTAAGTCTCTTTGGTGAATAATTATTCTATAGGAAAAAGGCCTTTAACCCTAAGGATGAGGATGGAACTAGGTGACAAAGCATCAGGCATGACTAATCTTTGTGGTAGAAGTCGATTTGTAAATCTGACATTATTAAAATCTCAGATGAAGATAAGTGCATCGGTTTGTTGTGTTCTCTACCAGACTCATGGGACAGTCTGGTTATTGCAATAGGTAGCAATACAACTACCTTGAATTTTGATGACATTGTCTCAGCCTTGCTGTCGGAGGAAATGAGACGGAGAAATATGGAGGGTCAGAATGGAGATGCCTTATCTGTACGAGGAAGGTCCCAGAACAGAAAAAAGAATAAGGTTTCGAGTGGGAGATCTAAATCTAGAGGGAGATCTAAATCTCCTGGAAAGTTTGTAAAGGTGTGCTGGAAATGCGGAAAGGAAGGGCACTACAAAAAGGAATGCGGATCTAAAGCTCCTGAGAAAGGAAAGGGATCTGATGAAGGTCCTTCTGCAGAGGCAAAAACCACCTCGGATGAAGGTGGGGATGTGTATTTGGCTTCTTCTTCAAATGCACATGTAGATCATGAGTCATGGTTGATTGACTCAGGTGCATCCTTTCACTTCACTCCCCATAGGGAGTGGTTCTGCGAGTATGAGAAATATGATGGTGATGGGGATGGGAAGGCCTGGTCATCGGATGTGGAAAGGTCAAACTGGTGCAAGATGGGGAAGAGTTAGACACTTCCTGGTGTTGAATATTCACGTGGCCGGAAATCGGATTTTACCTTAAGCGAGATGGATGATGCGGGTGTGAAAACGATGTTCAAGAAGAGATGCACGAGATGGTTGGGGAGCAAAGTGGTAAAGTAAATTCATTGGAACTCTTACAATACAAAGGTGTGAGGATTGATAGATGTCTTGGATTAAGTTCCCAAAGTGGGACGGAAAGCCTGGTTGTGTCTGGAGAAATACCATGTTAGCATCAAAGGCTTGGACATACTGGAGAGAAGGGCCTTCAGATACTGCATGGAAATGGTATGGTAGAAGGTATGTCTAATTGCTCTCTAGATTTCAATTTATGTGAACATTATGTATATGGGAAGCAGAATCGGGTGAGTTTTCCTTCTGGTGCTAAGAGGGCGAACAAGATATTAGAACTTGTGCACAGTGATGTGTTTGGGCCTGTGTCAGTTCCATCACTGGGAAATTTTGTGTACTATGTTTCATTCATAGATGACTTCTCAAGGAATACATGGATATATTTCTTAAGGAAGAAATCTGAAGTCTTTGACAAATTTAAAGAATTTAAGGCTCTGGTGGAAAACTAGATAGAGAAGAAGATAAAGGCGCTGAGGACAGATAATGGTGGGGAGTTCTGCAAGAAGGAATTTGAAGAGTTCTGTAAGAAGTGTGGTATAGCACGGCAGAAGACTACTCCATACACACCTCAGCAAAATGGAGTTGTAGAAAGAATGAACATAACACTGATGGAAAAGGCAAGAAGCATGCTCAGTGGTACCAGGTTAGGACAAGAATTCTGGGCAGAGGCAGTGGAGACTGCATGTTACTTAGTTAGCAGATCACCTTCATCGGTGTTGGAGGATAAGACTCCACATGAGGTATGGACTGGTAAGAAACCCTCTCTTTCACATCTAAGGGTATTTGGATGTGATGCATATGTACATGTTCCAAAGGAGAAAAGGACCAAGTTGGATAATAAATCTGAAAGGTGCATCTTTATTGGGTATAAGGATGGTTAAAGGGTTACAAGCTTTGGAACCCAGAAACAAGGAAGGTTATTGTCTGACCAAGATGTGGTGTTTAGAGAAGTGAAGATGTTGTTAAGCATGATTCCTACCAAAGACACGAGAAGATAGAGGTTTGAGCAAGGAGGATGGATGAGACTCTCTGATAGAAGATATTTCGGAAGATGAAGAGCCACCCACTCAGTGACCAGAAAGTCAGTTCGGGGAAAAGCCTTGAAAATTATAGTCCCATCCCACTTTACATTCGGGTTTTACTGTAAGCCATAGCCCCGATGATGAACCCCGGAAAGCGTCGAGGAGCGGTAGATTCGAGAGGATGAAACTATGGAAGGAGGCCATGGTTGAGTGAAATGGCATCCTTGCACCAAAATGATATGGGATTTGGGGTGGGTTGTCGAGTGGAAGGAAGCCCATTGGGAAAAATGGGTGTTTAAGAAGAAGATGAATGTAGAAGGAAAGGTGGAGAAATACAAAGCTCGGTTGGTAGCGAAAGGTTATTCAGATGGGGGTGATTTTAGTAAATCATTTTTCTCCTGTTGCCAAAGTTATTTCTATTAGATTACTTTTATCTGTTGCTGCTGCATTTGATTTTGAGATAGAGCAGATGGATGTGAAGACAACATTTCTTCATGGGGATCTAGAAGAGGAGATCTACATGAAGCAACCTGAAGGCTTTATGGTGAAGGGTAAGAAAGAACTGGTATGCAGGTTGAAGAAGTCTCTGTATGGGTTAAAGCAGTCACCAAGGATGTGGTATCAGAAATTTGATACCTATATACGGGGACTTGGCTTCACCAGAAGCAAGGAGGATCACTGTGTTTATTTTAAATTAATTGTTGACCGTGTTATTTATTTGGTCTTGTATGTGGATGATATGTTGTTGATTGGAAATGACAAAGAAATTATCCAAGATTTGAAGACCCAACTGTTCTCCAAATTCGACATGAAGGATCTTGGTGCTGCAAACTATATTTTCGGCATGGAAATTAAGAGAGATCGGGTCAAGAGGAAGCTCTGGTTAAACCAGAGGAAGTATGTCGAGACTATATTGCAGAGGTTCAATATGCAGGATAGTAAACCGGTGAAGGTTCCTATTCCTGTAGGTGTAAAGCTGTCTGCTGAACAGTGTCCCAAGACACAAGAAGAAGAGGATTATATGTCCCGTGTTCCATATGAAAGTGCAGTGGGTAGCTTGATGTATGCAATGGTCTGTACTAGACCAGACATTGCACATGCAGTGGGAGTATTGAGCAGGTTTATGTCAAACCCAGGGAAGGAGCATTGGACAACAGTGAAGCGGGTTTTCAGATATTTACGTGGCACTAGTGATTATGGCTTGTGCTACCAGGGAAGACCGGGATTGGAAAGAATGTTGGACATTCATGGTTTTGTTGATGCAGACTGGGCTGGAGATCTGGACCAAAGAAGATCTACAAGTGGGTATGTGTTTAGCCTGTTTGGAGGTGCAGTCAGTTGGATGAGTAAAAGACAGTCTGTAGTGGCGCTTTCAACTACAGAGGCAGAATACATAGCAGCCACTCATGCAAGCAAGGAAGCAGTTTGGTTGCAGAGATTGTGTTCAAGTATGGGGTTGGTACAACAAGCTATAAGGATAGACTGTGATAGCCAAAGTGCAATTTTCTTGGCTAAGAACCCTGCTTATCATTCAAAGACAAAGCACATTGATGTTCAATATCACTTTGTTAGAGATATGGTTGAGGCTAAAAGGGTGTTGATGGTAAAGGTGGACACTTTGAAGAATGTTGTAGATGCATTGAAAAATTATGTGAGCACTCAAAATTTCTCTTGGTGTAAAGAAACAATGGGTGTTGAAGAATTTGGGCCAGTGACTAAGCCCTCTTGTGGCCCCCCATGGAAAGAAAACAACAAGTGGGAGAATGTTGGGTATGTGTTATATTCTTTCCACGACTAAGCACGCGTGGGGGGGCGATAGCCCCCCCTTTGCGCTGGGCACAACGGGGGGGTCACAGGGGGGGCGGTAGCCCCACGTTCGTCCGGGCGGCGCCCGTCAAGAAATTACGGTCCTTAATTGGCGGGTAGTCGCATCCACTTAGTTTTTTGCATGGTTTTGCATGGTATTGAGTACGTGGTTTTTGGCCGCTGGTGTTTTGTAATCTGATTAAGGGAACTACGGTTATGTTAATCCAGGGGGTTTGGGGTTTATGTATGCTTCGGCATGTATATATATGTGTGTTGTAACACTAAAAGGAATATAATGAAAAATCAAGCTGGTCGTCCCGATTTGGGATCCAGGGGAAAATCTCTGTGTTTATCTGTTTTATGTTTTATGCTCTCGCTATTTTTTATTTTCTGTTATAAGATTCGTGTGTAGATAATTTATGTTCAGGGTTAAAACCTACAAAAACCAATATTGATTTTTTCTCTTCAAAATACATTATAGTTAATGGGTTTGAACATACTACCAAAAAAAAAATTCACACATGGTTTAGCATAATTTGTGAAATATTTGAAATTATATAAATAATGACTATACATAATTGCACCAAATCATTGGCTAGTTTTCCAGTGGGAATCCACACTGTTTAATATGTTTTATCTTTCTAAAATAATTACGTTGATAGGTGTTTCCTATACTGGATTGGGATGAGCAAACAATGTTCACCCCTGCCAATAGGAAGCCTTCATTTTTTTGTCCTTGTTATAATTTAATTTGACATGTGGAAGTCTTGAGGACGACAGTTTCAATGTTGACCCAAGGCCCCAATCAAAATAGTACTCCAACATCCAATCCTTATCTGTTTTTTAAACACCAATAGTGCCCATACGACTTCCTCATATCGTCCAAGATGAAGTGCACACACATCCTTAACATGTTCCTATACACACTTAACAATTGCTCGCCCTTAGTTTCTCGGGATCCAGATTTAGTTTGGCTTCCACTTGATCCAAAATGTCAGGCACTCTTGGATGGGTCATCCAAAATAATTGGTTCTAATTTGAGATTCTGCACTACTAGAATGAATCCAACAAACTATTTTCTATTTTCTTGGAGATGAGACCTGCAATGTGTTTAAATAAGGTGGAAGGTGAGTCTGACCTATCTGCTAGGTATTTTATTGGTGGATTGGAGGGTAAATTGACTCCACAATCTTTAACAATCTACACACATAGTACCAACATTAATAGACAAGTTGGGCTTCATGCATCATGCTCTATCCAATCAATCCTAATCTCTACTTTATTTTAGATTGTCATAGGTAATATCCACTGGTGTGGTGAGCTAGTGCAAAATCGTAAGTTCCAAAAATACCAACACTCGTATAACCAATTCACCACCAATATTTCCTGCACCATGGTGTCTTGTACGAGTGTGGCTAGTTTGCATGGCCTCTTCTTTTTTAGCTCTATGTTCAGCCCTAGTAGTGTTTTCTCTCATCTCAACTTCAACTTGTTTGATATCCTTCTTCTCACGAGATATTTCTCTAAAAAATTTTGAATACAGAAACCCTACTACAGTATATTGATGTACTTATCCTACTTTTTTTATTATTTACAAGTTATTTAACTGAAATATTCAGAAAAACGTCAATTTAAACAAAATTGCAGCCTACACATACATACAAATCATTTACTAAAACATAGTGCACATATGACAAAGGACACACATGACTTTTCGGACAAATGTCCCCAGAAAAACCCAATGCGGGAAAACCGGTGCAACAGGTCTTTGAGGGTTTTATTATTAAGTAGAATATTAATACATCAAGGGCACTGGTAGTGGTTTTCCTGACAGAGAATTTCACGGTAGATGTACCTTATCGCTCAGAGACAGAAATGGTTGATTCAAACCCTCAAGGGAATTACTAAATATGAGCCCTTTCTAGCCCACTAGAACCCTAGCATTGTCCTTATGGCCTCTGCATCAACCTCTCCTACCCAGCATAGACTCTACACAGCACAAGTTGCCCCTGCATCACTGTTTTCGGCTCATCACTACCTCTACATCACCCAGAATGCCCTACGGTGTCTCTATGTCAGCCTGGCTAGGTTGTGTCCCTCCTATTGGCCTCTACGTTGCCTGGTATAGATCTGCCTCTCTGATTATGTATTCTCAACCTCGGACTAGTGTAATCCCTCATCGATCTACCCCTCATCACCACTGCAATCTCACTCGAAAATTCTCAACAAACTGCACCCTAGAATTTTGACTTAGCTCAAGTGCTAGCTATTGCAATGTGTGCATTCTCCAGCTAACCCCAAGCCTTCCTTTAATACTTTTCTGGTTGACAAATCAACGTTCGTGATCTAATCTCTAATCAACGGCTAATATTAGAAAAATCTTCATCCAAATCACTTAGAACATTCTCACCACATGTGTAAATTAATTCACTTTAATTTTTTAATTTCCCCAAGGTAGACTTAGGGTCCCCATTTAAAAAAATAATTATTTGAATATATTTTAAACTGGGTGGAGTTTCTCCAAACGATTTCTGGCTCTTGGAGATCTCATGTGTTCTAGCCCCTCCAAAAATTTTCAAAGCTAGATCACATCCGATGCTACCCAAAATCGCAACACCACCTCTTAGCGAGGAATGTGCTCTAGAAAAATTTCACTCCAAAAGCATTACTCTGATCTCTCTCATCGGTCCCTTGTGCTACTGATGCTTGGCCTATTGCCCTCCATCCACTAATGTTGGATCAAGGTCCCTTAGGGCCGCATTTTTTAGTAAATAATAGTAATTTCTGTATTTTTGAGTCATGTGTGCTAAGTAATTCACATGTCAAGGGGCTTTGGGGTGGGTCAAAGTCCCCTCATGAGTTGTAATGGGCTAAAGGGTGAATCTAGGAGTATCAAACCACGGTTTTTAGACCTTAGGATGAGCGCAGGCTAAGATATAAATAGAAGTATAGATCGAGTCAGATAGGAAAACATTTGATAATATTGTGATATGTTTTGAACTTTGAAGCGAATCTATGTAAGTGTTTTTGTCTGAAAGGCTCCTGATGGTTGTGTGCACAGAGACCTTAGTCCGGCTGTGTGCGGACCTCGCTGGCTATCTGCGTGGTTGAATCTAAAGGATTGTAAAGGGTTTCGTGAGTGTTGATGAATAAATAAGTGTTTGGGATAATTCTGAGTACTAAATGCATATGTGATATTTTTATGTGATTTGTTTTGCTTACGATTTATGTTATATGTGATTGGATCAATTGCGTACCTATTTTACTACTTAATATGAATGTTAGTTTCATACATCTATTACTATAAGACCTGAATATCACTTATTAATACTGTTGAAGGGATTGTGAAGCTACTATCCATGCGTGCGCAGGGTAGCCTGCATATGTTGACTTAGATTTTCCTGGTTAGGGTTTGTGTTGAGTAAGAAAATTTGTTATTATTATAGATCTGTGGACACCCAAATCATTTAATTCTTTCTCAGGGTGTGGATCCCTGGTTTCAACACCCCCCCATACTTCTTCGGGTGAGACTTTGGCCTGTGCAAGTAGGTCACTACCAAAAGGGCCTGTAGTAAGAGGGTTTTGTTGGTTACGCTTAAATATGAACCTGTGTCAGGGCCCATCAAGCCAACAAATGTTTCCGTTTCTAAGACCAGGATCATTTTGAGAGTGATTAGGTGATGTGGCAGCCATCGAAGAATAAATTAGAAGACTGCTTTGAAAAAAAAATACGCGAATTCTTCATCAAGGAGAAGAGAAGTAAGAAGTTGTCTACTGAAGAGTGGGAAAATAAGTATATTTCACAGAGGTTCATGAAATTTTCATTGTGACCTTTGCACATGAATTGCAGGAGTGGTTGTTATGGTTAGCTGAGTTTCAGACCTGCTAGAAGGACAATAAGATCACTTAGTGGACACCTGAGTTGATCCAACAGTTAGAACATAATGATAACTCCATCACCTGCACTATAGATCATTCGGTTGACAACATTCTGGGTGGGTTTGTAACAAAATTTGCAGTAGATCAATTTTTTTCATATTATGAAGCTGAAAGGAGGTTCTTCAAAGGACTGAGAGGTAATTTCATATGCTCTCTGCCTTTGCTGATTAAGATGCTTATGTGTGAAAAAGGTTTTTTTGCAGTCACACCAAGTGAATGACCCCAAAAAAAATTGAAAGCACTATGCACAGCAAAAATTAATTACAAGTTAATCAAAGAGGAGATAGATATGCATATAGCCCTTTGAGGAACCTGCCTAATAGTGATACAGAGAGTGGTGAGGGTACGCACGTCGGACGTAGCCCTCCAGCTAGTCCATAGTTGAATTCGCATAGGGGTCATTCATCTCCTACCCCATCTCCACCACTAGAAGGAGGCGATATGACTATGCATATGAAGCTACCCACCTTCAAAGGTGTGGGCAATGAATACATGGATAGGTTCTGGTTTGTTGCAAAAGCAATATGGACTGCACAAAATGTCAATATTGATGTTTTCAAAAGGGCATAGATAGCCATGGAATTTGAAGGACGTGCGTTGGACTGGTTTATGGGATATCTGGCTTAGAATTTTGATCCTCCTATCAATGAAATCAAGAAGGCCTTAAAGTAGTAGTTCATGAAACCAAATTCCTACTCACAATGTGTAACAGAGCTGAAAGATATCCGAAAGGAACCGAAAAAATCTATCTGGGAAGCAGATCATCGACTGAAGGGCACCATCAGTGATGGAGGATTCATCTATGATGATAATATGCATAAATATTGGTTCATTACCATGCTCCTACCACACCTGTGCGGCCTTATGAATCAGTAGAAAATTGATTCTCAAGCAGAGGCTCTTGAAGTTTCTATGAAAATGGAAGTTGCGCCAAGATCTGATGACCAATTTTGAACTCTGCAAATCCAAATTCAGTTAAAATAAATACACTTGGAGATTCAGAACCTGCGTAGAGATAGAGGTAAATAACTTGGCACAGATGTATGGTGTATATGTTGTAAGGGTTCTAGCCACAAAAAGGATTAGTGTACCTTAATTCAAGATTACATGCAAGAGGGAGGACCAAATCCATTACGACCAAGTGATGATTTAGGACTGAGTGGTACTCCTACACTGTGGTGCACTTATTGTCAAGTGGCTGGAAGACATGATATAAACCATTTCCCTCTATTAGGAATTTATGTACCAGAATTGAAGCAACAATGGTGTAGGTTCTTCTCTTCGGTTGGCCATGATGAGCATCACTAACGTACCTTTTATTTGATAATCGATAATTCCAACCTCTTTAGAGTGAAGGCTAACCCATATTCACTAGCATCCCCCTCTGGCATGGTGGATCTCTAGACAGAGGAATGGGAGGAGGGAGAGGTGGAGGTGTAGGTCGTGGAATATGAAAATTGATCTGCGACAACTGTGGAGACACTGGACACTATGTGTGTGACTGTACAAACCCTGCGCGACAATCTTGTAGGTATTGTAGAAAATTTTCTCATGTCATTGAAGATTGTCCTATTTTGATTTCTAAAATGCAGGAGAAGCAACAACAAACACCTACGTAGAATATACAAATGGTTAGAGCTGAGATCCTAGATGATGATCCAAGTGTAAACATAATTACATGCATTGGTGCTACCACTGAAGAATATGAGGGAAAGAAGGCTGATGCAGAACTACTGATTAGGAAGGCTTCCAAAAAGAAGGAAGGACTCAACCTGTAGAAGAAAAAGGAGACTTTTGTAGAAGTAACAAAGGATTTTGTTGCTACAGGTGCATCCACATTCAAGTCAATCATGGAAGAAAATATTGATGATGAATTCAATGTAGAAATTTGAATATCTGTTAAATTATTCACCGATATTATCCTGATCACACACTATTTGAGCTTCATGCATAATACATAACCAATTCTACTATTGATCATCAATTTGCGGAAATTAAACAATCGCATGCGCACATTAAAACCATAAATAATCACACATATAAACACAGTATGTAATGGGAAATATTAAAGCTGAAAACCCCCAACTATCTGTATATTATAATGATAGATATCATGTAACAATCATTGTACAAACTCCTCACAAGCTCTCAGTACAATCTCCAATTGTTACACACTACACAAGCTCAGATCTAGCAAAACACATGCTCCAATCTGCTCCACCTGTTAGCCAGCCTCTACTGCGCAATCCAATATGGATAATCATTAGATCAAGGTTAAAATCCCACCAGTATGTACTGTGCAATCCTCATTGGCTTCTCCATCAATGTGTGTGCAAATCTCATGCACCAGTATAGTCATAATTGATAGTCACACTTGCTCTTTCACCTACCTCTTCACTAGTCTCCACTGAAACTGTCCATGCACTGCAGTTAAATGATGTATTCTTTAGTTGATTTATGAGTTAATAATTAGTGAATTAATTAATAATTAATTCACACCACTCTCACTAATTGTATCAATCAGTTAGACTAGATACAACTAGCTCAACTAAGTTAAAATGAACACAACTCCATTAACTGTCTCATCAACTCCAGCAAACTCTGTCACATGAGTTCTAACTGAGGTCAACCATGCAATAGCTCCACTAAACCCTAGGAATAGCGTAATTCCTTCTATCAGCTGCATGTGCCACATCTAGGCATCAAACTGAAGTGCTCCAAGAGGATAAGATAATGTTTAGAGTCCAAATATTATTAAGAGCTAATAATATTCGACATATCTATTTTTAGACTGGCAATCTAAAAATAGATTCCGCCCAGTATGTCTAAAAATAGAAGTCCATATATTTTTTCCGACTTGACCAACCATCCATAAATAACATCCTGCAACTCATAGAACATGATCCATATGTCTAAAAATAGACATAGTCTAAAAATAGACTTTGCGCCAAAAATAGCCTGCGGGCCCACTTAGTGAAGGCGACTCCTTTCCACTAAGCTCATCATCTTGTTGCAATCTCAACAGTAAAAACTTTCCTGTAAGCCTGCATTAAGCTATTTTGTAACTAGAAATAAGTAGACAACCTTCAGGCTATGATAGATAGCTGCACAGATAAGGAGTTTCCCCGAACCGAGAGTAAGGCTGTAAACAAGATCTACAAGAATAAGAAGAGAAATGGTCGGGAGATGCACATGACCATGAAAATTGGAGAGTATGATATGGATCAGGTCATTTTAGAATTGGGATATGATGAAAATGTTCTACCTAAGTAGACCTGGTAGAATTTGGGTGAGCCAAAATTGGAATGGTCCATCATTCATCTATGCATGGCTAATCAACATAAGATCATTCCACTAGGAAGACTCCCACAGGTTTTGGAAGGCATTGCTAGAGTAAATTTACGTGCAGAATTTTAAGTGATACAAATTGTGGATGATGTAGACCCCTACCATATGCTACTCGGGTTGGATTGGGCCATCAATATGGGAGGTATCATCAAATTGAAGTGCAAAAGAATGATCTTTGAAAACAATAGTACTCGAGTTATAGTACCTATGGATCTGGCAGAAGGGGATAGATATACAAAACCAGTGCACGAAGGAGATAATGTCGACCATATCTACAATTTGACTATGTGAGATGAGGATTGGATCAACCATATTGCTGATGGTATGTTGAATTGGGAAAATGATATCCCATGTTTCTCAGATTCGGATGGTGAAATGGAGAACTGGCAGAATCATTTTCATGATGTGTCTGTGTTGCACTGCCTCAAAATCACTAAAAATTTGTGATGCATCTCCTCAGAGGTAAGATAATTACCCTATTTTGATGGTTTTGGTAGTATTTTATTATTTTTGGAAAAGTTGCAAAAGGTTGTCCCAAAAGAAGAAAGGTTTTTGGCGCTCGATATTTCTATGTCCGCAACTCCAGCATGTTGGTGGGATACACATAAGGGGAACTTTGGATATTGGGAAGAATGCAACAGAATGATGTGGTTGCACTTTGAGTAGCCCACTACCCCACCAGGTGATATTTTTGGTGGACAAGGTGATACGCGCAAACACCTGGCTAAATGGATGGAGGTTTGAGATAAGAAGCTCAGGGCCGAATGGGTTCACATGTTTGTCCATACATTGGGACCAATCCCTACTGCATGGTATTTGGAAATGGAGCTGCATTGAAGGACCCTTAATTGGGTTACAATGAGTGAAATTTTCCTATTAACCTTCGGCATGGCTGGTGGATCAGAGGGATTGGACGAAGCCCTGCAGGATGTAGAACCAATTTTTTTTTATGATTCCTGCCCTCAAATAGAACATGTTGCACCAACATGGGAAGCGCAGATGCAGGATATTTTCAACTACAGAAACCTGTTAATAGAAGATAATGAATAAGATCCATGAAATATCAACATCCCCGAGTCCGAGGGGGAGCGCGCAGTTGCAAGGCCTTTATTAGGAATGGTGGATGTAACTAAGCCTCTGAAGTTAAAGGAAGTCAACATTAGGATAGAGGAACATCCCAAGTCAGAAAAAATAGGAGATTATTGGGATGATGACATAGTGGGAAAGATTGCAGAACAACTGACAGAATATCAGGACCTATTTCCCATGAATTTCTCTGAGCTCAAAGGAATTGTAGGAGATTTTGGAGTTATGAAGATCACTCTAAAACTGGATGTGCGCCTTGTCAAGCAGCGACCATACTGATTAAATCCCAAGTATAAGAAAAAAGTGGGAATAATTGGAGAAGATGGTTGTTGTAGGAATCATTGAACCTGTGGAGCAGTCTGATAAGGTGAATCCAATGGTTGTTCAAGAAAAGAAGACTAAGGGAGAAATAAGGATTTGTGTGGACCTACGCAAATTGAATGATGCATGTGTACATGACCCCTTCCCTACTCCCTTTTCAGATGAGATCTTGGAAAATGTGGGAGGACAAGAGGCCTTTTATTTCACTGATGGATTTTCAGGGTATCATCAGATTAGGATTGCACCAGAAGATCGAAGCAAGACCAATTTTGAAAAATAATGGGGTTCTTTCCAATACATAGTCATGCCTTTCGGATTGAAAAATGCACTTGCTATCTTCTCGCGTGTAGTAGTAGTTGTATTGAAGGAATTCATGCACAAGTTTTTGGAGGTGTAATTTGATGATTAGACTATGTTTGGGCAGGTAAAGAAGCATGTGTGCATGATGCTTGACACTTGTAGGAAGAACCAAATCTCTCTTAATTTGAAAAATTGTATATTCTATGTCCCTCTTGGAATTGTTGGTACATATCATTTGTTAGCAAGGATTGATGGTAGATCTAGCCAATATTGCAGTTATTATCAACCTAGAGGTCACTACGAATTAGAAACAGTTTCTCTCTATTCTAGGACACACTAAATATTACAAAACATTCATTCAGGGCTATGCTTTGATTACTGCACCCATGGAGAAATTACTAAAGAAGGATGTGTCCTTTTTATGGGATGAGGAATTTAAAAAGATCTTTGAGATGTTGAAAGAAAATATGGTTACTTCACCTATTCTAATCTTCCCAGACTGGTCCAAGGTCTTTCATGTACATGTTGATGCATCCAACATTGCACTTGGAGCTTTTTTAGCGCAACCATGAGAAGGAGATATTGATCACCCCATTTCCTTTGCAAGTAGGAAGCTCTCCAGTACAGAGCACAAATAATCAACCACAGAAAGGGAAGGATTGGATATGGTCTATGCTCTGCAGAAATATAGGCATTATCTTTTAGGAGGGCACTTGAAGATGTTCATTGACCACTCTGCTTTGAAATACATGGTCAATAAGCCTGTGTTTGGGGGAATATTTGTAGATGGATTTTTTTATTTCAAGAATATGATTTTGAAATTATTGTTAAGCCTGGTAGATTGAATGTCGGACCTGGTCACCTATCATGCATTGAGAGTGGAGAGGAACCAACCAGTCTAGAGGAGGGACTGCCTGATGTGCATCTCTTTCCCATTAATATGGTTGATGAACGCTTTTCCAATATCATTCACTTTATGACTACTAGAAGTGTGCCTGTTGAATACTCTATGCAAAAAAAGGAGTTGGTTTCATGTGCAACTGATTTTACACTGATTCCTGGCCAACTGTACAAGTTGGGAGCAGATTAAGTATTAAGAAGGTATGTTTTGGAACATGAAAGATATGACATCTTGGATAAATATCATGGGGGAGTGGCAGGAGGCCATTATGCAAGGAAAGTTATTTCCTAGAAGGTGCTACATGCTGGGTTATGGTGGCCCACACTGCACATCGATGCACATGCATATTTCTAAGCTTGTGATGCGTGCCAAATAACAGGGAAGCCATCACACAAAGATGAAATTCCATTGCAGCCACAGATGGCCCTGTAGGCTTTTGATAAATGGCCATAGACTTTGTTGTTCCTATTAATCCTCTTGGGAAGAATAATGGCAGGCGCTACATCATCATTGCCACAGATTATGTAACTAAATGACCAGAAGCTAATCCAGTCAAGAATTGTACCACAGATACTACTGCACATTTCATTTTTGAAAATATCCTGACTAGACTTAGGTGCCCAAAGATATTGATGAGTGATAGGGGTACACACTTTGTTAATGAGACCATTGAATCTCTGACAGAGGAATTTCAGATACATCACCAGAAGAGTACTCCCTATCACCCTCAAGAAAATGGTGCAGTAGAAGCCTTCAACAAAATATTGGAGAATGTGCTCACAAAGATCTGTAATGAAAATCGAAATGATTGGGATGTGCGCATCCCTTCTTTGTTATGGGCTTATAAGACCAAATGCAAGAATTTGACTGGTAAAACACCATTCATGATGGTTTATGGACAAGAAGAAATCACGCCAATAGAATATATCGTCCAAAGCCTGCGCATCACAGCATTCAATAATATGGTTGAGCCAAACATCATGGACGAACGTCTAGCGCAATTGGTTGCCTTAGAGGAGGATTGGTTTATTGCTAAATTTCATCAACAAATACTGAAGACGTGAAAAAAGGCTTGGAATGATAGGAACATTTGGCAAAAAGAATTCAAAGAAGAAGATTTGGTTTTGTTATATGACAGTAAGTTTGTGCGCCACCCAGGGAATTTCAGAAAGAATTGGTTAGGGCCATACTTGTGAAAGAGATCACTAACAGAGGTGCGATGCACTTGGCTACGTTGCGCAGCGAGAGTCTTCCCGGGTACATCAGTGGAAGCCAACTGTAGCCGTATCGAGATAACCCTGTACCTACCAAATGACTATATGGCCAGAGAATGGGAATACACTTGTCTGTGCGTTGTGCAGAGGACATACGTAGGCAAGTACAACATGAGCATAGAGATAGTGCGCGGTAGGAAAAAATAGTTGTTGGAACAATAAATCTGGGTGAAAAAGAGAGTTTACTGTTGGATGGAATGGTTTTTCTAGATTTAATGAGGCGATCTTATGGGATTTTTGACTGTTTTTATGAGGATAAGGTGCAATTAATTAATTTTCGACCATTTTTACCATGGATCGCCTATACAAGGAAGGGCACGAGTCATATTATGTTCCTTTGCTATCTGAGTGAATTGTGCCTTGAATTTATCTTTGTGAACTGTATGTATGGTCATGAGATCTGATGTGAGAAGCCCTACATTCATCCTCAAACCAAGAATGACGGCCACTAACCCTGACAGTGCACCATCTGAGCAGCACTCTATGCTGCTCACAACATCTAATGATCCCAGCTCCAACGATGTCCATGAAGTTGTTCCAGAAGTGCATGAATTTGTGTCCATGCCGACTAAAGGAAAGGGAAAGATGATCAAGGGGTCAACCTCAAAGTTGAGAACGTCGCCAATATAGTTCACAACCCTGTGCCAGGCGACGAAGGATAGGTCTCCCGTAGGTGACCCAGCCAAGAGACCCATGAGTGCCACTAAGGTGGCCGCGCTCTTCGTCGATCTCATCTCGTGGCTCCTGAAATATGTGAAGCCACGTAGACCCTATTTTCAAGCCCCGTAGGATGTATATACAGTGCGTGACTATTTTTAGATGTTGTTAACCTTGCAGGTAGTCCTAGTTGAGGGGGACATGTTCGGAAAAATCCCTTTGCTAAATTTTGATGACTATGTTTTTGCAAACGAAGAGACGTCCCCCGAGCTAGCGCCTGAGTATTACCTGGAGCGAGTACTGTATGATGGATTTATGAAGGTAGACCCCATGCCATGGGCGCGTGGGTTGAGTAACACTATAATTCTTAACTTGTTGAGGATTCCTCGCTTCAACAGGTACCCCATCACAAATATCTATGTACGCTAGCTGTTGGCACTGGTGCATGATGGGTGCTTATGGATCCAAAGTAGAATTACAATACATGCCACATTGATTCACTGGATCACCCACCTGCCCAAGAAGGAGCCCCATCCCATGGCCAATTTTGGAAAGAGTCACGAGCTGAAAGTAGCTGCCAAGCTCAAGAAGGATTACAAGGTAGGGCATAACTCCAAGGGGTTCCTAGTGCAATAGATCAAAGACCTAGTAGTAAACCTTGGAACCTTAGTCTTGGGATGTAAGCTAATGCACAAGTGTCGACCAAAGGTGGTCCCTGTGCACGTCATCACACTAGCAGGATATTGCAAGAAGGGGGTGAGCTGCAATTAGTCCCAGTACCTATGCACGGAGTTTGGAGAGAACGTGTGCAAGGTGCAGGATGTAGGGAAGAAGTTTTGTTATTCATTATCACTTTTGTTGATTTCTCTGATTGCGTGGGAGATTCCAAAGGGTGCAGTCCTCCCATAGGTCGAACCTGGTGTGTTTGAAGGGGTGGGCTACGCAGATTTATGGGATTCACCAGACCCGAAGAGAGTAAAAGAGAATAAGATCTTCTGGGTATTATTTGAAGAATCTATGGCGGCAGCTATCGACTCACGGCCCCATTTGTTCCCAACCACCTATGACACGTACAAAACCATTTCAGAATTCTAGGTGACAATCCACCATGTGCAGATCCGGGTGCGCAAGGACCCAGTATGGTACAACCTGCCATATATGGCCACAGAGGATGTAATCGATCAGGTCCTTGTGACTTGGCCTAAAGCATGGAAGATCGAGCTAGACTCTGCTATGCCTATCACAGCCTCCATGTTCGGCAAGGAGACAAAAACAACCAAAAAGGAAAAATAAGTCAAGAAGGGTGCAGATAAATATGTAGAAAAGGAAGCTGAGAAGGAAATATACAAGGAAGCAAAAAAAGAGTCGGAGGAGTAGCCCAAAGTATATCTCAGAGGAACGGATGGCCTAGATGGTACCAGAGCTAAGTCTCCCAGAGGTACCAAGCGCAGGGCTAACACCCCCAAGGGAGCATGCAAGAAGCGAAAAGGTTCAAAGGCCAGAGGCACAGAATAAGTCACCCTCACAGAGGATGACTTGGATAAGATCACAGATGTGGTTGCATCTGCCTCTGAGGATAGGTGGACTGCACTCGAGGAGTAGTACAAGGTCGCAGTAGAATCATTGCAGACTGGATTGCAGGTGTTGGAGCTTAAGACTAATATAATTCAAGAAAGTGTGGCTCAGGAGATGCCGATTAAAGAGAGTGAGAGCACAATCATGATCATTAGCACAGCATATAGCAAAATCTGCCCCATCCCAGGTGCAACAGTTACAATAGAACAACCTGCATTGTGTGCACAGGTGAAAACCTGCTCAGAAGTTGGAATTGATTTATCCATGCTACCTAGTAGTAAGTTGCATGCCATACAAACTGTTAACACTGGAAAATCGTATAGCAGAAGACGACATCAATTAATGTCGAGCCCAAGGATTTACAAGACAGGAATACATTATGGAATCAAGAAGTATTTAAAATCTCTAAGGTTTTGAGAAAATCAGATTTGAACTAGTCATAAATGCTCAAATGCGCGCTTTATCCTTCGAGAACAGCGCCTTCTGCATGCCTTTTTTCTCGATAAGCGCACATTCATGGAAATGGAAAAAATTCACTTTCCAGGACAACAAAAAGAAAAGGACAGTTAATCCTTATGTGAAAGCCGACTAAGGAAAGGCACCAGCACCTCCTTAGACATTATGTGAGCACACAATGGAAATGAACCTCTCCCTTGTGTCACCATCCATCATGTACCAAGGGAGGGAAGGAGGATTTGAAGCTCACCTATATAAACCCACAAAGAGATGAAAAAAGGGTGATCATAGTGTTATGTTGGCCAAAGTTACCCAAGAAACACCAACATTGTGTGTGACCCGGAGCTGGAGCTAAAGAGGACTCGATAGTTGGCCACCCAACATCTTAGTCCACCACAGTAGAGAGAGAGAGTGAGACTACATTAGAGTCAGAGCTTGGAAGATAACATCCTTGCATCGGGACCTAGAGCCATTGCCTAGGGGCCCTTTTGCAAGTGGGAAAAATTTCTTCTCCATTTCAAACGTTTAATAAGAAGAGGCCATCAAGCCATCATTTGCATTATTATCGTTTGGAACTCTCTATATAGCTTCTGTATATTTGTGTTTCTTTTTATTTTTAGTTTAACCAGAGCATACTTCAGCATATTATTTCCATTAAGTTTTATGCTTTTGAGCTCCCCCCACTTTCTTCCAATTACCAATAGTTTAGAGAGTAGGCCACAATCTCTAAGCTTGTGCGATTTTGTACACACGTGCGACTAATCCACAACAACAGGATTGGCGACTCCACTGACATGTTTCAAGTTTATGTGGTTGTGCCATCTTTTGCAGGAGACCCTTTGTCTATGCTAGAGTGGAGCTGACAGTCCTCTAACCCATCTTGCAATCCCTAGACTCACTAAGGTGACAGACTGAAGAATTCAGCTCCTAATATTTTTACTTGCAGGATTTTTGCACGCATTTTTTCCTCACAGAGGCTTATTGTGCATGTTTAGGAATGACCTGCATGCAGGAAGGCGCACCAATCAAGGGCTTTTCCGCGCAAATTGCAGAGAGATTTTTTCTCCCTATTTTCTGCATTTTTTTTGCTTGTAAGTGTGTCGGGAAGCCCCTAATGTATCTTCCAAAACCTATGTTGATACCCCATAGCTTCTGAGAACTCGTTTTTTGCTACTTTCTATAGGCATTTAGATAGTTTTCATTTAAGTTGGTTTTTGCAAAAAGTGTTCGCATAGTTTAAGTAGGGGGAAAATTAACGATTTCTTTTCGAAAAATTTATGTTTTTTGCACATTTTGGTATGCAAAATTAGTTTAAGTAGTCCAAGTAAGTGGCTCATGACCACACATGCATAAGCTAGCGTAGAAATTGTTTAGTTTAAATTCAATTTTTGCATCTAGGAAATTGCGAGACTAGAATTGAATCACCAATTAGAGCAAGTAATCTTTGTTGTCTTTGCACTATTTGGTGACCCTAGACAAGCATATGAACGCTCTACATTTTTTATTCAACATCTCCCTTTAGTCACTCACATAGACTAATTAGGAAGATTTGGAAGCGGCCCATTATCTGCAAATGCTTTCCATTTGAGCAAGGAACAACGTCACATAGTTTATCTAGGGGACTTTTGTAAAGGATCACCGATATCCATATGCTCAAATTATGAGATTGTTCACCATACGCTCACATGCATTCACCCACTAAGAATATAAATCCACCTAAAAATAACTTAAACCAACTCACTAAATTATCCCCACAGGGGCCACAAGAGAATTTATAGATTAAGTTAGGATCAAGGGGGTAGGCATCCAATAAGCCACCTTGACCACACTTCACATTGAAACATAGAAGTTGTGTATTTAGGGAGCTTTAAAATACACCTATCAGCCCATGGAAAAGAAAACCTGAGCGCAACAGAGACCCGATGTAAAGGGGGTTAGGCTTAGGCGCAGTGCGTGCAGTATCAGTTGGGGCTACCTGACCCAGTTGATACTCGATACTATTAGCTGAATACCAAGAAGCCCAAGACTTGAATGCTCACGTGGGACGGTGTTTCTTAGTGGCCAAAACTAGGGCATCCTTTACCCTATAGGTGACGGTGCAGGCAAGCACCAGACCCTCTACCCATACCTTGGTTGATTCTCTTCGGTTGACTGGGGGCGTCGCCAACTCTTAAGGGATGTTGTGCCAGCACTCGCAAGAAATCCTCTCAAGGCCTAGTTACTTTTGAGTGTGTGAGGACGTATTAGGTCTTCTAGGATTTTGAGTATCACGCAAAAACAAACAAAACCATTTTTTTTCTTGATTGATCACATAGATTAAGTTAAAGGAAAATTCATTTCATTTTCGCTTTTTTTTATGTATGTGGTCATAAATTTGTCGTGATAAAATACTCGATCCCCTCAAAAATTTTCCAAAAACTAACCTGGTTGACACTCAAACGGCTCCAACGGAACCTCGTCAGTCCAGGTGTCTTTTGGACCTCCCCCCATTACCAAGAGGGGTTCCAAGTCTTTCTCCATTTAGGCGTCAAAGGCAGAACATTGCCACAGTAGTTGGTTCCTCCTTTCTTGGAGAAACCTTAGTTAGGAACCCTAATCAGCCTCCCAACACCACACCGCATACCACTCCCCCCTCGTCCCCTGGGGGGCAGAGGAACGCATCCCATATGGGAAGCCAACAGAATTCACAACAGGGTACGTCACAAACTAACCCTCGTTCTAACCAGAAATTTGTGTCTTCACACGTTTCCATGGCGTCAACCTCCCAATCACCCTTCTTAGCAACATTAAATCTACTGGATTTCACCAAGCTCACCAATGAACCCATCGCACATGACCCCAATTGGCCTCCCATGCCCACGAAGCTCCCTTCAGACATGCCAAAGTTTGAAGGCAAGCAAGAGGAATACCCAGGAAATCATATAATGACCTTTCACTTGTGGTGCTCTTCGAATAGCATCATTGATGATACTATTCCGTTGAGGCTATTTCAACATACTCTTACGGGAGTGGTTGTGAAATGGTATGTGGAGTAACCTCCTGCTTCACATGGAACATTTAGCGCCCTCGCTACCGCATTTCTCACATACTTTCAGTTGCCCATTCACCACGATTCGGGAATGGAGTTACCCATTCACCATGCAAAGCACAACTCGACAACTGATTCCTTTTAGATTTATTCTTGAAAACTCTGACGGTAGAGATTTCAAAGGATGTGGCGCAACGTAACCCCACATCCAAAGAGGATGCAATCAGTAAAGCCTAGTAGCTTGAACTGATCTACACGTAGTCAGGATATATATACAATATCCTGCCTAATGCCCCGCGCCTACAATATTATCAAGAATTGCGAGGCACATCTAACTCTGCAGATAGACTTATTAGGTCAATGACCCAAGGGTGCCTAGGCAACAATAGTCAGAATCCTAGTTACACACATGGGTCTACCCAGAACGTGTCTCAATCCGAATTTTAAAGTCATAATATGCAGCAGCAAAATTTGACTAATAGGGCGCCTATCACCAAGGAGGACCTTATCCTTTGGCTGAGGGGACCTAGTTTGTAGGAAGAAAAAATGACGAAAGAAATCCCCCCCAATGGCCAGGTGCAAACATGGGACTGCAATATGCTTAGTCCAAAGCACATAACCCACCTACGCAAAACAATGCACAGGTGAACTTTGTGCAACCATCCCAAAATCAACCACACCATTATGATCAGGAGAATTACCCTCCTAACGTGGTTAATAAAAAACGTAAAAAACAAGCCCAAAGGGAACCCTAGATAGGGCGCAGCAACCAACAATGCCCACCGCGATCCTAGGCTGGAGGTAACTCCAACCAGAATTAGAACCAGGAGCCAAGAAATGCCCAAAGGCAAGGCAAAAGGCCACCTCTATGAACAAACCATTCTTGTTCAATATGTGTTGAGTACGGGCACTATACTCACCACTGTCCTGAACTCCCTAAGCTTAAAAAGCTTCAGAGTAACCGAGTACAAGGAGGATCTTCCCAGAAAACTATGGTTATGCAAGAACCCTTCCCCCATCAAGGAACGATCAACACTTAGCAACAAAACCCCGATGATTCTGGCGAAAAAAACCATGAAATTTACATGCCTGGGGAAGAAATGTTTTTCCAAACTTGGAATCGCAGCTACGACACCCCACCAGACACCAGTACATCAGGGGCTAGTACGAGCTCGCCAACTACACCTTTAACCATTCCAAATATTCCTTTGGAACCAGTGCAAAAAATGGTAAAAGGGCCTAATAGGCGAGTAGGTAATTACTCCAAAGCGGCCCACTCAAACCTTTCGTCATCACACTCAGAGCATACGACGGTCATCCCTCAACTCCCATCGGTCTCTTCCAAAATGTACCGGTCTGTTTAGCCGAAAAGACGATCCACATAGACATTGAAGTCTTGGATGCTCACTTGGATTAGAATATACTCCTTGGGCGGAGTTACATGTACGCCATGTTTGCCATAGCATCCTCCGTCTTCTGCATCATGATGTTCCCCCACGAGGATCGAATCATCACAGTAGACCAGCTGATGCATAGTGAAAAGCGTCCCTTGACCAACACGGATATGGTTCTACCCTATGTAGATACAGCCACAGATGGTCTTTCATGATATCAAGAATATGGCCCTGGCCAATTCGAACCGTCGTCCGTCCTAGGGTCATTCCTAGGAGAGCCTCCTGTCACCCCTGAGGTATCGCCCGATGCCATAGGGGCCCCAGTATGCATGATGTCCACATCAAGCACCGAGGTTATTCAAGACACAGACTCAAGAAGTAACGAAACTGAGGCATCAGCCATGGCAACCTCCCTATTCTACGCCGCCTTCCAAACTCCTTTCCTCTACCCACCTCCTGGCTTCACCTCCCAGCAGGTCTTGGCAACACTGGTATTACCCAACATATCATTGGCATTCCCAGATTGGTACCTTATTCCCCCTTTAGGAACAACAGCTACCAACATTACTGCATTTGGGTTAAAGCCCCCTGGTCCCAAGGAGCCCCAACCTACCCAAGAAGCGGTCGAAACTGCCCCTGCAAGTGAAATTCCCATTGGAAAACCAGTGAACACGACCAAGAAAATCGCCAAGAAAGGAAAGAAAGTGGTGACCCCCACCATGCAAAGAGATTCATCAGCCTGCGCTATATGCGATGTCACAGGACACCATACCCACATATTCCTATAGTTTGACGAATTAAAACCACTCCTCGGCTGCGAGGCAGGCACCTCAAAATGCCATTCCCACAAAAAGGAACTTGCCACCAAAATCACAAGCAAACTGTTGCGTACCAATCACGCATGTGCTCTTTGTGACACCTATGGGCATTATATCCACCATTGTCCAAAAATACCACAGTATAGGGATGCCTTACACATGATCGCGCGATCCTATCAAGAGGATCCCTCCATCTAGTCTATCAATGACAAGCTGCGTACCATCATATACTTACAAGAGGAGCACTGATTCGTAGAGTGCCCCCCAGTAATTCCCATAAAACGTTGCACGCTATGTGATGAATGTGGTCACTACCTTGAAGAGTGTGCCACATTGGAACTCATTCACAGATGGTATCCAATTGAAAGGGTTTACTACGTGGGGCTACGGGCAGCACAATTCACATGCCCGTTATGCGCCGACAGTCACCTATTAGAGGATTGTCACTACATAACTCACTTCCGGCTAGCCCTTGCTAGCCTCCGCTCAGAAAAATTTCATCTTTCCTGTTGAGATTCAACAAGATGATGAGATTAGTGAAAAGAGTCACCTTCACTAAGTGGGCCCATAGGTTATTTTTGGCGCAAAATCTATTTTTAGACTATGGCGATCATATTCTATGAGTTGCAGGATGCTATTTATGGATGGTTGGTCAAGTTGGAAAAGTAGATGGACTTATATTTTTAGACATATTGGGTGGAGTCTATTTTTAGACTGCGAGTCTAAATATAGATATGTCGAATATTATTAGCTCTTAATAATATTTGGACTCTAAACATTATCTTATTCTCTTGGAGCACTTCAGTTCAGGGCATAGATGTGGCACAGCAACTGACAGAAGGAATTATGCTATTCCTGAGGGTTTACTAGAGTTATTGCATGGAGGACTCAGTTAGAACTCAAGTGGCATAGTTATGACACAGTTGGAGAAGTAGTTGGTGGAGTTGTATTTAGTTTAGCTCAGTTAGACTCAGTTGAGCTAGTTGTATCTAGTCTAACTGATAGATACACTAGTGAGAGTGGAGTAAATTAATTAGTTAATTAATTCACTAAATAATAACTCATTAATCAACTAAAGAATATATCAGTTAACTATAGTGCATGGAAGTTTCAATGGAGACCAGTGGAGAGATAGGTGAAAGAGCAAGTGTGACTATCAGTTGTGACTATAGTGATGCATTGATTGCATCCAACACTCAGTGGAGATGCCAATGGGGATTTCATGAGCAAGTCTGGAGTAATTATAACTCATTTAGATCCATTCCTCAGCAGGGATTGCACAGTAGAGGCAGGCTAGCAGGTGGCAAAGATCGGTGCATGGATTTTCAATATTGGGCCTAATTAGTGTGTAGCAATTGTATTGTACTGAGAGCTTGATATGATTAGATTTGTATGAGGATTGTTACATGATCTCTATGACATATATTATATACAGATATTTTGGGTTTTCAGCTTTAGTCTTTCACGTTAAACAACTGTGTTAATGTGTGTGAATTTTTATTGTTTCATATGTGCATTGCAATCTTGATTTAATTTCCACAAATGATCAATGGTGGAATAGATTCTGTATTTTGCATGAAGTTAAAATAGTGTGAGATCAGGAGAATCTTGGACATAAAACACATAATTTATATAATTTCTACATGGTATCAGAGCTATATTGATCATAGGAGGAGATTGCAATTATTGAAGCGGTCGAGTTTTGTGTTGGTGGAATTCGAATTTGCTGCAGTGTTTTCTTGTTGTCGAAGTTGAGCATTCATTGAAATGTCTTTCAACGGATTGCGATTGGAGTATGCCCTTGATGGCAGCTTGAATTACACATCATGGAAGGACAAGATGGAGGCTGTGCTGGATGATAATGGGTTGAAGGAGTTCATTGATAGCGATGTTCCTAAGCCGGGTTCTAGCGATGCAGCCGCACTTGACGCATGGAAAAATAAGGTAGAAAAGTGTCGAAGGATTCTGTTGGAAGGTGTGAAGGACCACATTGTGTCTAGCCTTCACAGGAAATCCACTCCATTCTTAATGTGGAAGGCTTTGACAGATTTTTTCCAAAGCAAAAGTGACCAGAGGAAGTTCGCACTTAAAGACAAGCTCAGAAAAATAAAAATGGAGAAAGGTGACAGTATACCAAAATACCTCACGAATTTTGTCCACTGCAAGGATGAGCTAGGAAGTGTGGGGGTTACTGTTGATGAAGAAGACTTAGTGAGCTTGGCTCTCCTTAGGCTTCCGAAGAGTTGGCATAGCTATGAAGACTCTGTCAATGGATGGGAGAAACTGCCAGGATGGGAGCGACTTTGGTCGGATCTTGTGCAGGAGGAGATAAGGCGGGGTACCAAGGATGGATCTTCATCGAAGAATGAAGATGAAGAAAATTTTTCTTTGGCTGACAAATCAAGGAAAGGGAAGGGGAAGAAAAATCCTTCTCAATCTAGTGCGAAAGGCAAGAATCAGGATTTGTCCAAGGTGAAGTGTTTTCACTTTCACTAGCACGGGAATTTCGCCACTAATTGTCCACAGAAGAAGAAGAATAAGCAGGTTGTTGGATCTGCAGCTGGAGAGGCCTTAGCCTCGCAGTTTGAGCTGGATTTTTCTTTGATCACATGCTTAGTTTCAAGTGTGATGGGATCAGTGTGGTTTCTTGACAGTGGTGTGTCTTTCCATATGACCGGAGACAGATTTTTTTAGTGATATAGATGAAAAGGATCTTGGAGTGCACATTGAGATGGGCGATGATGGTAGATACAGTGTGACTGGTATCAGGACCATTTCCTTTGAGAGGGAGTCCGGTAAAACTTTCATCTTGAACGATGTCATGCATGTTCCAGGATTGAAGAAGAATCTGATCTCCGTGGCGATGTTGGAAGACAAGGGTTATGATGTCGTTTTTAGCGAGGGAAAAGCCTTCCTACGCCATTAAAAAACTAGTAAAACTAGGAGGATAGGGATTCGAGTTAAGAATATTTATCAATTGTAGGTATATGGCTGTGCTGAAATGGCAGGCAAAGCAGAAGGAGTGGTGAGCTGAGATGAGGGCGAATTGTGGCACAGGAGATTAGGCCATCTTCACCATGGCGCTTTGAAAATTTTGCAACAAATTTCTACTGGGCTTCCCAAGGTACACTTTCACAGTCAGATCAAGGCAAGGGATGTACTTTGGGAAAATTTGTGAAGACCACTTTTCACGAGAAGGATAGTCATGCTTCGAAAATCCTTGAGAGAATTCACACAGATGTGTGTGGACCTTTCTCAGTTTCTTCAATAGCAAAGCACAGGTATTATGTGATATTTGTTGATGACTTTTCTCGTAAGTGTTGGATCTTCTTCATGCAGAAGAAGAGTGAGACATACTCAAATTTCTGTGAGTTCAAGGCACTGGTTGGGAAATATTTGGGGAAGCAAGTGAAAGCTCTCTGGAGCGATAATGGTGGTGAATACATCTCTGGAAAATTCAAAGATTTCTATAGCAAAGAAGGAATTCGAAGAGAACTCATAGCGCCTCATAACCCACAGTAGAATGGGGTCATGGAGAGAAAGAACAGAATGATCGTGGGTGCTGCATGGGCGATGTTGCATGATCAGGGCCTTCCCATACACTTTTGGGTTGAGGCATGCAACACTACAGTTTATGTGCAAAACCGTTGTCCTCATAGTGTACTTCGCATGAGTACACCCGAAGAAGCGTTTTCTGGTAAGAAGCCTGATATTTCTCATTTGAAGATTTTTGGCTCACCTGTTTACATTCATGTGACGAAGGATGCCAGGAAGAAGCTGGAGCCAACCACAGAGGTTGGGATAATTGTGGGGTACACAGAAACACCCCACAATTATCGTGTGTATTTTCCAGACAGACGGATGACTGTCGTGTGACGGGATTGGAGAAAGCCATGAAGTTGTCGCTTGAGAGGGAGCTACACTTGCATGTAGAGGAGGAGCTACTTGTTCCTAAAGATGAGCCTCAAGATGTGGATCAGCCACAAGAGGAGGTTCATAGAGTGGAAGAAACCACTCATGCAGTGCCAAACATCAGAGGGCTAAAGCACACTATAGAAGCTGAGAGACTGAATCTTGATGCAGTGCAGAGTGTAGGAGTTCCTACATCACAACGCGGATAGAGACAGTCACCTGACCAATTTACTGGATACATGGCTCTGATGAGCAAGTGTATCGTGATGAAGCCATCCTTTTTCGAGGAAGTTGTGGAGGATCCCGCATGGGTAGATGCCATGGTGGAAGAGTATGATTCAATTGTCAGAAACAGTGCATGGGAGATTGTCCCAAGGCCGGAAGGGAAATCAGTGGTAGGTTTGAGATGGATCTACAAATTGAAGCAAGCTGCTGATGGGAGTGTTGAGAAGTATAAGGCAATATTTGTTTCCTGGGGCTTCTCACAGATCGAGGGGATCAACTATGAAGAAACCTTTGAACCTGTCGCAAGGTATTCTTCCATACAGACCATCCTTGCTCTCTCAGCGCAGATGGGTTGGCACATTCATCAGATGGATGTGAATACTGCATTCCTCAATGGAATTATTGAGGAGGAAGTGTACATTGAGCATCCTTAAGGATTCAAAATCTTCAGCAGCGAATCGCATGTGTGCAGGCTCAAAAGAGCATTGTATGGGCTGAAACAAGCACCTTGTGCTTGGTACACATGGATAAACAGTTATTTCACCGGACTTGGTTTCGCCAAGAGTGAGGCGGATCCAAACCTATACTAGATTGTGGTGGAGGGTAAGCTTTTGATCATTGTGCTTTATGTAGATGATTTAATACTAACGGGTGATGAACTGTTGATACACTCATGCAAGGCAGATCTTGCAAAGGATTTCGAGATGAAGGACTTGGGCCTCCTTCATTATTTCCTGGGATTGGGAATTTGGCAACGGAAAGGTGAACTGTTTTTGTCTCAAGGCAAGTACGCCTGGGAGATACTGGAGAAGTTTCACATGCAAGGCTGCAAGCCTATCGACACTCCTCTTCCTGGTGGTTGGAGGAAATAGGATGCTACATCGACAGAGGTAGTGGATGCCACTGTTTATTGATAGTTGATTGGTTCGCTCATGTATTTAGTCAATACAAGACCAGACATATGCTATGTTGTGAACCAGCTTTCAAAAATGATGGTTAAGCCTACAAAGCTCTTTTGGAAGGCATGCAATCATGTCCTAAGGTATTTCAGGGGCACATCTGGGTATGGATTGTGGTACAGACAGTCATATGAGGTGAAGTTGCATGGCTTCATGGATGCAGATTGGGCAGGAAGCCCAACGGACAAAAAGAGCACATCTGGAGGGATTTTCAATATCATATCTATAACAGTTTCTTGGTATAGCAGGAAACAAATATTCATGGCACTCATTTTAGCAAAGGCCAAGTAAATGGCAACAAGTTTGGCTATATGTGAGGCTATATAGATGAGGAAGATCCTGGCCGGTTTGTTCAGTTCTCATTTAGATCCTATGGTGATATATTGTGATAATCAAAGTTGCATTAAACTCTCTGTTAATCTAGTATTTCATGATATATATAAACATATTGACATCCAGTACCATCATATCAAAGATTGTGTGCAGCAGAAGATTATGTTGCTTTCTTGCATTCCTACGGAGGATCAGGATGCAGATATTATGAAGAAGGCGCTCACCATGAGAAAATTTGAATACCATAGAGACAGGATTGGGGTGGCAGATAATCCCTATCTTGTTGAGAGGGAGTGTTGAGATTCAACAAGATGATGAGCTTAGTGAAAAGAGTCGCCTTCACTAAGTGGGCCCACAGGCTATTTTTGGCGCAAAGTCTATTTTTAGACTATGCCTATTTTTAGACATGTTGATCATATTCTATGAGTTGCAGGATGCTAATTGTGGATGGTTGGTCAACTTGGAAAAATAGATGGACTTGTATTTTTAGACATATTGGGCGGAGTCTATTTTTATACTGCCAGTATAAATATAGATATGTTGAATATTATTAGCTCTTAATAATATTTGGACTCTAAACATTATCTTATTCTCTTGGAGCACTTCAGTTCAGTGCACAGATGTGGCACAGCAGTTGAAAGAAGGAATTACGCTATTCCTGAGGGTTTACTGGAGCTATTGCATGGAGGACTCAGTTAGAACTCAAGTGGCAGAGTTATGACATAGTTGGAGAAGTAGTTGGTGGAGTTGTATTCAGTTTAACTCAGTTAGACTCAGTTGAGCTAGTTGTATCTAGTCTAACTGATTGATACACTAGTGAGAGTGGAGTGAATTAATTAGTTAATTAATTCACTAAATAATAACTCATTAATCAACTGAAGAATACATAAATTAACTACAGTGCATGGCAGTTTCAGTGGAGACCAGTGGAGAGATAGGTGAAAGAGCAAGTGTGACTATCAGTTGTGACTATAGTGATGCATTGATTTCATCCAACACTCAATCGAGATGCCAATGAGTATTGCATGAGCAAGGCTGGAGTAATTCGAACTCATTCAAAGCCATTCTTCAGCAGGGATTGTGCAGTAGAGGCAAGCTAGCAGGTGGCAAAGATCGGTGCATGGATTTTCAAGATTGGGCCTGATTAGTGTGTAGCGATTGTATTGTACTAAGAGCTTGATATGATCAACTTTGTATGAGGATTGTTACATGATCTCTATGACATATATTATATACAGATATTTTTGGTTTTCAGCTTCAGGCTTTCCTGTTAAACAACTGTGTTAATGTGTGTGAATTTTTATTGTTTCATGTGTGCATTGCAATCTTGATTTAATTTCTGCAAATGATCAATGGTGGAATAGATTCTATATTTTGCATGAAGTTAAAATAGTGTGAGATCAGGAGAATATTGGAAATAAAACACATAAGTTATATAATTTCTACATTTCCCAAGAAAACGATATGGATGTCGAGTCCATCTGCAGCTCCATGACCCAAGCAGAGGAGATGAGCGAGTTTATCATGTTATTGTCAACCAAAGAATAGCCAAGTGGGGAACCCCTAGTTACCCCTAAAGGCACGTCACTAAACCCACCCACATGCACGTTATGCAAAAAGACGGATCATAGAGTCGTCCACTGCCCTGACTTAGCAGCATTGCGATGCTGGTACCCCGCCTGGCCTCAGACCAGGCACAATGGAACCCACATATCATGGACATTTTTCCTGATATGTCAAGGTAATCATTAAGACTGAAATTTTACATATTTCTCGTGGATCTATCCCACTATCAACATGATTATTTCCATAGAAAATAGGATGAGAAATCTCCAAGAATGGCATAAAATACATATCACCGGCTCAACGTCCCCACCACCGCAATGGTGTGTCAATTCTGATAAGACCACAAACAAACCACGTATACCCCATGCCAAGCCTAGGATAACATGCATCCTTTGTGATCTAAATGATCACTGAGTCAACCAATGTAGAGAACTCAAACCCCTTGCAAACATTCTCCACATTGTCTCGCCTATTCCTCAAAAACTTCTCTCTAATCAAGAGAAGATCAGACACACTTATTGCCGAATTTTCTCACACTTTCATCATACGTTTTAGTGTACACATCTCCCCAATATGAGAGCAACTAGAGCAACATTAAGTCAACCACCCAACAAAAAGGGAGGCAAGCCTCAACCTTCGATGCAAAAATGGAATTAGAAGACGACCTAGTCCACAACCGACCCTTTCCAAGTGTCCACATCAAGATCATGAAGTAGCGTAGAATCTCACACTATCTACTCTGTCAGCTCTATCATACCATGCACCATTTGCACCGGTCATGATCACGTGCCAGAGGCATGCCTGCTGCTAAAAGCATTCAGGCACCTCTGTGATAAACACAACTTCCACCTACTGGAAATTGACTATCCTAGCGGGAAAGTCGACGTTAGGCTCACACAGGACTCCATTACCGAGATGCTTCCCCCACCACACGCCAGTGACACAATTCACCACATACGACTTGTATTGTCGCATGCCTAAGATAGGATTTCAACCACCCCCTCGTCACAGGAATCCTACCTCATTCCTGTCGCAAAAGACCAAGGTACCTTACGATTTTGCATTGATGTCCGCAAGATCCCAAACTTACATGCCGCCATCGAACTCCTTACTGACACCCAGCCTCTAGAACAACACCTAGTACAACTAGATCTAGTTGACAAAAGCAGGCGACAATCGCTGCAACACAATGAGGCCCATATGAAAAGGGTAAAATCATCATTCGACCGCCACATCACCCCTCGCTCATTTATCGAGGGAGAGTTAGTCCTTCGCTATGATATCGCAAAAGAGGCCTTAGGGATAGGAAAGTTTGAAACCTTGTGGAAAGGACCCTATATCATCAAACATTGTCTCCAGCAGGGGGCATACATCTTGACAGAACTGGATAGGACCTACCTCACTAGCCCCGTCAACGACCTTTACCTCAAGAAGTTATACCCATAAGGGCCCCAGTAGCTCTTATCCCCTAGAGTTAGAGTACACAAAAATCCTAACACCTAAATATTTTTTACCCAAGGACCCAAACGCGCTCAAAGTGCCACCATGGATCACCTACTTGAACCCTATTTTGGATTTTTTGATGGAGAATCGCGATGGTCTCAAAACTTAGCTGCCACTGCCTGGGTCATCTACCACCCTGACCGATCACCACTATGTTCAAACGGTGTGTGCATCAGATCAACAACCAAAAATCAGGCAGAATATGATGTTGTTATCAGACTTATGTGCAAGGCCCTCCATCAGGGCATCCGCCATATGCATATCTACCTCAATTCCCAGTTAGTGGTTTCGTAGTTAAACAAAACATTTGAAACCAGAGACGCAAACCTGTTTAGAAAATATTTGTGTGCCAAAATATTAAGCAAACAATTTTATTACATTACATTCTCACATGTATCAAGGAATCAAAACCAAGCAGCTGATCGCATAACTAACAATATCCTAGACTGGAATGCATTGCGAATAAACCACCATACATATATAAAAAAAAAAAAAAAAAAAACCAAAAACATAGATATCCATCAACATAACATAAAATACATAAACCGAAATAGATAGCACACCATGTAGAGCCACAAAAATATCTTTCATATATATATCAAAAAATATGTGTATCTGAGTACAAAAATAGTATCACTGACCCATTATCCATTCCAAAAATACAAGGGTCGTCAAAAATAAGGGAAGCATCCCCATAACAGGTGCTTTCCCTGTGTACAAAACTACTCTAGGGGAGTGCCCCCTCAAGAGGAGCACCTAGGCCCACCAATGCTCTTGGTGCCACCACCAGAGCTGCTATCGCCACTGCAATAGCTACCCGTCGTAGAGTGGGCCGATAATCCCTCTCGCGGGCCATCACCATATCTAGCCAAGCCTCCTCGAAGTCGTCCGTGAAACCATGAGCAGGCATCCCCTGGGTCAAGCGGTCCACTCAACCCCAGAATTCCTCTAGAGCGGCCACCTGAGCCGTAAGTACAGCTATTAGTGCCTCAGCCGCATTAGTGCAAGCTCACTTGACCACTACCTCAGCTACACTTGAGTTGTTGCCCTCACCAGAAGGGCCAGCACCATCCCCGCCAGGTCTACAATTTTAGTGTCAATCAAAAACACTCGAGTACATAAAAACTCGAACAAATGAAAAAATATAGCACATACTTGTGGGACCCCAAATATAACCAAAAGGGAGACCGATATCTGATCACCCTGAAAGTCCATCCCCACATACAGGTATGGAAAAACAATTTGCAGATTGGCCTCTAACCAGGCCTCCGTCGTGTCATTCCAATAACAACCCACCATGCCACCACCACCGCATGGCATCACTGGAGCCCACCTCCTCATGTGTGGCTCCCTCGACCCCCCAATAGGCACTTCCACAACAGGCCTCAGCAGCACCACCCTCTCGTACATAATGTTGCATAAGATGCTAGCGTACACAAATGATTTGGATCCACGTTGGACCCTGTTCAGTTGCGACACCATACCATCAAAACAGAAGCAGGAAAAATAAAAAAAATGCTCGTTCCGCAAGCAGCATAAAACTCCCACCTGTGGGCCCGATGCTCGAAGTGGAGCAAACGACCCCACTAGTCGCACAATAATGGCCAAAGCACACCGCTCAGCCACATCTGTCACTGATGCAGTATTGATTCACCCCTCAATAAGAAGCGCACCACCGCAATGCCTCCTCCAGAACCTATCCATGTTCACTCTCCCAGTAGGGAGTGGATACCTCAGTGCCTCACCCTGAGGTAGAAATCTGGTCACAAAGTATATATCCGTCTCTAGATGGATAATCAAGGTTGTCCCCCTTAGAATGAACATATTATGCCTCATGCGCCAATTTTGTATGATATAACGTAACAATCAGCCCTATGACCGAAGGATCTCGTTCTCAGCAAATTTCAGAAGGCCTCGTGCGGCCAACTGACGACGTGCCCCATCATCAGCAGCCAGAGTGGCCTGGATCTCGGGCCAGTCTCGCTCTCTCTACACCAACCTGCCAAGCAACAGGCACCCATCAGTACAGAGAAGAAACATCAAAAGGGACAACAAAAACCCAGGTTTTTAAAAAAACCCTGCCCTTGTGCGCCTGTTTCGTTCACAGGCACGCCTTTGCACGCAAAAAGGAGGGAACAACGCGCCTTCACGCGGCTGTCCCTCAGAAATAAGCACAAGGGGGTGCCTCTTTGCCTAGATTGCCCGTGCAATCTAGGACAAAAATCCCCTTTGAGGTCGTACAAACCCAATTTGTATGACCCCCGGCATCGCCAAACTGAAAAAATTGAAATACAGGACGTCATGGAAGTTACCTCGGCATAATATCACTAATCCTTGGTACACAGGCTGACCGCAACGGCAAGAAAGGCTCTGCAATCACCTTTTATCTCCCAAACTCAGCAAGTACAAATGAATAGGATTAGGGCCATAATCCCATATTTATCGTCCTTTTCTTGAACTTTGAAGGTCCATAACAGGAGATCAGAAGGTCCGTTCTGCAAAACGTAAGTTGCACCATCATCAGTGTGCCATGAAAAATGAAAGCGATGCCCCACATTCACTTCCCAGAAAAAAAATATTTTTTCAAGTGCCGGTAGGTATGCACCCTCCCATCTTCCTTTCCAAAATTTGTGTTTTTCAATAAAATTGGATGAAAAGAAGATGCTTTCACTTGAGGTAGTTATTTTTGCAGGAATAACCTGCAAACTGTTCACAACACTATTCACTGAAAGTTCCGGAGCAGGTATCATTCTACCCTTAGCATGATAGAGTCCCAGAGAGCTTTGCATATCCTGACATCATTTTTCCATTAGAAATAAACCATAGTGTCCTCATACGCGACCACGTTTATCATCACCTCACCCTGCATATGATAAATGCCCGCGTTGGTCAGTAGAGCCTCCCCACCATGGCAATCATCATCCAAAGTAGACCATACATCACCCCACAAGTGACACCATGGCCATACCATTTTAGGCTGGGAAGCACCTCATGCCCATCCACAAATCATGCATAAGGTCAAGTTCACCATTCAAACTCAACCCCCTCCTTGGATGATCAGGTTGTACAAGAAGATTGAAAGCACACCTCCACACACCACATTTGGCTTGCCATACCTCCATCAGCATAATCCCATCTGTGACATCTTCCACTTCATCAACCCCGCACATGAGACCAACCAATGGGACCCTTACCCCCATCAAAACATCATCCTCACACCTTCAGTGAGCGACCCTCTTTCATGTTTTGGGGTACCCGTCTTTGTGTTTTGTACAAACCAAACCCCATTATTTTATTCTTTTGGTAAGTGTAAAAAGACCACAAATGATGCCCTTCGCCACTTCACCCTCATATTTCATCTTTTCCCCCATGGAAGTAGTCCCCCATTTCCCTTGGTAGAAGTATTTTACCCCCATGCATGCACCACCACGAAATTCATAGCCATTTCACACTCGCCCTAGAAGTCCTACCAACTCTAAGGATTTTCCCTCCAGAAATAACTATGATTGTCGCCAAGCTGCTACATTATACTTCGACCTCAGGCCACTGAATCCCCATCATTCGTTTTCAGTCAACGCTCATCAACATGCCTATGTTAAACCCATCATATCTCGATCCCTGACCCCTCAGGTTGGTGACTCATGGTTTAGTGAAGGCTTCCCTTTTTGTCGACCTCAACACCTCTTTTCCAAAAAGGAAGTGGTACCTTGGATAATTCCTCCCCATGCAAAGGGGTATCCTTGGGTGGCACTATGGGAGACATCATTGTCCACATATATCATCGATCCTCCTGATATTCGACCACATCAAAAGTTGTCATGTCATGATGGTATCATACCTTACAACCATTGCACTTTGATCAGATATGTCGAAGACTCGTGCCTCCATAAGCATCTCTGACAAACAATGCTTACACGGGAAGGTCTGAACCAGTAAATATGTGTACATTGCACAATGATATTCCATACCAAGACTACGCATTTGGGTACCACATTCCACCTATCGTCAAAGAAAAAATGCCCCTGAGGGCATTAGCAATCGTCTTCAAAAGCCACTAGCATCACTACCACAGTAGTGGCACAGACAACTCATGTATCTATCAATTTTTTTTAACTAGCCATAGCATCAGGAGCATGGACATGCCTGCCTCATTGAAATTTTGTAAATATGTTGTATATTTTTTCTACTTGCAGGCGGTCCCTTAGGTCATGTTATCTCGGAAACGGTACAAGGTGTTGTCAATTCCAGAATACACGTAGACCTCTCTCTCTCTCTCTCTCTCTCTCTCTCTCTCTCTCTCTCTCTCTCTGCGTATGATACATAAAAGAAACTATAATGTATTTCAGCTATACATTTTTTCCTATACCTCACACGTTAGGGGCCAACTATTAACACTAGAAAATCGTACAGCAGAATACGACATCAATTAATGTCGAGCCCAAGAATTTACAAGACAGGAATACATTATGGAATCAAGAAGTATTTAAAATCTCTAAGGTTTTGAGAAAATCATATTTGAACTAGTCATAAATGCTCAAATGTGCACTTTATCCTTCGAGAAGAGTGCCTTCTGCACGCCATTTTTCCCGATAAGCACACATTCCTATAAATGGAAAAAAAAATCACTTTCCGGGACCACAAAAAGCAAATTACAGTTACTCCTTATGTGAAAGCCACCTAAGGACAGCCACCAACGCCTCCTTAGACATTATGTGAGCACACAAAAGAATATTTGAGCACACAATGGAATCACACCTCTCCCTTGGGTCACCATCCATCATGTACCATGGGAGGGAAGGAGGATTTGAAACTCACATATATAAACCCATCAAGAGATGAACAGAGGGTGATCACAATGTTATGTTGGCCAAAGTTTCCCAAGCAACACCAGCAATGTGTGTGACCCAGAACTGGAGCTAAAGAGGACTCGATATTTGGCCACCCAACATCTTAGTCCACCGCAGCAGAGAGAGAGTGTGAGACTGCATCAGATGCAGAGCTTGGAAGGCAACATCCTTGCATCGGGACCTAGAGCCATTTCCTAGGGGCGCTTTGGCAAGTGGGTAAAGTTTATTCTCCATTTCAAACGTTTAATAAGAAGAGGCCATCGAGCCATTGTTTGCATTATTATTGTTTGGAACTCTCTATATAGCTTCTGTATATTTGTGTTTATTTTTAGTTTTAGTTTAACCATAGCATACTTCAGCATATTATTTCCATTAAGTTATATGATTTTGAGCTCCCCCCACTTTCTTCATGTTACCAATAGTTTAGAGAGTAGACCACACTCTCTAAGCTTATGCGATTTCGTACACCCGTGTGACTAATCCACAACAACACAAACAATCATCACAGATGAGATGCAGTGCAGGGAGGCGCATGTGCACCAGAAACTTACTGAGGTAGAGTGGAAGGTTGCGGCAAATACCGAAGAGTCTCTCCAAGCTCAAATAGCGTAGCAAGCAGTGGTGGCATAGCACGCGGAATTGGAGACTTTGATCGATCGATTTTGTGGGGACCTTCCTAAGGTTTCCATCCTTGCTTCGGCTACGCCGCAAGCCAAAGTTGAAGGTCTAGTAGCAGCTTTAAAGGCTTCCAGATCTGAATTTTAGGCAGTAAAGGTAGATTTCGAGCAGCAGATCACGGAGTTTCAAGCCAAGCTTCAACCATAAACTCCGCTAGAAGTGCGAGTGCAACATGCTGCCTTAGTAAAAGAAGCTTCAGCAAGTCTTTCCACAACAGTTGACAAGGGTACCGAGTTACTAGAGACAGCTATGGGCCTATGGAAATCTTTGCATAATGACCCCCTTGTTAGGAAGATTTCGTATGAACTACATGCCAAAGAGCAGGTGTTTGATCACCTTCAGGAGGCACTGCCTGCATTTTTGCCTGCCCAGCGAATGGCACTATTGCAAACAAGCCAGATATTGCATGATGAAGTTGACGATCTGCGGAGGAAAAATCACATGGTGACCAACCACATGAAGCCATGGGCAGATGAAGCAATGAAGTTGTCACAATATTTGGATTATGCTGTTAAAAATATGAACCAGATGTACTAGAGTATCAATCTCGCAACAGAGGGACTGACCTCTTAGAATTTGGTGGATACAACACAGTGTCACTGATCAGAGCATGGGTATCCTTGCGCCCTTCCTTGTCACCATCAAGGAGCTAAAGATGAATATGAAGACCAAGTACCTCTGTGACATGGAACGAGTCACAAGATTGTGTTGGGGGACTGTTGGAGCAAGGTCCCGTAGGACTGCATTTCTCAGTAAATAATAGTATTTTTTTGTAGTTTTGAGTCGTGCACACTAATAAATGCACATGCCAAGGGGATTTGGGGCGATTCAAATTCCCCTCATGAGTTGTAATGAGCTAAAGGGTAAATCTAGGAGTCTCAAACCACGATTTGCATACCTTAGGGTGAGCGCAGGACAAGATATAGATAGAATTATATATCGAGTCGGATAGGAAATATTTTGATAAGATTTTGATATGTTTTGAACTTTGAAGCGAATCTGTGTAAGTGTATGTGTCTAAAAGGCTCTTGCTGGCTATGTGCGCAGAGACCTTAGTTTGTCTGTGTGCGAATCCCGGTGGCTATGTGCATGACTGAATCTGAAGGATTGTAAATGGTTTCATGATTGTTGATGAATAAATAAGTGTTTGGGATAATTTTGAGTACTAAATGCATCTATGATATGTTTATGTGATCTGTTTTACTTACGATTTATGTTATCTGTGACTGGATCAGTTGCGTACATTTTATACTGCTTAATATGAATGTTAGTTGCATAGATCTATTACTGTAAGACCTGAATATAACTTTATTAAGACTATTGAAGGGATTGCCAAGCTACTATCCATGTGCGCGTAGGGTAGCCTACGTATGTTGGCTTAGATTTTCCTAGTTAGGGTTTTTGGTGCATAATACAGTCTATTATTATTATAGATCTGTGGACACCCACATCATTTAATTCTCTCTCAGGGTGTGCAAACCTGGTTCCAACACCCCCCCATACTACTTCAGGTGATAGTTTGGCCTGCACAAGTAGGTCACTTTAGAAAGGGCCAATTGTAAGAGGGTTTTGTTTGTTACACTTAACTCCAAACCTGGGTCAAGACCCCTCAAGCTAGAAACTGCACTGCTGCTTTCTATACTACTTCCCATCTCACTGCCACATATGTACTGTAGATCCCTCTCAAATTGTTGCATCATGCTTCCTATAACACTGACACTGCTAACTGTTGCACTGCAACTCAGTTGCTGAGAAGTAAGAAACTGAAGGATAATCACCCAACAACTTAAAGACAAGTTAGTCTGCCTACATATCATCACTGAAGCACCCTCTGCGTTGTTGCTTCCACACTAATGCTACCTCTCCTCTATGCTACTCCAGCCTTTAGTTTTCAAGCACTGCCCAATGACTTTCCATGATCCTCTGCATCCACTGCTCCAGTCATCCTACTACTGCCTTAAGGCTCCCGTAGCTCGTATGTAAGCCAAGAGTTTGGGCACCTCAAGGATCTAGCCATCACCATCTGTAACTCAATCTATAGATCTATGTCACCCCACCTATTCTCTCAAGTTACATGAGCACTCATGTCCACATCATCATCATTTCCATCATCTCCTTTCACTATTGCTGCCTTAGAATCTGAATCTTCCTTTCCCTTCTTCTTAGGACAAGTATTGGCAAAGTGTCCCAATTATCCACATCTGAAGCACTAGACCATGGATAGGTCCTTATTCTTCTTCCCTTGATGCCTCTGTCCCTTAGATGTTATGGCTGCATCTTCCTCCTCCTCTATCTTAATTTTAACTCCTCCACTATTTAATTCCCTCTTGGTTATCTTTCTGATCTCCTCTTGATGAAGGATTGCCCACATGTCTCCCTAGTTTGGGAGTTGTGCTCTTCCCAGGATACTTTGGACAAATTTCTCTCACTCATCGGTGACCGCATTCATGGAAATCCTCAACATGAATCCATCATCAAGAGTTTCCCCCAAGGCAATCAGCTGGTCTTAGATAGTTTTCAAACTGAAGAGGAAGGGATCGATCTCCTCTCCCTTGTGCATCTAGAACATCTGCATCTGATTCTCCAGAAGCATCTTCCTCTAGATGAAGCTACCTTGATACAAGGTGGTTAATTCTGTCCACACCTCACTTTTCATCTTCTTCTTGGCAATATGCAGAACCACATGATATTTCACTCCATCCATGATCAAGCGTTTAGCCAACGCCTGATTTTAATTGAACTTATTCATAGCATCAGCATCGGTTGGCACAGTCAGAAATTTCTCGGCATGATCTATGATGCCATACTCAAGGATTTTCAACATTCTGGCTTTCTAGTTAGTGAAGTATAAAACACCATCTTACCTATCCTGATCTCTCAGTCCATACGAGGCCATCTCTTCTCAAACAAGTTGAAGCAGGTGCTCTTCTCCCTTATACTGCTGTTACACTCAAAAAATTACTGGATCTAGGTATCTTGGCCATAAAAACCCTATAGTGTATATGTTCCCTATGACAAATGACTTGCCTCTCTGAAATCCTTCACCAATTCTGTCGAATAAGCCCTCTACGATCACACCTATTGATCGAATCTCAAATTTCTTGGCAAGAAAATATTTTGAGGGACTATTTCCCCTTACTTTGTCAACTTTTCTAGGCACTATTATGCACTGACAAAACCGATGCCCCACCAGCAACTTTGAATATCATGAAATACACTTCCAACCACGAAAATCGACACAATGTCACTCCCTATTAGACTCTGTCACCCTCTAAGCCTGCATCAACCCATCGTGAGCTTGACAGACTCTGCATCACCCCTTTGGGCCTGTGTCAGCCTCTGCATCAGCTCTGCATGAGCAGACTGAATCTGCGACACCCTTGTAGGATTTGCACTGTCCCTCTGGATTGCGCCACTTGTTGATTATGTGTAGGTTCAGCTACCCTCCTAAAAAAAAAAAAAAAGATCTTTAGCCTTGTTGTGGTTCCTATGTTTTGGCCAAATTGGCAAGACCAAAAGAGAAGACAACATCAAACCACTTTAGGATCCTAGGATCTAGCCCTCCTGGATCCAGAGAGGGATCTCTCTATAAATGAAAAGAATGATATATCTTTGAAGTTCAATTGAGGTATTAGGCTAGGCATGAAGCACAAAGATTTTTTATTGTTTGTTTGTTTGGTTGGAGATCATTAACTGAGAAGGTTAAGGAAGTAAGGAAGGAACTGAATAGAAGGATGTTTCAGCATGGGAAAATAGGTCAAGAGAAATATTAATCCATTGGGATATGGATTCATGAAAGGAGATTACTTTCATATCAACTATCCAAGGTTTTCCATAGGGCAAGTCATCTATACCAAAGGATATTTTAAGATAGATGGTGGAATGGAACATTAAGAATGGGTGAAAGAAAGAGAACAAAGTGCAGCCTAAGATCAATTCAAATGTCATCTAAATCCAGGCGTGCTTTTGACATACTTCAAAGGAAACTCTCATAAAGACACAAAGGGCAGCTTAAGATTAGATCAGATGTCATTTAAATCCAGACCTGATTTCAGCATACTCTCAAGAAAGACAATCCAGCAATCCTCATAACCACTTTCAGAATAGTAGAAAAGATATAAGATGAAATAGAGAGTAAGGCCTAACATCAGAGAAAGACTTTTAACCTTCAATGCTTTTGACACTAACTCAAAGGGAACTTAGAAAGACAAACTGTTGGAAGAGGCACCTAGTGAGACAGGGCTAGCTCTAATCTCCCAGTTTCCAAATTATTTCAGCTTAATCCAATCAATAACATCTAAGAAACTAACTCCAAATTCATACATCAGTAAGCATGGACCAACCAACTTCTATACTGGTTAAATCACGATGAATTAGCTCTTAGATACACAACTTAGCAGAAAACATCAAGATAAAGATTACAGTGAGAATTAGGGTACTTCCAGCAATATATCCTAATCTATGCTTGTTGTTCTTTATCATAGAAATAAGGACAATATGTAAAAACATGGAAAGAGACAATTACAGTAAGAATACATCACCAATAATATAGACCAGGATCCTGTGAATTTGCTTGATTAATTGATGTGAAAAACTAGTCACATACTTTGAGCTCAGTGGCCTTTTACAATACAGACTTCTCTTCCTAGCCTACTATATTATAGACCACTCAACTACTTCCCCTCAATAGCAGTTCTAACAACTAATAGAATCCCAACAACCAACAACTTTTACAATGGATTTTCGATGAATACTTATAGGTGAATGAGGAATTGAAGTAGTAGAAGAGATAGTTGGCCCAATTAAATGAAGAACTTAATGTTTCTCGGCCTATGGGAGGCTTGATGGATAAGAAATGACATGCTCCATGCTTCATTAAATGGTCCTTTGCTTGTATTTGTACTCTGGCTGTCTGTTTTTGACCTTTGAAATAAGTAAGGTGGATAGAAAGTCTACAGGTTTCCCATACTTCCATCACTACTGTTTCTACTTTTTGAGGCTTAATGGACGGTAAAATTGACTTTAGGACTGTTTCTTATCTTTATAATAACTCTGCTGACAGTCTGAAATAACCCTTCAGCTGTCTTTAGGAAAATTTCTTCTGTTCTGGCAATAACTAGGCCTTCTTTGATTTCTGTGAGGCTGCAAGTGGCTTTTGGTAGCTAGAGAGGGTTGGTTTTTGGTAGCTGGAGAGGGTTCAATTGGCCTCTGATGTGGCAGTGGAGGCTTCTCAGACTGATATGTTTCTTGTATTTATCCTAAAACACTATTAATTTGTCTTGATCCTGTGTTTTAGGCTTAATTAGGCCTTGGTATTTTTCTTCGGTCTTCATACTGTCTCTTCGTCCTTTAATCACTGGATCATATCATTAATCTTCAATAATGTACCTTTAATCCCTTTAAACTGTCACTAATACTCTTTTCCACTCCTTTTCTAATATGTTTGTGAATGTGTAGGTTTCAATGGCGTCGGAGGGTTCGAATTAGGGTTTTGCAGCCTGATCTTTGATAAAAACATGCTTAAAACCTTCCTGGATGTCTCTCCTGCTATCTTCAGCTCCAAAAAATGACATTCCGTGCATCTGTATTTCCATGATAGTGACTGTGAAAATAAATTTTTTCATCATCGGTAACCCTACACAAAGACAATAAATAAGTTAAGAAAATCCTTAGGGAGTTGGAGGGAGTGCTCTGGTGGACCATGGAGATGGTGGCACGGTGATGAGAATGGTGGCTGTAGGTGAAAAAATGGTGAAAAACATGGCGGAATGGTGAAAAACAGAGCTGATGAAGGTTGGGGGCAAGGTGCATTCTAGACCATCGGATCAGATCTGACCACGGCAATCAACGGTCGATATTGCACGATGGAGCTTTTGGAGGATGTATGAAGAAATGAAAGGATGGAGTGAAGTTGTTTTAGGATCGTCAGATTACGATAATCAACAGACACGATTGCCCGATGGACTTTATTTGAAGGTTTAGATAAGCGGAAAAGAGAGGAGGGTGAGATATATCGTGGGCCATCGGATTAAAGAAACCGACGGTGGATATTGGTGGAAGGAAATGGTGGGAGGGTTGTTGAAAAACAAGTGAAAATAATTGCAAAATGGTGTAAAACTGGTTTGAAGGAGGTTTGGGGCATCGTGAAACCTGGACCGTCTGATTAGATCAGCCAGCGGTGATCGACGGTGGAGGTTGCGCGATAAGGTCACTAGGGAGGGTGAACAAAGGAATAATGGGTGGAGATAAGATTATATCGTGACCTTTAAATTTCATAGAACAACGACTAAGATCACTTTATGGGGTTACGGGGGAGAGTGTTAATCGGAAAACCAAAGTAGTTTTCACGCTGGTTCTAGAGTGGGAAATGGTTTTAAAAAAAATTTCATGATTCCACTCATCGCGCGCCACGTGGCGATACAAAACCACTTATATCGCGTAATTTCGGAGCATTAACGTTCGGGCATAAAAATAACACGATATGTTTGTTAGCCATTGGATGTGGGGCAAGGAGATCTGACAGTGGTGGTGCGAGCGTGATGAGGAAAGATGCACGGGCGGATGCGATGATCGGGTTTATTGTGGACCATCGGATCTGCGATGGATGAATGGCTAAGATTTGATGTCGAGCGAAGGCATATCAGATCATCAGGTTTCATCACAGCCGTAGGATCTATACATTGGACGGCTATGATTTGAGGGTGGTGGAGAGGGGTATGAAATGGGGGGGGTGCCCGATTGCCTGAAGGTCGTCGATCTTGCGGAGATCGACGGTTCTCGTTAACCGAAACCATTTAATCATCAGGAATGAATAAAACAAGGGAAACAACGTTTTAATTGGGTTCTTTTGGCCTTTTAAGCGCCTGATCACTGTGCTTAGGTTGCATGGAGGGGGGCTAAATAGAATAAGCCCTCAGGGGCTAAATTTCTTCAAGGAGTGGAGAAAGTGCTTTATAGGTCTTTTAAAGTATTTTTGGGATTTTTAGCGGTGGTTAGCGTTTCTTAAGCGCCCGGTTGCGGGCTGGGGGTTATATGAGGAATAGGGCTAAGCCACATAAGCACCCGAGGGCTATAAGACTGTTATAGTGTAAAATAGGATATTTTAGGGAAAATTTAGTGCTTTTCAAGGCTAAAATAAGGGTTCCGGTAGGAGGAAAAGGGGATTTTTAAACTAGACCAAGCATAATATGAGGTTTAAATAGGGTTTTGAGAGGGTTAGAAAGTCAAATGGGGACATTTTGAGGGATTTTATAAGGGAGTGAGGATGTGAAATGAGGGATTTGGAGAAGATGAAATAGGGCAGATGGAGGCCTTTTTGAGCATTTTCTTTCATCAACAGCAGGATTATTTAATGGAGACAGCAGTGAAGATTATTCAAGGAGCAGAGCACACATAGAGGCTTCAGGAATGAAACATTTTCATGGGAAATGTTTCTCTTGAAGGCTCAGAAGAATATTTAGCCACCTGTTTTCTATGCAAAAAATTTATAGGTGGCTAACAATGGCTCCACATGGGGATGGAATATTCTTGAAGGTGTCAAGAATCTCAGAAAACAATCTTTGGAAGTAGGCCAGATGCCTAATCTTTGACCATCCCTTTCTTCTTTGATTAGCTGCTACAAATCATGAAAATATCATATCAGCAGCAATATTCTCCCAAACAATCTACCCACCCATCCTACTGTCCTAACATTTTTTATTCAAGGTGCATTTAGACTTGCAGACCTTTTACATCATTTTTTTATTATTGAAAGCAGAAAACACTAATCTAATTCTACCCTTATTCCTCCATGAGACCAGATTAGACAGTTGGACTCATGGCTTCTCTACCTACACTAATATCTGCCAGGATTAAACTGTCTGACAGATTTCTTTCTCTACATTCTAAAACAAAAATTTAAACACATACAAACCAGGATTAGACTGTCTGGTCTGCTGTGAATCCATAGCATAAAGACAAGCTGCATATGGACTGAAATTTGCAGAAATTAAAAACAAAATTGGAGGGCTTCAGATCAAAAAAAATCACCAGCATCCTTCATTATTTCTGTGACTCAGACTTTGAGCTTGTTAGAGTCACTTTTCTTCTTCATTTCAGCTCTGGTTTTGATCTTGTTAGATCTTCTTCTTCTTTTCTCTGCTGGTTCAAGTTTTGAGCATATCTGAACCTTTCCTTTCAAAGAAAAACTCAACAACTAACTAAATGCTCACATACTGAGCTTTACTGAGATTTCCTACCTACCCTACTCTAACTTGAAATATTTACATGTCTAGCTTACAAAATCTCTTTTCCAATACATCTATTCAATCAAGTGATCCCATGACTGGTCTTTTCTGCTCAATTCTTTGAGGATGTTGGATAGGCAGGGCCACTCCCATTCTCTTTTCTTTTTAGCAGCTTTTAAAATATTTCTTTTTTCCTGCAACAAGCTGCTCTTGATGACCTTTGATCCTTCTTCAAATGTTTGTAGGAAATGAGCATAAGGATCTTTAAATTATACCTGGTTGTGAGTATTTGGCAAGTAGTTTTCAACCAGGATTCCTTCCTCTTCCACTGGACCAAAAAGAAGATCTTTTTGAGAAAGAAAATCTTCCTCATCTTCATCATTATCTGAACTGGAGGACTCATCATATATGGCAGTGCTGTCCTCTTGTAGCTCTGAGATATTCTGATCTAGTGGGTTGAGCTCTGTGAAAATATTAATGTTTTCTTGAGCAGGGATTTTTTCTATTGCTTCCTCCTTTTCAAGAGAAGGCCCCTTAGTTTCAAACTGCTCAAAAATTTCTTCCTTATTTTCCTCTTCTCCCTATGAGATGAAAGGTTTTTGATCTCCAATCACATGGAAACTGTCACTGATGATATGAGGTGTAACAGAGTGAAAATTCAATGGATCTTCATCTATTACTAGGCTTTGATAACTTTCCCCATCAATATCATAGATAGCCTAACATGGCTCATTACTTTCTTGAAGCTGATGGAACTGATTTTCCTCCCACAAATCTGCTAATGATGGCTCTATAGGATCAAATTTTGTTTGGAAAACATCATCATCAGACAAATAAAAACTAGGAAAATCATTAAAGTAAGTAATGCTACCAGTCAGACATATTGGATTATCAGCAAGTCTTTCTTCATTTTGATTTACAGTGGAGCTTTCTGGATCTGTACAATCGAGCTCAGTAGATGAATGGAAAAGAGTGTGTGTTCTATAAAAGACCTCAGAGGCAGTTTGTCTATTGATGATCTGATCTATTTCTTCTTTTGTCAAAGGGGAGGATTTTTTTTTGTTTCTTTGAGCAGAAGTGCAGCAGCTCTCTGTTTCTTCTATTAACTAATTTGGAAGTTGGATGTCTTGTTGAGCCTCTTCTAGGATATCTTCACTTTTGCTTGCATGGAAACCTTGAGGATTTTCTGATGTTTCCTGATCTCTTTCAGCATCAAACCACTCCTCATGATCATGATGATATTCAATTAGAATACAAGGCTCATGAGTTGTTTCTTCTATATTATCAGGATGCCACTCTTCTTGTGAAGTCTGAGATGAGTTATAATCTAGAGGGGGAGTCCCTAGATGTGTTGGTTCTTCTTCCACATCTTCTAAGTGGTTTCTTATTTCCTCAGAGCAACGTTCCCCATTATCTTTTTCCATTAGGTCATGATATTCTCTTATCATCATAGTATAAGATATAGGTAGGAAATCAGATATTTCTTTGTCACCTTCCTCTTCATCTTCTATAGATTCTTGAGCATCACACATGTCTTGCTCATTGTCTAGGTCTTGTATAGGTTGAGCTTGTTCTTGTTCTGGAAGAAGCATGGGCTGCTCTAGATAATACACATTTGTATTTAAATTAGCCTCATACATCTTCACCATTATTTCACCAAACATGTTTACCACTCTTGTAAATCTATCCGATAGAGCATTTAGCTTTGCTTCTTTGTCCATACTTGGATCCATGTTTGTAAAAAGGGGTCACTGTATCTTCTCAACCAGTTTAGGGCCTTCTACCAGTGGAGTCATTTGGTATTTTAGGAGCTATAGAGTGTGGAGTCGCCAGGTGGATGAATTTGAATGTTTGAAGCAGGATGTTGTCCACCATCAGCACTTGAATACCAATTTAACGAGAGATTCTGAGGGCTCAAGAGTGTATCAGGTATAACTCACTCAAATCCCCAGTGGAGTCGCCATTATGTTGTGGTTCCTATGTTTTGGCCAAATTGGAAAGACCAAAAGATAAGACAACATCAAACCACTTTGGGATCCCAGGATCTAGCCCTCCTGGATCCAAAGAGGGATCTCTCTATAAATGCAAAGAATGATATATCTTTGAAGTTCAATTGAGGTATTAGGCTAGGTATGAAGCACAGGGGTTTTTGATTGTTTCTTTGTTCGGTTGGAGATCATTAGCTGAGAAGGTTAAGGAATTAAGGAAGGAACTAAATAGAAGGATGTATCAGCATGGGAAAATAGGTCAAGAGAAAGATTAATCCATTGGGATGTAGAGTCATGAAAGGAGATTACTTGCATATCAACTATCCAAGGTTTTCCATAGGGTAATTCATCTATACCAAAGGATCTTTTTAGATAGATGGTGGAATGGAACATTAAGAATGGGTGAAAGAAAGAGACCAAAGTGCAGCCTATGATCAGGTCAGATGTCATCTAAATCCAGGCCTGCTTTTGACATACTTCAAAGGAAACTCTCATAAAGACACAAAGGGCAGCTTAAGATTAGATCAGATGTCATTTAAATCCAGGCCTACTTTCAACATACTCTCAAGAAAGACAATCCAGCAGTCCTCATAACCACTTTCAGAATAGTAGAAAACATATAAGATGAAACAGAGAGTAAGGCCTCAGATCAGAGAAATACTTTTAACCTTCAATGCTTTTGACACCAACTCAAAGGGAACTTAGAAGGAAAACTGTTGGAAGAGGCACCTAGTGAGACAGGGCTAGCTCTAATCTCCCAGTTTCCAAATTCTTTCAGCTTAATCCAATCAAGAACATCTATGAAACTAACTCCAAATTCACACATCAGTAAGCATGGACCAGCCAACTTCTATACTGGTTAAATCATGATGAATTAGCTCTTAGATACACAACTTAGCAAAAAACATCAAGATAAATATTACAGTGAGACTTAGGGTACTTCCAGCATTATATCCTAATCTATGCTTGCTGTTATTTATCAGAGAAATAAGGATAGTATGTAAAAACATGAAAAGAGACAATTACAGTAATAATACATCACCAATAATATAGACCAGGATCCTGTGAATCTGCTTGATTAATTGATGTGCAAAACCAGTTAATACTTTGAGCTCAATGGCCTTTTACAATACAGACTTCTCTTCCTAGCCTACTATATTATAGACCACTCAACTACTTCCCCTCAATAACAGTTCTAACAACTAATAGAATCCCAACAACCAACAACTTTTACAATGGATTTTCGATGAATACTTATAGGTGAATGTGGAAGTGAAGTAGTAGAAGAGATAGTTGGCCCAATTAAATAAAGAACTTAATGTTTCTCGGCCTATGGGAGGCTTGATGGATAAGAAATGACATGATCCATGCTTCATTAAATGGTCCTTTTCTTGTATTTGTACTCTAGTTGTCTGTTTTTGACCTTTGAAATAAGTAAGGTGGATAGAAAGTCTACAGGTTTCCCATACTTCCATCACTACTGTTTCTGCTTTTTGAGGCTTAATGGATGGGAAAATTGACTTTAGGACTATTTCTTATCTTTATAATAACTCTGCTGACAGCCTGAAATAACCGTTCAACTGTCTTTAGGAAAATTTCTTCTGTTCTGGCAATAATTAAGCCTTCTTTGATTTTTGTGAGGCTGCAAGTGGCTTTTGGTAGCTAGAGAGGGTTGGCTTTTGGTAGCTGGAGAGGGTTCAATTGGCCTCTCATGTGGCAGTGGAGGCTTCTTGGACTGATATATTTCTTTGTCTTTATCCTAAAACACTGTTAATTTGTCTTAATCCTATGTTTTAGGCTTAATTAGGCCCTGGTCTTCTTTTTCGGTCTTCATACTGTCTCTTCGTCCTTTAATCGCTGGATTATATCATTAATCTTCAATAATATACCTTTAATCCCTTTAAACTGTCGCTGATACTCTTTGTCACTCCTTTTTTGATCTGTTTGTGAATGTGTAGGTTTCAATGGCACCGAAGGGTTCGAATCAGGGTTTTGCAACCCAATATTTGACAAAAACATGCTTAAAACCTTCCTGGATGTCTCTCCTACTATCTTCAGCTCTAAAAAATGACATTCTACGCATCTGTATTTCCATGACAGTGACTGTGAAAAGAAATTTTTTCATCATCGGTAACCCTGCACAAAGACAATAAATAAGTTAAGAAAATCCTCCAGGACTGGGAGGGAGTGCTCTGGTGGACCATGGAGATGGTGGTGCGGCGATGAGAATGGTGGCTGTAGGTGAAAAAACGGTGAAAAACATGGTGGAATGGTGAAAAACAGAGCTGATGAAGGTTGGGGGCGAGGTGCATTCTAGACCGTCGGATCAGATCTGACCACGGCAATCAACGGTAGATATTGCACGATGGAGCTTTTGGAGGATGTATGAAGAAATGAGGGGATGGGGTGAAGTTGTTTTATGACCATCAGATTATGATAATCAATGGACATGATTGCCCGATAGACTTTATTTGAAGGTTTAGATGAGCGGACAAGAGAGGAGGATGAGATATATCGTGGACCGTCGAATTAAAGAAACTGACGGTGGATATTGGTGGAAGGAAATGGTGGGAGGGCTGATGAAAAACAAGCGAAAACCATTGTAGAATGGTGTAAAAATGGTTTGACAGAGATTTGGGGCATCGTGAAACCTGGACCGTCCGATTAGATCAGCCAGCGGTGATCGACGGTGGAGGTTGCGCGATAAGGTCGCTAGGGAGGGTGAACGAAGGGATAATGGGTGGAGGTAAGATTATACCATGACCATCGGATTTCATAGAACAACGGATGAGTTCACTTTATGGGGTTACGGGGGAGAGCGGTACTTAGAAAACCAAAGCGGTTTTCACGCTGGATCTGGAGTGGGAAATGGTTTTAACAAAAGTTGCGCGATTCCACTCATCGCGCGCCATGTGGCGATAAAAAACCACTTATATCACGTAATTTTGGAGAATTAACGTTCGGGCATAAAAATAACATGACATGTTTGTCGGCCATTGGACGTGGGGCGGGGATATTTGACAGTGGTGGTGCAAGTGCGATGAGGAAAGATGCACGGGCGGATGCAATGATCGGGTTTATTGTGGACCGTCGGATCTGCGATGGATGAATAGCTAAGATTTGTTGTCGGGCGGAGGCATATCAGATCATCGGGTTTCATCACAGCCATAGGATCTATACATTGGATGGCTACGATTTGAGGGTGGCGGAGAGGGGTATGAAATGGGGGGGGTGCCCGTTGCCTGAAGGTCGTCGATCTTGCGGAGATCGACGGTTCTTGTTAACCGAAACCATTTAACCGTCGGGAATGAATAAAACAAGGGAAAAAGCATTTTAATTGGGTTCTTTTTGCCTTTTAAGCACCTGATCACTGTGCTTAGGCTACAAGGAGGGGGGCTAAATAGAATAAGCCCTTAGGGGCTAAATTTCTTCAAGGAGCGGAGAAAGTGCTTTATAGGTCTTTTAAAGGATTTTTGGGATTTTTAGCGGCGATTAGCATTTCTTAAGCGCTCGGTTGCGGTCTGGAGGTTATATGAGGAATAGGGCTAAGCAGCATAAGCACCCGGGGGCTATAAGACTGTTATAGTGTAAAATAGGATAATTTAGGCCAAATTTAGTGCTTTTCAAGGCTAAAAGAAGGGTTTCGATAGGGGGAAAAGGGGATTTTTAAACCAGACCAAGCATAATATGAGGTTTAAACAGGGTTTTGAGAGGGTTAGAAAGTCAAATGGGGACATTTTGAGGGATTTTATGAGGGAATGATGATGCGAAATGAGGGATTTGGAGGAGATGAAATAGGGCAGATGGAGGCCTTTTTGAGCATTTTCTTTCATCAACAGCAGGATTCTTAAATGGAAACAACAATGAAGATTCTTCAAGGAGCAGAGGACACATAGAGGCTTCAAGAATGAAACATTTTCAAGGGAAATTTTTCTCTTGAAGGCTCAGAAGAATATTTAGCCACCTGTTTGCTATGAAAAAAATTTATAGGTGGCTAACAAGCCCTATGTTGATGACTTCATCTTGATCTGCAATCGCTCCAATACCATGTGAAAATTTTTGAATATAGAAACCATACTGTAGTATATTGATGTACTTCTCCTACTTTTTTTATTATTTACAAGTTATTTAACTAAAATATTTAGAAAAACATCAAAGTAAACACAACTACAACATACACACACATACAAATAATTTCAATCGCACACAACACAAATAATTTCCTGGGGAAAGCTTATAGCTAAAAACCCCACTATCTTCTACTATATATTAAGCATGGATCATGAAATAAATACAATGAATTTCTCTTCTCACAAGAGCCTCCAACATTCAGCTATCTGTCTCACGTTGATCGAGACAAAATTGGGCCAATACTCAGCCAATTCTCAGCCTATCTTCAGCTTGCCTTTCTCACGCAATCCCTGATGAATGCAATCCCTAATCACAATAACTTTTAGCATTCCTCAACTGCACTGAGTATCATGGGAATCCTGTGGTGTTTTAGCTACACCAGGTAGTCAACTAATATCAGAAATGATAGTTACACTTCCCTTTCACCTAGATCTCAACTGGGTCTCCACTGGAACTGACATGCATGCAGCGAATAATAGTAAATCCTCAGTTGCATGTGAGATCACTAGTTGTTAATTAAATATTATTTTTCACTCGATCTCTCACTAGTGTATCTTCAATTACAACTATCACAATTGATTTTAACTTAGTTAACTGAGTTAAATTGATTACATCCTGCATTAACTGATGCACCACTGCACTTTGAACTCTATCACAACTAGAATTACTCTGCATGCCTCACCAACTACCCTCAACTCGAAATCCACTAGCTAACTGATTTTATAACTCTGAGTTAACTATTACAAGTTATCATTGAGAATAAATTATAGTTTATTGTCCATCTCAATTAAGGGACAACTAAAATAGACATGCACCAAAATAACCCTATGGGCCCCACCCTAATGTAGGTGCTTAAAGCACTAGGCGTGGGTGATGAATGTTGTTTCCGGATGCCAATTTCACTATTTCTTGTTGCAAAATTCAACACTCCCTCTTAACAAGAAAGGAATGTCCTTGCATGCGACATGCAACTCCATGCATGTGACATGCAACACTTCTCTAGTGTTTCTCGCACATGCAACATTTCTCCAGTGTTCTTCACACATGCAACCTTTGCATGCAACACTTCAAAAACTGAATATCCCCCAAACAAATGAATCAGTATAATGCATCTGTCATCAAATTATTATGACTTCTACTAGCTACTACACATATTTATTGGATCCTCTGTGCTGCTAACATCTACATCCATGCACTCTGCACTTGCTGCCAACTCTCATCTGCACTCCAGTATTCGATACCGTCTCTTTGATTTCATGTCCTCTTGACATCTGACTACATCAATCTAACTGATCCTACTATTGTTGCTTTGTGGGCTCCTCGTAGCTAGGTTTGATCCATGAGACCCACCATCTCTAGGACCCTACCCAAATTTCTTCTTTGGATTAATAATGCATGTTGCTCCACCTCACACTTGGTGGTATAGCTGCATGCACTCCCTCTACCCATCTGGCTCAAAATTTCTCTACATGAGTGGTTGCTCCCACTCCATGATCCTCTGCATGTGGCTGCTGCACATCTTGAGGTTCATTCTCACGTGCATGCAAATCCAGCTCCCTCTCAAGGGTCAATTTCATGGCTTTCTCACACTTCCAAATGGTTGGAAGCTCTGTAGAAATCACATCTACATAAATTCCATAAAGATTCTTCACACAAATCCCAATCTTCTTGGCTTGCTCTATTTCTTTGCGTTGCAGGAAAACTTTTCCTTCACTGAAAACACCATCATAGCCTCTATCCTCTAACATTGCAACTGAGACTAAATTTTTCTTCAAACTTGGTACATGAATTACATATTTTAATTGAAAGAGTTTACCTGACTGCCTCTGGAAGGTAATGGTACCTATCTCGGTAGCACTGTACCGCCCGTCATCACCCATTTCAATATTCATCTGGATATCCTTCTCCTCCAAGTCACTGAAAAGTTCCTTGTCCCCCGTCATGTGAAAGGAAGTACCACTATCCAAGTACCACCCCGATCACAATGCACTTGACACCATGCATGCGATCAATGAGAAGTCAAGCTCAAATTGCAAGGCAAGGACCTCACCAGCTACAGATCTAGCAGCCTTATTGTTCTTCTTATTTTGTGGATAATTAGTAGAAAAATGCCCATGCTCATGACAATTAAAACACTTCACCTTGGACATGTCATTCTTCTTGCCATTTTCACCGACCTCAAAGTTGGAATGGAATTTCTTCCTCTTCCCCTTCTTCGCCTTGGTATCCAAACCGAAATCTTCTTCACCTTCATTCTTAGATGAAGATCCATCTTTGGTATTCCGTCTAAACTCTTCCTGCACCAAATTCGACCACAGTCATTCCCAATCTGGCAACTTTTCCCTTCCATTGACAGAGTCTTGATAACTATGCCAACTCTTGGAAAGTCCTAGGAGAGCTAGGCTCACCAAATCATCATCAGTGATAGTTATTCCTACACTCCCAAGTTCATCCCAACATTGGACAAACTTTGTTAAGTATATCGGAATAGTGTTGTTCTTTTCCATCTTGATCTTCCTGAGTTTATCTTTGAGCGCCAATTTCCTATGGTCGTTGTTGCTTTGGAATAGATACGTCAAAGCCTTCCACATTGCATAATGTGTGGCTTTCCCATGGAGGCTTGAGACAATGTGGTCTCATACTCCCTCCAACGAGATCCTACTCCCCTTTGCCACTTTCCTTTGCCATGCATCAATATTTGCAGCATCTGGCTTAGGAACATATTTTTCAATGAATTCCTTCAAGCCATTGTCTTCAAGTACTGTCTCCATCCTGTCCTTCCAAGAAATTTAGTTCGATCTTCCCTCGAGTGCATACTCTAACCTCAAACCATTGAAATCCATTTCAATCTTGAATCAGCTGTAGCACCAGGAAAGTCTTTCTACAAATTTTAATTCTATCCAGTCACAAACTCAGCTCCTGCTTCACTTCTGAAATTTCCTTTGATGTGATACCTGTAGAAAATTTATAACACAGCTATGATACCATGTAGAAAATTTATAACACAACTCTGATACCATGTAGAAATTATACAATATGCATGTATATCTTGGATTCACCCGATCTAACAATGTACTAAAGTTAAATACTAAATCGCTTCTACAAATATTTTGCGGAATTAAAAAACACAATCGCTAATCACATGAACATGAAGAAATATCAATTGCACACAACACAGATAATTTCCCGGGGAAAGCTTACAGCTAAAAACCCCACTATCTTCTATTGTATATTAAGCATGGATCATGAAACAAATACAATGTCTCTCTTCTCACGAGAGCCTCCAACATTCAGCGATATATCTCACGCTGATCCATACAAAATCGGGCCAATTCTCAGCCTGTCTTCAGCCTGCCTTGCTCACGCAGTCCCTGATGAATGTAATCCCTAATCACAAGGAATTTTAGCCTTCCTCAACTCTATTGAGTATCATGGGCATCCTGTGGTGTTTTAACTACACCTGGTAGTTAGCTAATATCACAACTGATAGTTACACTTCCCTTTCACCTAGATCTCAACTAGGTCTCCATTAGAATTGACATGCATGGAGCTAATAATAGTAAATCCTCAGTTGCATGTGAGATCACTTATTTGAATTAAATAATATTTAATTCACTTGATCTCTCACTAGTGTATCTTCAGTTACAACTAGCAGAACTGAGTTTAACTCACTTAACTGAGTTAAACAGATTACATCCTGCATTAACTAATGCACCACTACACTTCGAACTCTGTTACAACTATAATTACTCTGCATGCCTCACCAACTACCCTCAACTCGAAATCCACTAGCTAACTGAGTTTATAACTCTCAGTTAACTATTAAAATTTATCATTGAGAATATATTATAGTTTATTTTCCATCTTAATTAAGGGATAACTAAAATATACATGCACCAAAATAACCCTGTGGGCCCCACCCTAGTGTAGGTGCTTAATGCAACCAATTTCTTAATGCACTAGGCATAGGTGTTGAATGTTGTTTCCAAATGTCAATTTCATTGTTTCTTGTTGCAAAGTTCAACAAGAATTTTACGACAGATGTACCTTATCACTCGGAGACAGAATATATGGCTGATTCAAACCCTCAAGGTAATTACTGAATACAAGCCCTTTCTATCCCACTAGAATCCCAATGTTGTCCTTTCATCCTCTGCGTTAGCCTCTCCTACCCAACATAGCCTCTGAAAAACATAAGTTTCCTCTGTATCACCCTATGGGGCTCAACGTTGCCTCTGTGCCACCCGAAATGCCTTACGTCAGCCCCTACGTTGTCTCTGCGTCAACCTGGCTGGGTTGCGTCCCTCCTACTGGCCTCTGCATTACCTGGTATGGATCTACCTCTCTAATTATGTATTCTCAACCTCATATCAGTGTAATCCCTCACCGATCTGCCCCTCACCAGCACTGCAAGCTCACTCGAAAATTCTCAGCAAACAACGCCCCAAAATTTCGACTTAGCTCAAGTGTTACGGCAATGTGTGCGTTCTCCAACTAACCCCAAGCCTTCCTTTAATACTTTTCTTGTTGATAAATTAATGGTCGTGATCTAATATCTAATCAACGACTAAGATTAGAAAAATATTAACTCATGTCACTTAGAACATTCTCACCACATGTGTAAATTAATTCACATTAAATTTTTAATTTCCCTAAGTTAGACTTAGGGTCCCCATTAAAAAAGAATTATTTGAATAACTTTTACACCTGGTGGAATTTCTCCAAACAATTTATGGGTCTTGAAGATCTCATGTGTTTTGGCCCCTTCACAAAGTTTTAAAGCTAGAGCACATTCAATGCTACCCAAAATCTCAACAATTTCTTTGTTTGTAGGGTTATATGCAGTAACCTTCTCGACCAACATCCATATATAACAACAAAAGTGAATTACAAAACATCCAAATCCCGAATGTATCACACTCAATCCTCCATATACCTACTTAACAAATGTATAACACACAAAACATATCAAAACTAATGTGCAACATATAGGTATCACCATTTATAGAAGAATGAGTTTGAATGTATGAAACTAACAACATTTGGAGAAAATCATAGTTATCGATTCAAACGAGAACTTTATTGATTACTCTGTCTTTTGAGGTAGCAAAAAAATCATTTGATTTTAAAAAGTTTCAATTCAAACTCTACACCTTATTTTTTTTTTACCATAATTTTGACTCTTTAAATTTTCTTATGCATTGAGTATGAACATTTTTTTTAAATGTTAATGATTTCCATGCTAATTTGGAAAAGTGTTAATGTATCATCAACCCCCTTTTTTAGAGGGCCGATTTTTTACACTTTAAATTTTCTAATGTATTAAGTGTGGATACTTTTTTTATATGTTGGTGATTTTCATGGGGATTTTGAAAAGTATCAACATTTATTTTTAAGGCATATTTTTGACACTTTAAATTTTCTCATGTCCCAAGTATGCACAATTTTTTTTTAAATGTTGATTATTTAACCATTTTTCAAATTGTCATAATCATTTTCTTGTTTCTCGTCCTAAGATGTTTATTTTTTAAGGGTTTTCCAAACATGTATTTTTGTTTTTCTTTAGAATGTTTTTTATAATGAAATTTTAATTTTTTTTTTGCAAAGTTTAAAAATCGTAATAACATTAATATTTTGAGGTTAATATTTTTTATTAATTTATATATCGTTAATTAATACTTCAATACACATAGTAATTGTCACTAAAAAACAACAATTTTAAACACTTTGACAAAATATACACTTTTTGCATATAGATATTAAAAAAAGAATTTCAAGACCTTCTCGCTAAAAATGACATGTTAAATCAATTATTTTTATGAAAAAATTTAATAAAAAATTTGAAAAATAACAAATTTCATGAAATTTTTATGAATTTTATATCCAAATATAATGGCAAATAAAAATAACAAAAAATAATATTAAAAAAATAAAACATACAATTTTATAAAAACAATAAAAAATTAAAAATTAAAATCCTCAAGAATAAAATAAAATTAAAAAAAATAAAAAAATTGTCAATAAAATAACATAAAAATTGCATCCCAAAAAAATTTAAAAAGTTGAAAATAAACTAAAGAAAATAAAACATTATGTAAAAAGAAAATAAAAAACATTAAAAACAACATATTATTATTAAAAAATAATTAAAAAATATTAATTTAATAACATTTTAAGAAAATAAAAAATAAAATAAAAAAACATATTATTAAAAAAATTAAATTAAAAAATAAGATAAAGTATTATATTTTTAAATTAATTAAATTTTAAAAAAAAGGGTGAGGCCTAAGGGTCACCAAATTTTTTATTTTTATTTTTAAATATAATTTAATTATTTTTTAATTTAAATATTTTTATATGAGATTGTTTTTCATATTAATCACATCATTGAGATTTGGACGACATTTCGAATCATCTAATGTGGTTCATCCTCAAGACAAAGGTCGACGTTTCAAACCATCTGGTTCATCCTCGGGACAAAGGTCGACGTTTCGAACCATCTAATGAACCACATTAGATGGTTCAAAATGTCAACCAAATCTCAATGATGTGAATAATCCGAAAGACAATCTCATATAAATATGGATCACAAAAGTCTAAGATTTAGCATTTTAAATTTTTTATAATATTTAAAAAAAAAAAATTGATTTTCTTTTTTTAATTTCTTATAATCGTTTTTTCTAATTTATTTTTTATTTTTTAATTGTTTTTTTAATATATTTGTTAATTTTTGTTATTTTTTTTAATTTTAACTTTATTATATATATATATATATATTGTTTTTATTTTATTTTATTTAATTTTTTAATTTATTTTCAAATTTCCAATTTGCTTTATTTATTTTTTTAATTTGAAAAACTTGAAAACTATTTCTCCAAAATTTATTTTGTATATATTTTTAATTTTTGATTTTTTTTTCTTTTTAATTACTATTTTTTTTATTTGTTTTAATATATTGTTTTTTTTATTAGTTAATATTTGTTTAAACAATTTTTTTTTACCCTTTTTTTCAGTCTTTTAATTTTTGTTTTGTTTTTTATTTTTCATTTTTATTTATTTATTATTTTATTTTATTTGCAGAGTTTGTGTGTTGAAATTTGCAACAAGAGACAGTGAAATTGGCATCCATAAACAACATGAAAACACCTACACTAGTGTGGGAGCACAGGTCATGTAATGATGGGTCCTAATGATACATTAGTGTGCAAGCCAATTTATTTAATAAATTGAAAATGTGTCTAATTTAATTATCCCTTAATTAAATTGGACAATAAATTGTAATCTTATCTCATAAACACTTGTAATAGTTAACTGAGTGTGATAAACTGAGTTAGCTCATGAATTTCGAGTTGAGGGTGGTTGGTGAGGCATGTTGAGTGATTCTATGTGTTTTAGAGTTCAAGTTGCAGTTAAGTGCATGAGTTTAATGCATGATAAATCAGTTAACTCGGTTAAGTGAGTTAAAGTCATTTGAACTAGTTGTAACTGTTTGTTGCACTAGTGAGAGATCAAGTGAATTAAATCAGATTTAATTCACATGCAATGATTTTTCATGCAACTGATGATTTACTATTAATAGATCCATGAATGTCAGTTCCAGTGGAGACCCATTTGAGACAAAGGTTAAAGGGAAGATGGCCATCAATTGTATTATTAGCAAATTGCCCAGATGCAGTTAAAAAACCACAGGTTTTCCCATGATACTTGCGTAGTTGAGAAAGGCTGAAATTTCTAAGGAATAGGGATTGCATTCCTCATTAATTGTGTGAGCAAGGCAGGCTAAGGACAGGCTAAGAATTGGCTAAGTGTTGGCCCGATTTTGTCTGGATTAGTGTGAGACAGTAAAGAGAGTGCAACAGATTCTTGTGAGCAAGAATGCATTGTATTGTTTCATGATTCCTTGGTTCATTATACAATATCTATAGAGGGGTTTTGAGCAGGTTGCTTTCCCCAGGAAAAATATCTGTGTTGTGGATTGATTTGCTTATTTATTTTACTTGGTGTGATTGTGAGATCATGTTTAATTTCCGCCGAATTAATTGTTGAAGGATTCAGTATTTTTCTTTAGTATAATGCATGATCAGATTGAATCCATTGGAATACATATTGTTTGTATAATTTCTACATGGTATCATAGCACAGGAAATCACTATAGTGGAGAAGAAATTGAGTTTGTGACTTAATAGAATTCGAATTTGCAAAATTATTCTTGGTGCGACATGCAGATCAGGATCGAAATGGCTTTCAATGGCTTGAGATTGGAGTATGCACTCAAGGGCAGTTCCAATTATATTGGTGGAAAGATAGGATGCAGGCAATATTGGAGGACAATGGGTTGAAATAATGCATTGATAATGACATTCCCAAACCCGCTACAACAGATGCTACAAATCTTTATGCTTGGTAAAAGAAGGTTGCAAAGGCAAGGAGGATATTATTGGAGGGAGTCTGAGACCACATTATCTCAAGTCTCCATGGAAAAGCGACTCCATATGCAATGTGGAAGGATTTGAAAAATCTGTTTTAGATCGGTAATGATCTAGAAAATTGGCACTGAAGGAAAAGCTTAGGAAAATCAAAATGGAGAAAGGCGACACTATTCCGAAATATTTAACAAAGTTTTTCCAATATCGGGATGAGCTTGGAGTGTTGGAATTACTGTCACGGATGATGACTTGGTGAGCCTAGCTCTTCTAGGCCTTCCCAAGAGTTGGCATAATTATCAAGACTCTGTCAATGGGAGGGAGAAGCTGCCAAATTGGGAACGACTTTGGTCGGTTTCAGTGCAAGAATAATTCAGGTGGAGTATCAGGGATGGATCTTCATCTAAGAGAGATGATGAAGAAAATTTTGGCTTGGCTGGTAAGGTGAAGAAGGGGAAAGGAAAGAAATCATATTCCAAATCTGAGATAGGCAAAGAAGGCAAGGAGCGTGATATGTCCAGAGTGAAATGTTTTCACTATCACGAGCATGGACATTATGCCACTAATTGTCCACAAAAGAAGAAGAACAAGAAGGCTTCAGGATCTGCAACTGGTGAGGCTTTGGCCTCAGAATTTGAGTTGGACTTCTCGCTCATCGCATGCATGGTGTCAAGTGCGATGGGATCGGTGTGGTACCTGGATAGTGGTTCATCTTTCCACATGATGGGAGACAAAGAACTTTTAGTAGCTTGGAGGAGAAGGACCTCCAAATGCATATCAAAATGGGTGATGATGGGCGGTATAGTGCTACCGGGATCGGTACAGTTACCTTCCAGAGACATTCAGGTAAACCCTTATTATTAAAATATGTAATGCATGTACTAGGCTTGAAAATTTTGGCTTGGCTGGTAAGGTGAATAAGGGGAAAGGAAAGAAATCCTATTCCAAATCTGAGTCCGGCAAAGAAGGCAAGGAGCGTGATATGTCCAGAGTGAAATGTTTTCACTATCACGAGCATGGAAATTATGCCACTAATTTTCCACAAAAGAAGAAGAATAAGAAGGCTTCAAGATCTACAACTGGTGAGGCTTTGGCCTCAAAATTTGAGTTTGACTTCTCGCTCATCGCATGCATGGTGTCAAGTGTGATGGGATCAGTGTGGTACCTTGATAGTGGTGCATCTTTCCACATGATGGGAGACAAAGAAATTTTCAGTAGCTTGGAGGAGAAGGACCTCCAAATGCATATCGAAATGGGTGATGATGGGCGGTATAGTGCTACCGAGATTGGTACAGTTACCTTCCAGAGACATTCAGGTAAACCCTTATTATTAAAATATGTAATGCATGTACTAGGCTATGATGTGGTTTTCAATGAAGGGAAAGCTTTCCTTCGAAACAAAGCCACAAGACAAGCCAAGAAGATTGGGATTCATGTGAATAATCTCTATAAACTTGATGTAGATGGTTGCACAGCATTGATGGGTAAGGCAAACAAAGTGGTTAGTCAGGATGAGGGTGAGTTGTGGCACAAGAGATTAGTCCATCTACACCACGGAGCTTTGAAGGTCATGCAACATATTTCTATGGGGCTTCCAAAGGGTACTCTTGCGGAGATAGACACATGCAAGGGATGGACCATGGGGAAGTGTGAGAAAGCCATGTGATTTTGCCTTGAGAGGGAGCTTGATTTGCATGCAGATGAGGAACTCTTGGTTCCTAAGGATGAGCCTCAAGATGTGGACCAACCACAAGATGAGGATCATGGAGTGGCAGAAACCACTCAAGCAGAGACCTCCAGGAGGGGTGAATTTTGATCCAGAAGGGCAGAGAGAGTACATGCAGCTATACCTCCAGGTGTGAGGTGGGGCGATGTGCAGAATTAATCCCAAGAAGAAATTGGGCAAGGTCCTAGAGATTGTGTGTCTCATGGATCGAACCTGGTTATGAGGAGCCCACAATACAACAGTAGCAAGATCAGTTAGATTGATGTAGTCATATGTCAAGAAGACAGAAATCAGAGTGACAGGTGTTGGATATGGGAGTGCATATAAGAGTTGGCAGCAGTGCAAAGTGCATGGATGCAGATATCAACAGTGCAGGGAGTCCAATAGACATGTGCAGTAGCTAACAACAGTCAGAAGATTCTGATAATAGATGCATTATACTAATTCAGTTGTTTGGAGGCTATTCAGTTTCAGAAGTGTTGCATGCAAGAGTTTCATGTGCGCATGCAAGGACATTCCAAGGTACCAGATCAGGAAAGATTGATTCCTTTCTTATTGAGAGGGAGTGTTGAAATTTGCAACAAGAAATAGTGAAATTGGCATCTAGAAACAACATGACATCACCTACACTAGTGTGGGACCATAGGTCATGTAATGATGGGTCCTAGCGATACATTAGTATGCAAGCCAATTTATTTAATAATTTGGAAATGTGTCTAATTTAATTATCCCTTAACTAAATTGGATAATAAATTGTAATCTTATCTCATAAACACTTGTAATATTTAACTGAGTGTGATAAACTTAGTTAGCTCATCAATTTCCAGTTGAGGGTGGTTGGTGAGGCATGCAGAGTGATTCTATGTGTTTTAGAGTTCAAGTTGCAGCTAAGTGCATGAGTTTAATGCATGAGAAATCAGTTAACTCAATTAAGTGAGTTAAAGTCAGTTGAACTAGTTGTAATTGTTTGTTGAACTCGTGAGAGATCAAGTGAATTAAATCAGATTTAATTCACATGTAATGATATGTCATGAAACTGATGATTTACTATTGATAGTTGCATGCATGTTAGTTCTGGTGGAGAGCCAGTTGAGACAAATGTTAAATGAAAGTTGACTATCATTTGTATTATTAGCAAACTGTCCGGATGCAGTTAAAACACCACAAAATTTCCCATGACACTTTCACAATTAAGAAAGGTTGAAATTCCTAAGGAATAGGGATTGCATTCCTCGTGAATTTCATGAGAAAGGAAGCCTGAAGATAGGCTGAGAATTGTCTAAGTGTTGGCCCGATTTTGTCTAGATCATTGTGAGACAGTCAGGCGAGTGCAGCAGATTCTTGTGAGCAAGAATGCATTGTATTATTTCATAATTCCTTGGTTCATTATACAATATAGATAGAGGGGTTTTTAGGAGGTTGCTTTCCCCAGGAAAAATATATGTGTTGTGGATTGATTTGCTTCTTTCTTTTACTTGGTGTGATTATGAGATCGTGTTTAATTTCCACAGAATTAATTGTAGAAGGATTCAATATTTTTCTTTGGTATATTACATGATCAGATTGAATCCATTGGAATAAATATTGTTTGTATAATTTCTACATCGTTTCGATCCTCTACTAGCAACCCGAACCCATTATGTGTTGATTTGATAGTTGATTTTAAAGTTTTTGTTACAATAGATCAAGTCTGCCCCCCAAAGTGTGTCAATTTCATGGTTGATTTTTAATATTTCATTGCAATAGGTCAAGTTCGCCTACACAACATGTCAATTTGATGGCTGATTTTTAAATTTTCATTATAATGCGTCAAGTTGTCTTAGGCTAAGATTTTAAAATAGCTATACTTTTAGCATTTAAAAAAGAAATTACTCTTGGTATATTGATTGTTTCTTCCAGGTGTTCACTTTTAAGGGTTTTTTTAGTCATATAATTTTTCCATGATGCCATGGTTGAAATATATTGAAAGCTTAAGGTTTTTTGTAGTCGTGATATTTGGTTTTAATTCCATGGTTGAAATTTTTTAAAAATTTTAAGGTTTCTCTTAGTCACGATATTTTATCTTTAATGCTATGGTTGAAAACAATTATAAGTATTTTATTTTTAACGCCATGACAGAAAATTGTTGGAATTTTAAAGCTTTTCAGAGACATGATATTTTATCTTTAATGTCATGCCTGAAAATTGTTGGAATTTTAAGGTTTTTCAGAGTCTTGATATTTACCCAAAAAAAAAAGACGTTATTCCAACATTAACACTTCTGTTTCAAGATGTTTTTTGAGCCAAAAATTTTGGTTTTTATTAGCTTTTACTATCGTTTTTAAAAAATGTTGAAGAATTATCTCGAAAAAAAAATTGGTGATACAGAATCAACACTTTTCGTGTTCACGTTGTTTTTCATGTTTTTTGGGGTTTTTTTGCTAGAGTTCTCATTCTAAGGTAATAGTTATCGTTTGATCAGTAATTTTTTTCAATACCCTCTCCTGCGCAAAAGTCTTAGCTTTATCCATCCCTTACTAAATAGCGGTGCCCATGTTGGTTATCTTTTCTTTGGTCGCCTGCATTATTTATTTGATTCACATCAATAAGATTGATCCTTCACTTGAAATATGACATAGATTCTATCCAAACTAATTTCTCAACTCGAATAGTGCACCCTTTAACAACAAAAGATCCAATCACTAGACAATGCAATCATAAATATTTTCAAGAAACAGGATTGCCTCAAACAACTGTCATTGTGAAAGGATTCAGAAATTAGGTTATGTTGCACAATAATTGACAACGTGTCAAGCAATGGCACTATGGGGTGCCTTTAAAAAGCATCCACGTACCAATTCTCCCATCATGATTGTATATTTGAACATATGTATGTCACACCATCATGGTATTGATTTAGGTGTCAAAATTAAATATCTATTTAAGCATTACATTAAAATATAGTTAGTTGTAGTTAGAGTCTAGAGTGGTTACCTACATTGCTATGGAATATAATTGTTTTTTTTTGGGATATGCTTAATACCATGATGTTGTTATCATGATGGCATGAGATTGGATGGAGGTTTTATTGAGAGTTTTGTGATTTGTTATTTATAATACTAATACATTTTTAAAATTAGAATATGGAACAATAAATGTTTAATTTAACTGTCAGATGTTTTAGATTTTTTGGAGGAGTTTGATTATATAAGCTTTTGTTACATTATGATTTTTAGTTGATTAAAATGTGTATTTAATACATAAATGGGTTCAGATCTATGAAAAACTCTTCATTTAATCGAATTGTGTAAATTTTAGGATCAAACTTATGTTTCCGACAAATCTCTACCAAGTATAAAGCAATAAAGTAAAAATATCTAATATGGAAAAATATATCATAACTCACTTGTCAAATAGTAGTGAGGACAACCACCGTTGGTTGCTATCTGTGAATTTAGGCACACTCGTCACCATTCTTCCAAGAAAACTATGCCACATGGAATTACCCATTGATGGTTTGTATCGAGCCAGACTTTCACTTCTACCAAATGCTTGTGGGTATTAGGTTGTTAACCCGTTTCCTTAAGTCCAATGAAGACAAGCTCTTACCCAAATAACATCAGTTTGAAGGCATTCTCTGCACCTAAAAATATTTAATATGTAAAATAAATTTAAAATATTAAAAAATAAATAAAACAATCATTTAAAACAATTTATTTTAAAAATAAAACAAATTTATGTAAATCTTTTATTAATAAAAAATATAAATAACGTATTTTTACTTTTAAATTCTTGTAAATATTCATTACAAAAATTAACATAAATAAGTTTATGTTTTTTTTTTCTTTTTTAATATTGTTTTTTTTTTTGGTTTTTTTTTAATTACGTGTAAGGGGTTACTATTTGGAAACAACTCCCCTAGCTGCAACTCCCCTAGTTGCCACTGTGTCCATGTTTGAGCCATTGGATTAAATGTCCAGGTTTGAGCCATTGGATTAAATGTGAGACGATTGAAATATCAAGTAAATATTTTTATATGTGTTTTTTATAATCTTAGGTTTTATCTTTTTAATAAGTTAGATTGAATTTACATTTTTGTGATGATAGGAAGGTTGTAATGTCATGTTTAACATTTTGACTATGTCAAATTACACAAAATTAAAAATAAAAGTAACTTAAATAAAAATATTGACATAATGTAATGAACATTTTAACTAGTTCAAAATACAACAAAAAATAAAAATAAAAATAATAAAATAATGATAAACTATAAATACAGCCCATGGTATTGACCCATGGTATTCATGTGGAATGTAGTTTCTTTATAAGGGGGAACTAAGATGGCCTAAATCAATGTTAACTCTGGATCTAAACTAATTATTTAATATAAAAAAATTTGAATGTTTATAACCATTATTCTTTTAAAATTTTACTTAATAAAATGTATCGAAATTTCCATACATCCAAATATACATAGTTTTTTATTGTTCTATATTGTTTTTGTTATAACTATTTTATTATTCCAAAAATACATGGTTTTTTTGTTATATATTATTTATGTTACAATTGTTTTATCATTCATGAGTATTATTTCTTAATATATAAAAAATTAAATTAATAATGATTTTTTTTTTAAATATGTGATTTTTTTAAATTTCCAAATTATTTCAGAGGACGTGATTTATCTTGAGGAATGCACTGCGTAAACCCCTTATACTTAAAATACTAAGAGTAAAGGGATCTCTTCTTGAATGGTTCATGAGGCACAATGGTTGCTAAGGTTTTGCAAATGGGGTAGCAAGCTAAGTGGGCTTGATTGTGGGGAAAACTCCACAGTTAAGCACGCTTGAGACAGAGGAGTTCTGGGATGGGTGACCTCCCGGTAAGTCCTGTTACTGGGTGCAAGCCCCGGAAGTGATGATTGATGCTATGTGATTCATTTCACTAGTTTCAATCCCACTTCTTCACCCCTGTGAGCATCACCTAATGCAATGAGTGCTAAGTGGACTATTCAACAATCATGAGAAATTAGTCAGTTGCGACTAAATCTCATGGAAATGGTCATAGATGAATGACTAAATTAACGCAGTTGAATCCCAAAAATGATGTATAGTATAATGCACTGCGTAAACCCCTCATACTTAAAATAATGATGAATGTTATTTGAAAACAACTCCCCTAGCTGCCGCTGTGTCCATGTTTAAGCCATTGGATAATATGTTAGACAATTGAGATGTTTTAGACCATTAGATCAAGTAAATATTTTTATATATGTTTTTTATGATGTTAGTTTTTTTCTTTTTAATAAGTTAGATTGAATTTAGGTTTTGGTGACTTTAAGTTAAAAAGTTGTTATTACAATTTTTTTAGATTTTAACCTCAATTTTTTAATAAAAGTTAAATTAAATAAAAATATTGACATAATGTAATGAACATTTAACTAGGTCAAAATACAATAAAAATAATAATAATAATAAAATAATTATAAACTATAAATACAGCCCATGGTATTGACCCATGGTATTCATGTGGAATTTAGTTTCTTTATAGGGGGAACTAAGATGGCCTAAATCAATCTTAACTTTGGATCTAAACTAATTATTTGATAAAATTATTTCTAAATGTTTATAACCATTATTCTTTTAAAATTTTACTTAATAAAATGTATCTGAATTTTCATACATCCAAATATACATAGTTTTTCTTGTTTGTATTATTTTTTTTACAACTATTTTATTATTCCAAAAATACATGGCCTTTTTTTGTTATATATTATTTATGTTACAACTATTTTATAATTCATGAATATTGTTTATTAATATATAAAAAAATAAATTAATAATGAATTTTTTATAAATATGTGATCTTTTTTAAATTTCTAAATTACTTGAGAGGACCTGATTTATCTTGAGAAATAATGATGAATGTTCATAATTCTCATTTCTTAAATAACACTAAATTTACCTTTAAAGGGTTCAGTAACAATTGTTTGTATCAAAGTCCAGGATACAGAAGAAAGAAGACATGGTGAAGTGAAGCTTCCAACCTTACAACAAGCCCTAAAAATGCATAATGTTGAATGTATGGAATCCATTTTCCCTAATACACATGAAAAATGCAATGAAAATATTGGAATTTGGAAAATGTCACGAAGCTTATCTCATGTTCCATTCATTTAGATCTGAAGTATATGGAAGAAGAAAAGCAAGATAATGGATACTTATCAAGAATGTATGATTCTTTAGAAGGAAACGAGGTTGACAAGGCTATGGAGGACGAAATAGCAGAATTAAAAACAGAAGAGGACTCTTTAGAAAATGGGTTACTCAAGGATTTTAGAATCGATATGAGCTACATTATCTCACTAATTCAAGCAAGTGCTCAAAAAGAGACAGACAATAGTAATATAGAGACAATTTATCCATAAACAAGAGAAAGCTAGAATTATAACCTGAGATAGATTATGGGAAGAGAAGCATTCCAATTGTAAGGAGGACTTACCTATTGCAATCAGTTGAAAAAAAAGGTGTCTCTAAAGGGTCACTTGGGGAGGAATCTACTATTTAAAATATCGGGAAAATAATTTCATTTCAAAACAAAAATGTACTATCACTAGGGAAGGGAGTTATTACATTTAAAATTTGTTCCCATTCTTCTCACTACAAAATTTGATTGTTGCTTTTTATTTGAAGGGAAAATAAATGATCTTTAAAAGGCACTAAAGTCTTGAATGACTATCCTTAAAGAAGTCGTTAGATTCCGTGATTATGAGCTAATTTTTTCTTCTTACTTTTGGGTCTTCATGATGTTTGTTATTCTGAATAAGGTGAAAAGTTCCAAACAAGTGGAATATTGGCCGTTCAAAGAGGTGTTATGGAAATATGATTGTCCCCAAGGGTTAAAAAGGGCCCAAATGTCTCTTATCCACAAAATTCAAGATTAAGATAACTTTGTGCTCTATGTTCAAATGACAGGTGAAGGTGGATTTACCATACTTAAGCTTCTTAGTAGTCTCTTATGAGGTACAACATGTCATAGTGATAAGTTTTTATTCCATTAAATAATTCTAGCTGTAGAGCAGAGTCAGAGTTCTAGGAGTATTATCAGAGGAATTCAACATTGTGAATGTGATAGAAGCAAATAATTTTATGGAAGGGTGAAGCATGCCCAACTTGGTCATAAAAACCAAGTGCATCCTTCATGCAAAAAAAGAAAAACATGCAGATTTCGTCATATAGAGGTCTTGAGTACTTTGGCCAAAATGTCTCATCCATTATGAAAAACACATCTTACATGCAATTAATAACAAAGAAGTTGTTCCACATCAATTACCAAATATGGATATTGTGACTTGAGGTCCAGTAAACATAATTCTCCACCCCTTATTCTGGAGGATCAGTTGGAGCTGAGAAAGTTCCTACTACCTCTTCTTTCTTATATGTTATTATTTCCTATACCACAACCTTACGGCGTTTCCTTTGCAACATGTGATGCAATTGCTAGTTAAGATTATTTTTTGAATACAACTTTTGTAAATTTAACACTTTTATGTATATAAATTTTGAGTTGTCTTTAGTGAGATTTTTTGGAAGTTTTTTTGGTGGATTTCTGGTTCAATTTTTCTAAAATCCGACAAGAATTTATTGAAATCACAAGCTTTTTGGGTAACCCCTGCACAAAAGAAGTGCACTACAAGATTCCACTTAAAAAATTTCCACAGAATTTCGGCACCGAAAAGTCTAAAAAATCACACTAAAAATAACTCCTATAAATTTTGTTTATTATTTTATAAAATTTAATTGTTTATATAATATTTTCCTTTCATAAATATAATTTTTTTTTTGGTAAATTAGGCTATTCTATATTAATTCGAGAAAAGAAACATTACATATGCTACAGGCAGGTTGGCAAGTTGCACTTAACCAATCCCAACCTTAGTTGCTCAGTTTCAGGGCTACCTCCATGGAGGAAATCAACCCGAAAAGTACTTGAGACAGGAAATTACAAAATGCGCATCAGCGCTGATGTATCTAGATATTACAAAGTATGTAGAAACAAGAGTATAGCTTGATATTCCTTGGTGGTAGCATGCTTGACAAAAACCAAGGAAGAATTGAGTAGCTTCGCAGTCCTCAATCTTCAGCTTCATCATCACTATCAGGGACTTCCTCTTCTATGGGGCAGGCATACGCTTGCGCAGCTGCTTCCTCAGAATCTTCCACTGGACGCATGGGTTTGGGCACATGTGCACAGAGGATGGGGGACTTTGGATCCTCAACATTAGGGATGCGCGTCCAAGTGCCTTCAAAACCCTTAATCCAAACATTAGTTTCATCATCTTCCTCCACCTGAGCAGGCAACAGATCAGTCTTGCGAGGTGGGGGGTGCACCTAGTGTGCGATGGTAGACTTCTGGAGGCCACAATTACCTCTATGCGCAACTTGCACCAGAACTTCTTCCTCCTGCTCAGAATCGGGGCTCTATCTCACAAAGCTGCCTAAGGAGTAGCCTTCAATAGAATCCAAACGGTTGTCCTCTCCACGGTGGTAACATCTGGGGAGAGCCCCTCTCTGTCCACCTCAGATGATTCTTTGGCACAATTTGGGAGACATTGCTCGATGAGGCAAGGGAGAGGCTTCAAAGGAAGGGTGCACAGCAGGGGAACAAACAATGTCGAAGACAAGGCGAGCGGAGGGGCCAGAGATGAGATGCACAGACTGGGTAGTCGCAGCACATATGGGTCTACACAGCGCTGGGCAGAGGGTTGTGCAGCGAGCTGGAGTCGAGGGGTGCCAAAGCAGAATCAAAAGGAAAGACAAAGGGAATTTACTGTGGGTTTCTCTGGCATGAGGGATCATCCTTTTATAAGGTCAGGGACACATGCGAGGGGGATGGTAATGAGTGAGCCTCGCACGCAGCTACGTGCCATAACCAATTTCCTAACCAGGCTCGAGGGAAGAGTGATGGCCGATATTTAGTTCAATCCTATTAATCATTTGTGATTATTGTTGCAGAGGGGTACCCTAGAGAGGGTAGTGTTGTACCCAACGTCTCATCATCATGCCTTATCCTGTTTGTCTCATGCGGATGGCTAATGGTTTGAGGATCTGCATTAGGTGAGGCTCTGTGCAGAAAATCTTTGTCCTCAAGGGTATGAGAGAGATGATTATCATTCATGCCACTTCTGTCACCCACATCCAGAAGTCCTTTCATAAATATTATTTTATATCTTTCTTTATATTATATTTTGTTATTGTATTCCAACTCTTTAAATAAAAAACTTTGACTTCAGTTAAAAATTCTTACACATATATATGAATTTTATAATAAAATTGACAATTATTGAATTCCAATTCCAATTAAACTACTTTGACTTGAAAAATACTCAAACCATTTCCTTTTAAATTTCATTTAATATATTTAAAATAAATTGAAATTTTAAAATATTTATTAAATTACTAATATTTTAACATTTTAAAGCAAACTTAGGATAATATCCCTATAATATTTTTTTAATTTAAAAGTAACAATTAAAAAAAATAATATACTACATGGTTCAGTAAACCATATTTGATAATTATATAAAGATATAAAAATTAAAAAATTATAGAATTCTTTTAATTTTTAAATAGATTTTCTGTTACGTTTTATTAATGTTTTTTCTTCTTATTATAAAATTTAAATCAATAAAATATTAAAATATACTAGTTAATCTAAATTTTTACTATACTTCAATGAGTAATTTCTATTTCCATTGTTATTTAAGTAATGAGAATTTTAATTCTGGTTCTCTATAATATAAATAAATAATAACTAAATATCTTCATATTAATATTTCTTTCTTATTTCTTTATCTACTCATTCATTAAATTTTCCAATAAGTACATCTTGATGACACTCATTCTTATTTATAAATTTTCAAATTTTCCTTCTATAAATGGGGTGACTATTGTTTTTCAAGCCATAAATTATTTAACGTTGATACGCAATATATGCCACACATTTAAATCTAAAATAAAACAGTAATAAATTAGTAAGCATAATTTTGATAATAATTTTTTGATTTAATGATATTTATCTTCCTTGCAATCAATTGCAAGGCACTACACTTCAAGTAGAAAGTATAATACTTACACATAATATTAAACGTGAAACAACATCAATTAGGTGATGTTGGGTGGATAAACATCACATTGAATAGTATATCCTTGTAATGTTGGGTTTGATATATTGGGTGAGAAATGACTAGTTAGGTTAACCATGTTAAATAATAGTAGTTAGATAGAAAATGTAATAATAGTGGTTGGATAGAAAATATGATGATATTTATTAGATTTTTTATTATTTTAATTGAATTTGTATGTTTTATATTTATCAATGTTTGTAATAGTGAAGTTTTATATTGGTAGTTGTTAAATTATTAGATTTATAATAATAAAATTTATTTTGTTATTATTTTAAAGTATTACCATTGTAAATTTTTAATATTTATAACTTTTTAGATTATTAAAATTAAAATTATTTAATATTTATAGTTTTTTTTGGATGTTAAAATTAAAATTATCTAATAATTAAATAGAAATTTTTAAAAAAATAAATTTTGTTTATTGAAATAATAATTAATGTTTTTTGAAATTATAAATTTTTAATAATATAATAAAGTTAATTTTTTGGAGATTTAATTGGTGATAAAGGTGAAAATGAAGTGTTATGTGCAATATGGTTTGAGGTTCAAATCTCCATGTTTCATTTTTTCTTACAAAAGGGGCATACATATGCACTTATAGATTATGGTGGTAAAAAGCTTTTTAATACATGAAATTTCAATTTTAATTTTTAAACTTTTATTAATTGAAATAACTATTCATATTTTATGAAATTGTATTTTTTTAATGTAATAAAAATATAGTTATTAATTATATAAGCTATTACAATCACATTTTTTAATTCTTAAGTCTGTAATTCTTAATTTTACTTTTTGAAGTGCAATTTGTATTTATTGAAATAACTGTTTATTTTTTATTAAATTGCAATTGTTTAATTGTTGTAATAAAATTATAATCATTATTTATTATATTTTTTGCAATTTAAAATTTTAATCTTTAAATTTCAATTTCAATTTTTATTTATTAAAATAACAACTAGGACATCACTACAAAAGACATACCACATGCTCTAAAATCTCCCTCTAACAAAATGTAGTTGTTCTTTTGTCTTCGTAAATGTCAAGCAAATTGTTTTTAGATGTGTTTCACATAACTTGGATGTCCAACTTCCAACAACACCCTTCATCACTTCCTAAATTCAAAGGCCCCCCTCCCTCAAGTCATTGTCCCTTATTGAGGTTGCACACTCCTCGTCATTCTCCTCTTGCTGGAAAAAAACACTGTGGAAGCATATATTCCCCGTCATGGTTATACGTGTCTTGTCACGATACACTTCTATCCCATCTCATGATGCATACTACTATGTAGACTTATGCTGGAGTGAGCTACTCTTATAATTCCCTTTCCACAATCCACATGATGACATTGGTGAAACCGACGCGAAGAATGTTGCACACTAGCAACAAATAAAGAACACATATCATGCATGGCATGTCCATCGTGCACTTGAAAAGCCACCTCTTGTTGACTTTGTTGATGAATTTGTTGGCATTAATGTCAACAAGCTCTTGATGTTGCTGGTGTATGCATGAGTGATGAGTGTGTGGTGATGGATTGATGGTCTTATCTATCCACATTGATGTCAACATAGTTATGACTAGACCTAGTGGAAATGTTTCTCCTGCAGGAGGATGGAGAGCTGCTCATGATGTTGTGTTGTAGCTTGGAGATGTTGCTACTACTGGAAGTTGTTGGAGTGTTACTATAATTGTTGCATATGTCTCTATATGTCTTAGAGACATTGTTTTTTTGCCTCATGGGTTCAGTTGTATGTTTCCTGTGTTAGAGATGCTTCCACTAGTGATGGAGGCAATTGTATGACTTGAGGTTGCTTATACAGAGGATATATATGTTTCTTTAGGTGTTGGAGATGTTGTTGCAGATGTGAGTTATTGAGGTTGTTGCTTAAGGAGCTGGAGGAGTTGGTATTGGTCCCAATGTTGGAAAAATAGGCCTAGTATGTCATAGACTTGTTCTTAGCCTTATTTCATTAGTTGGAGACTCATTGTAGAGGCTTGGAGGAGTGTGCAGGAGAAGAGGAAGATGATTGAACATGTTGCAGAGGTTCTAGGGTGAAGGATTTATTTTTTCACTGATTTTTAGCCCCAATCACATGTAAAGAGGCCTATGGGAGTGGTTGGAAGCTCGAGTCACATGCAGTGCAGGCTCAAGGGAGAGATTATAACTCCAGTCATATGCAAAGCTGTGTTATGGGAGCAGCCAGGGATTTCTCAAGATTTACTCTGGATTTCTTGCACTGTTGAGCTTATTTTTGTGTATTGGCGACATCCTTGATCGAAACTTTTCAGTTTATGGTCGGAAAATTTCGTGGCACCTCTAGAAGCTGATTAAAGTTGTAAGATAAAAAAAAAGAGTGGAGTTAGTGATTGATTGGGTCAATGAGCCGAATCCTAATCAAATCAAGAATATGAACAGGATTCTTGAGCTCAGTAGTTCTGAGTAATTATTGAGTTTAGCACTTGATTTCATCTACATCTTGAAGATAGCTCATTGTGAGATGGTTTATTGTCTAGTGGAGTAGTGTGTGTGAGAGATTAAAGACCATGTTTCTCTAGTGCAAAATTTCTGAAGCAGTTTGAGGTTGTAGCAGCATTTTGCGGTTGTAGCAGCAGTGAGATTAAGTATGTTTTAGCCATAATATTATGAATTGAGTGAGTTTTTGATGTGTGTTTGGAGAAGTGATTGAAGAAATTTCTTTGTTGTTTGTGTGGAGATTTTGATGGCAGCTAGAGTTGCAAATTTATATGAGCTTTGATGATATGTTGTTGTAGTGCTCATGTTGAGAAAGTTTTCAAAGTCCACTCTAAAAACATATGAAATGAGGATTTCATGGAGGTAATGAAGACATGAAGGCTTTGAGTATACATTGAGTTGGAGGATTTGATAGATGGAATATTTTTATCCATCCAATATGATTTGGATAGTCCAATGGCAGTTGGGAGAGGATCGTTGATCGTGGTGGCTTTCAGCGTATGGTAGTCTGTGGATCCGAGAGAAAAACAATTTCCTGTTTGATAGTGTCATCATTTTGTGAAAGAATTCATGTCTTCAAGGCTCATGGAAGTGATTTGATCCATGTATAATTTTCTTAACAAATTATTAAAAGAATTGAGCAATGCAACAACATCAAGGTGTTTTTTTTCCCAGGAAGGGTTTTCCACCAGACATCTTTGTGTCCTTTAGGTGATTGTTGTTTAAGGTTTCATGTTTATTTTGGTGATCTTTTCTATGGTTTTGTGTTTCATTTCATGCATGGTTTAAAATATTAATAATTGGTCAGAAATTTTAAAAGTGCCACACTACTTATTCACCCACCCTCGCCCCCACCCCCCTCTCACTAGTGATCTAGTTTCAAACAATTGGTATTAGAGAGAGGCTCTTGTGTGAATCTTGATCGCCGGAGAGTGGACCTTGGAGATTTTGGCAAATTTTCGCAAATTTTTTGAAATGGATCAACAAGGAATTACAATGCTTCATAAAGGTAAATTTGCAACTTGTAGAGCAAAGTTGGATTCATAATTTCTATCTATTGAGGAAAATATTTTGTTGTCTGTAAAATATGGAGTTAGAGATGTTTTTAATTAAATATAAAAGATATTATTTTTCTTTGAATTCTGAGGTCTAATAAGTTTTATGTGAAGCATTATGATAATTCCAAAGAAATGTTGAACAGGTTGCAAAATTTGTATGTTGGAGGAAAATTGCATTTTTCAGAAATGGAGAAAAATGCAAAGGATTCTACATTTATTGTAGTAACAAATCAATCCTCCTCAGAAGAAGAAGATGAGAGCTCTAGTGATTGAAAAGGGGATGAGGAATCCAAGGTGAAGGAAATAGAAGCTGAGATTCGAAGGCTTATGGAAGAAAATAAAGATCAACGGACCCTGCTGCAAATTTGTGATGAAAAGGAGTCTGCATTCGGAGAAGAAATTTTAGATTTGAAATTTTATTTGCAATAAGGAATGAAGATTGAGATTGTAATGAGGAAGCAATTCAATGAGTTGGAGGATGAATGCCAAATTTTGAAATAATAATTGGAGAGGCTCAAATATAAAGCTCAAGCGTCAACACACAAATCTAAAGTTGTTGGAGCACCTAGATGCAACAAAAATAATGAAAACATCCATGAGTCATGCAAGAAGAAAAAAAATAAGAGAAGGAGACCAATGAAGAAGAATAGAATTTGGAAATGCTACAAGTGTGGAATTTGTGGTCACATAAAAACAACTTTTAGCAATGGAGATATTAATCTCTCTCATCAAAAGAAGCAACCAAAGGAGAGGTTTTTGGGTGTGGAGCCTGATTTTCATCCTGATTCAGAGATCCTTGTTTTAGTTGGATGTATACCCCAGGAAAAATGTACACCCTTGCAGTGGGGGGGACTTGTCCCCCGCGTGGTGTCCGGGGGGGCTGACCCCTCGGCTGGGGGGTCTGGGGACCAGCAGTCCCTCGGCGGGGGTTTCGGGGGCAACGCCCCCGAAGCTAAAAACATATGTAAAATTGCCTTGTAAAAGTATAGTAATTTCTAGTCAATCTGGGCCGTTCATTAGGCAGATGATCTGACGGTAGAAGTTATGTTTATTTTAGGGTTTTTTGCCCTAGAAGGCAACCCCTCTCTTTTTATGAGGGTTTTGTATTGTGGCTGTGTATTCTATGAGCAGGAAATAGATAGGGAGATTGTGAGAGAGAACAGAGGATATTACAGTGGATCTGATGTAGGTTTTGTCTCTTCATTTTGCTGGATAATAGAAAGGAAGGATTGGTTGTTCGGGATGGACGTAGCCCAAACTGGGTGAACCACGTATATCTGTCTCTCTCTAGTTTTATGTGTTTTGTGTGCTTGTATTTTCCACATATTTTATGTGTTGCATTTCTCCGTAATATATAATTTTCTAACAACTGGTATCAGAGCCGAAGGTATATTTAGCTGATAAACTCGTAGGAAAGAAGGGTTCCTGGTTCGAGTGGGAGCAATGGTGGAAGATGGTAAGTTTAGGGTCGAGAAATTTAACGGCCAAAACTTCCTGCTGTGGAAGATGTAGATGGAAGATTATCTGTATCAGAAAGATCTATACCTACCATTGAGTGGAAAAACAAAGAAGCCGACAGCCATGACAGACGCGGAATGGAACATTCTCGATAGAAAGGCACTCGGAACAGTACGGTTGTGCCTTGTGGTGTCAGTCACCTTCAATATTTTGAAGGAAACAACAACAGAGGGTTTGATGCAGACGTTGGCGAAACTATATGAAAAACCCTCAGCCTCAAACAAGGTATTTATTATGAAACGATTATTTAATATGAAGATGTCAGAAGGTGTATCTGTTGCAGACCATTTAAATGATTTAAATACAGTTACCAGTCAATTAAGTTCTGTAGGGGTAAACTTTGATGATGAAGTTAGAGCTTTGTTATTCTTGTGCTCATTGCCAAAGAGTTGGAATAGTTTAGTAATGGCCATTAGTAACTCAGTCTCTAGATCTAGTACTTTAAAGTTTGATGATGTTGTCAGTGTTATCCTTAGCGAGGAAATGCGACGGAAAAGCTCCGGTAAGACATCGGGTAATGCTTTGAGTGCAGAGTCTAGGGGAAGGAGAATGGAAAGAGGAAAGAGCTCAGGATATCGCAGTAAATCAAGAAAAGGCAGACCCGAGTCCATATCGGGGATAGTGTGCTGGAAATGCGGAAAGAAAGGACACCTAAAAAAATATTGTAGATCTCGGAAGGGAAAAGAAGGAGACGCGCAACAAGAAAACAATCATGAAGCAAATGTGATATGTGATGTGTTACAAGATGCTTTGATTCTTTCTTTCAAAAATGTTACTGATTCTTGGGTTGTAGATTTAGGGGCTTCATTCCATGCCACACCTGATAAGAAATATTTTCATGACTATGTTCAACGAGATTTTGGACAAGTTCGTTTGGGTGATGATAAACCCTGTAAAATTGTTGGAATGGGTAAAGTTCTTGTAAAACAACAGAATGGAAACCAATGGCTACTAAAGGAGGTAAGGCATGTTCAAGATCTGAAGAAAAATCTGATTTCAACAGGGCAGTTAGGCGGTGAAGGTTGTGTGACAACTTTCACAGATAAAACTTGGAAGGTCACCAAAGGAGCCCTGGTAATAGCAAAAGGTGAAAAGGTTGGTACATTGTATTTATGCAATGGTATTTCTAACTCTGTTAATGCTTTAACTTCCAAAGGAGCAAATGCAGGATTATGGCATCATAGGCTCGGACACATGAGTGAGAAGGGAATGAAGATTCTTCACTCAAGAAATTTGTTGCCAGGTTTGAAGAATGTTGATTTTGATTTCTGTGAGAATTGCATTTATGGAAAACAGAAGAGAGTCAGATTTCTCAGAGTTGGGAAAGAAAAGAAGAGCGAAAAATTGGAGCTTGTGCATACAGATGTATGGGGACTTGCTCAGGTATCATCTCTCAGTGGCTCTCGTTATTATGTTACTTTTATTGATGATGCAACTAGAAAAACATGGATTTATTGTATTCAGAATAAATCTGATGTATTTGATACTTTCAAGAAATGGAAAGCTTTGGTTGAGAGTGAGACAGGAAAGAAGTTGAAGTGTCTCAGATCAGACAATGGAGGTGAATATTGCAGCAAAGAGTTTGATAGGTACTGTTCAGAGCATGGAATTCGTAGAGAGAAGACAGTTCGAAGAACACCACAAGAAAATGGTGTGTCAGAAAGGATGAACAGAACAATCATGGAGCGTGCAAGGTGCATGAGATTGCATGCAGGATTGCCTTTACAATTTTGGGCAGATGCTGTAGATACCGTTGTTTATCTAATAAACAGAGGGCCTTCAAGTTCCTTGGATGGTGGTATTCCAGAGGAAGCATGGACAGGTAAAAAGGTAAACTACTCTTTTTTAAAGCCTTTTGGTTGTGAGGCCTTTGTCCATATTAATAAAGAAAATAAAACAAAGCTTGAGGAAAAATCAAAGAAATGTACCTTTATTGGATATGGTGTTAATGATTTTGGTTATCGCTTATATGATTATGAAAATCACAAAATCATTAGGAGCAGAGATGTAATATTCAATGAAAAGGTCTTGTATAAGAATCAGTTGCAGGAAAAGAAATAGGAAAAATAAATTAAGGAATACATGGTTCTTGATGAGATAACTGAAAAAGTAAAGGTGCCTGAAAATAATAATAATCAACAACCACAACAGCAACAACCACCACAACAACAGCATGCACCTCAAGCACCTGAAAGTGGTGTTAGAAGATCTACCAGGATAAGTAGACCCCCTGAACGATACTCTCCTTCATTATATTATTTATTGCTGGATTCTGGTGAACCCGAATGTTATGAAGAAGAAATGCAGGTTGAAAGTAGGAATAAGTGGGAGCTAGCCATGGAAGAAGACATGGACTCCTTAATGCATAACCAGACTTGGGACTTAGTCAAGTTGCCTACAGGTAAAACTACATTGCAGAATAAATGGGTTTACAGGCCGAAGGAAGAAGATGGAGGAAAACAGAGGTACAAAGCTAGACTTGTGGTGAAGGGGTTTGCACAGAAGAAAGGTATTGATTTTGATGAAATGTTTTCTCCTATTGTTAAGATGACTTCAATCAGAACTACCTTAAGTCTTGTAGCAGCGGAAGATTTACATCTTGAACAGTTAGATGTAAAGACAACATTTCTCCATGGAGATTTGGAGGAAGAGATATACATGCAGCAACCAGAAGGATATGAGGTAAAAGGGAAAGAAAAATTGGTGTGCATGTTAAAGAAGAGCTTGTATGGCTTAAAACAGGCCCCAAGGCAGTGGTATCTAAAATTTGACAGGTTTATGTCCGAACAAGGTTATACTAGATGTCACTCTGATCATTGTGTTTATCTGAAAAGGAAAAATGATGGCAGCTATATTATACTGTTATTGTATGTAGATGACATGCTTGTTGCAGGGTCTAACATGCAGGAAATAAATGTGCTTAAAAGAAAATTGGCAAATTCATTTGCAATGAAGGATTTGGGAGCTGCAAAACAAATCCTTGGTATGAGGATAACTAGAGACAGGAAAAATCGCAAATTAACACTGTCTCAGAATGAGTACATAGAGAAGGTGTTGAAAAGATTTAATATGCAGAATGCAAAACCAGTTAGTACACCTTTTTCTATCCATTTCAAACTTAGTAAGGAGATGTGCCCCAAGACCCAAGAAGACATGGATTATATGTCTAAAGTTCCATATGCATCAGCAGTTGGAAGCTTAATGTATGCAATGGTCTGCACAAGGCCTAATATTGCACATGCAGTGGGAGTTGTAAGAAGGTACATGAATAATCCAGGAAAAGAACATTGGATGGCAGTAAAATGGATTCTCATATATTTGAGAGGTACCACAAATCAAGCATTATGCTTTGGTGGTTCAAACATTGCTCTACAGGGATATGTTGATGCAGATATGGCAGGTGACAGAGATAACAGGAGGAGAACTATAGGATATGTATTTACTGTAGGTGGAACAGCTGTCAGTTGGGTTTTAAAAATCCAAAGTATTGTTGCACTTTCAACAACAGAAGCAGAGTATGTTGCTGCTACAGAGGCTAGTACAAAAATGATTTGGTTACAAAGGCTTATGGGTGAATTGGGTAAGAAGCATGATATGGGCACGTTATACAGTGATAGCCAAAGTGCCATTCATCTTGCAAAGAACTCAACATTTCATTCCAGGACTAAACACATACATCTCAAGTACCATTTCTCATATGGTCAAATATTAGAAGATGCACAGTTGGTCGAAAAAGATACACAATAGCGAATCAGATATGCTATAAAAAGTCAGAATTGTGGAGATACGGGAGAATGTGCTCGCTTCAATTAGTTCAAGGATGACAACGATACAGTTACCCAAGTCCAAAGAGATTCATCGTCCCGCAAATGAAGTAGCTATGGAGTTGCTACACCGCCCCCAAGTGGAGATCGTTGGGTGTGGAGCCCAATTTTCATTAAAATTCGAGAGATCCTTGTTTTTGTTGATGTATACCCCTGGCAAAACCGTACACCCCCGTACGGGGGGGGGGGGCGCGGGGGGGACTTGTCCCCCCCGTGGGGTCCGGGGGGGTTGACCCCCTGGCTGGGGGGTCCGGGGGCCAATAGTCCCTCGGCAGGGGTTTCGGGGACAGCGCCCCCAAAGCTAAAAACAGATGTAAAATTGCCTTGTAAAAGTATAGTAATTTCTAGTCAATCTGGGCCATTCATTAGGCAGATGATCTGATAGTATAAGTTATGTTTAGTTTAGGGTTTTTTTCCCTAGAAGGAAACCCCTCTCTTTATATGAGGGTATTGTATTGCGGCTGTGTATTAGATGTGTATTATTTGAGCAGGAAATATATAGGGAGACTGTGAGAGAGAACAAAGGATATTAAACAGATCTGCTGTAGGTTTTGTCTCTTCATTTTGCTAGATAATAGAAAGGAAGGACTGGCTGTTCGGGGTGGACGTAGCCCAAATTGGGTGAACCACATATATCTGTGTCTCTCTAGTTTTATGTGTTTTGTGTGCTTGTATTTTCCGCATATTTTATGTGTTGCATTGCTCTGTAATATATAATTTTCTAACAGAAGCCACATCAAACATCCATGCAAAGGAAATCTCCTTTTGGCAGGTATAATAGTTTGTTTTATGGTTATTGTTTGTCATGCAATGATATTGGCCATAGGGATATTGAATATAGGGTACATGCAAGGAATAGAAATTACACTAACATAAGATATCAACCTATTCCTCATTTCCTTGGTCACATTATATGTTTTGTGTGTGATAATATTGGCCATAAGGCCAAGGATTGCAAATTGGTAATGTATTTCAGGAGATCCAACCGAAGAGAGGATATTATGCAAATCCAACTGCATAAGAAGAAGAAGGATCGACAAATGAAAGTATGGAGGAGAAAAGAGTGCTGGAACAAGGATCTTCCACCAAAAACTGAGGCTTGCATGGTCTCCGGGGGAGCATATGGTTACATTATGAGTTGCATGCAAATTCTTATTTGTGCAACCATATGGGAAGTGTATGAGATGCATATGTTCAGGGGGATTCCTTGAGGTTTGAAGCGTGTTTTTTTTTTTTTTTTCTCTATTTCTATTCCAAAAAAAATTTAGCTGGAGCATCCGTGTACATTTGTTGATTATTTTGGAGCAGCTATATGTTTCAATTTTATTGATGCTAATGGTGTTATGGCAGCCATATAGTTATTCTTATGTGCATTGTAGGTGTGATGGGGGATCACATATTTAGGGGGAGTATTTGTGCTTCCAAATGGATTTTGGAATGTGTTGGCATTGTGTTTTAGGAATATTTTTGTTGCTACTTCCACTTATTTCATGTTGGATGAGATAGTATGGTTGCATGGTGATTTTGACATTGATTTTGTTGCAAGATGGTATGCTTGCATGACATAGTTGGTATATTGATGATCATTTTGCTAGATCATATTCATGTGTTTTCATGTTTATTTTTTCTTCCATGGAGATCAAATGATCTGTTGGAGTTAGATCATATAGATTATGTATATCAGTGCTTATGTTTTCATTTCTAGATTAATCATGCATGATGTTGATATGTGTTTGGATGGTTCATAGATGATGATTTATATTTTTGATCGTGTGTTAATGGATGGACGAGTTATGATGATTGTTTCTCATTGATTTGATGGTTATGCCTCATTGATGATATGTTGCGCACATGTGATGAGGATACACATTTGTTGTTGCTTATGATGGTTTGGTATGATGGATGTTACTGTTTGGATTTTCTCTCATGGAGAGAGAGAGCATGATGTTTCTCATAATGAGGACATGTATTTATTTATGCTACTATTATGATTCAAGTCTCGTGGATACTTTGTGATGATGATGGTGTATTTGTTGCTGCATTTATGGCATATTCCTATGTTGATGTTATTAGTTGAATTTTTGTTTGATGCACATGTGGAGTATGATGATGATGGCCCCACGCACTAGCACATGTTTTGGTTAGTGTTCCTATTTGTTACTGCTACACAGATAAATTATATTATTTATTTTGGAGAGCTTATGTCATATCTCATGGAGGCTTTGTGTTTGGTGGATATGACATGCATTGTATTATTGTTGCCATATGGAGCATGTATGTATTTTCTCATTGTTGTGATGTACTTATGATATTTCATGTTTTGGGCATGTATTGATGATAGAACCATGATGTGTCGATGTTAAAGCCATGCATTTCCATTGTTTTATCTTTTAGGATCATTGCTAATGGAGAGACCCATGGTGTCTAGTATGGATTGGTCATTAGCTATGTATGGGTCAATGAAGTCCAAGTCATGTTTCATGATGTATATCTATGATGTAGCCCCACATTTGGGTGCATGATGTAAACTTGGGTCCATAAAGTCTTGGTTGATGATAGGCATAGTTGAGTTGTTTGTCAATTCTATGTACTTGCTCCATGAAGCATTATATTGTACTTCATTGTATATCATTCTCAAAGTCAGTTTAGATTCATGGTCATGTGTAGTAGCCTCTTGCATTTGGAAAGGAGGCTCATTGCAGCAGGCGGAGTGCTAATTCCAGCTCCATTACATGATTAGGGGGACAATGTTCAGTTTCAGAGTTGGCATGATATTGTAGTGGTGTTGGCAGCCAATTTCCTTGTTCTACATGTTTATCTTTCAGAGGTTACTTCTATGGGTTGCATCAACATGGAGTTGAGTACGTTAGGGGGGGAACTCTTCTCTTCATTACATTATTGGAATTGTAAATAATATTTGATGGCCCTTGTCCATTGATTTCAAAGGGGGAGATATTTTGGATTGATGTGTTAGCCTCTCATGTTGTATTGAGGTTGACATCAATGCCAAAGGGAATTTTTTTTGGCATTGTAGTGTTGGAATTTATGTCAACAAGATCTTGATGTTGTTGGGGTATACATGAATGATGAGTGTGTGGTGATGGATTGATGGTCTTGTTTGTTGGCATTGATGTCAACGTAGTGATGACTAGACCTAGTGGAGATGTTGTTGTTGCAGGAGGATGGAGAGCTGCTCATGATGTTGTGTTGTAGCTTGGATATGCTTCTGTTGTAGGAGGTTGTTGGAGTGCTGCTATAGTTGCTGCATATGTATCTATATGTCTTAGAGACATTGGTTTGTTGCCTCATGGGTTCATTTATATGTTTCCTGTGTTGGAGATGCTTCCACCAGTGATGGAGGCAATTGTATGACTTGATGGTGCTGCTACAGAGGATATATATGCTGCTTTAGGTGTTGGAGATGGTGTTACAGGTGTTAGAGTTGTTGAGGTTGCTGTTTAAGGAGTTAGAGGAGTTGGTCTTGCTCCTAAAGATGACATAATAGGTCTAGTATGTAATAGACTTTTTCTTAGCCTGTTTCATTAGTTGGAGACTTGTGGCAGAGGCTTGGAGGAGTGTACAGGAGCAGAAGTTCTAGGCTGAAGGATTTATTTTTTCACTAATTTTTATCCCTAGTCGCATGCGCAAAGGCCTATGGGAGTCGTTGGAAGCTCTAGTCGCATGCAAGGCAAGATCAAGGGAGCGACTATAGCTCTAGTCGCATGTAGAGCTGTGTTATGAGAGTGATCGGGGATTTCTCTGGATTTACTTTGTATTTCTTGGTTTGTTGAGCTTATTTTTTTGTATTGGCAACATTATTGATTGGAAATTTTCGATTTATGGTCGGAAAAGTTTGTGGGACCTCTAGAAACTGTTTAAAGTTGAAAGATAAAAAAGGCTAGTGGAGTTAGTGGTTGATTGGGTCAATGAGTTGAATCTGGATCAAATCAAGCATATGAACATGATTGTTGAGCTCAGTAGTTCTGAGTAATTATTGAGTTAAGCACTTGAGTTCATCTACATATTGGAGATAGCTCATTGTGAGATGGTTGATTTTCTAGTTGAGTGGGGTGTGTGAGAGCTTGGGGAAGAGCCTGCAAGCTGCATGTTTCTCTACTGTAGAATTTCTGAAGTGGTTTGCAATTGTAGTAGCAGTGAGCTGAAGTATGTTTCAACCATAAAATTATCCAGTGAGTGAGTTTTTGATGTGTGGCTTGGAGAAGTGACTAAGGAAATTGCTTTGTTGTTTGTGTGGATATTTTGATGGCAGCTAGAGCTGCAAATTTTATGAGCTTTGATGCTATGTTGTTGTAGTGCTCACATTGAGAAAGTTTTCAAAGTCTAGTCCGAAAATATATGAAACGAGGCTCGCATGGAGGTAGTGAAGACATGGAGGCTTTGATTATACAATGAGTTGGTCGATTTGGTAGATGGAAGAGTTTTATCCATCCAATAGGAGTTGGATAGTCCAATTCCATTTGGGTGAGGATCGTTGATTGTGTTGGCTTTCAATCGATGGTATTCCATAGATCCGAGAGAGAAACAGTTTCCTATCTTATAGTACCAGCATTTTGTGAAAGAAATCATTCCTTTAAGCCTCATGGGAGTGAGCTGATCCATGTATAATTTACTTAACAAATTAATAAAAGAATTGAGCAGCGCAACAACAATAGGGTTGTTTTTTTCCTGGGGAAGGGTTTTCCAGCAGACATCTTTGTGTCCTTTTTGTGATTGTTGTTTATGGTTGCATGTTTATTTTGGTACTTTGATCTATGGTTTTATGTTTTAGTTGATGCATGGTTTAAAAGATTAATAATTGGTGAAAAATTTTAAAAGTGCCACACTACTGATTCACCCCCCCCGCCTCTCAATACTGAACTAGTTTCCAACAAACTTTGTTCATGAAATGCAACCACACCACTCTGTGGACATGGAAGAAAGAAATTCCTTTATCAACTCAACCTAGGTAACAACATCCTCCTTGATGACCTTGACATGCTTGGTCATCGTGAGTTTGATGCAAACCATAATTGGGCCCATACTCTTACCCCTTGAAACGTGCAAGAGATAGTCATTCGCTTCATAGAATTAAACTGCTCCTCCACACAACTCCGCCATCTCCCTTCTCCAAATCCACACTCCCTTGCCTCATTGTCCTCGAGCCAAAGCATGACTTTCAATATCATTCTTACCCACTTTTCAAGCAACGCCTCCACCACACGGTTAAAGATGATCCAAGGTAGTATTGGGACAAGAAAGTCTTTCTTAATTGGCTGCCTCAAGGATACATTCCTAGCCAACTCTACCAATAAAAAAAGTGCTATACTCTTGGTTGCTACAACAGGTGTTGCAACCTTCCACATAAATGCACTAACAATACACTTTGGTCTTCACATCCCTAACTCCTCTATGCACCCTTTAGATGATTAGTCTCTTCTAAATCTCTAAAAACCTACAAGGATTCCCATTATTTTGGGTCATTTATGTTGGTATAACTTTCTCCTTAAATTTAACCTTATGCTATATTGTTTAGAAAATATATAGAAACTCAAATTTCGATTGTATTTCGTTGTCCATATACTTCGCTTCCAAATTCTCTCCACTCCTAATAGCATTCCTTTGCAACCCTTAGTGCAATTGCTAATACAAAACATTTATATCTATAATATTACTTGGTTAAAAAATATTTTATAGTAAAGCCTTAATTTAAAAAATTGTTAAAACAAAATACAAAACTTATATTAATAAAAATAAATAAAAAAACATATTCATAAAAAATATATATATAATATTTAAATGATAGATACAAATAAAAAAAAATCTAACATGAAAAGCTATTTAAAATTTTTTTTAGGAAATTTTATAGTAATTGCTAATACAAAACATTTATATCTATAATATTACTTGGTTAAAAAATATTTTATAATAAAACTTTAATTAAAAAATTTATTAAAACAAAATACAAAACTTAAATTAATAAATAAATAAATAAATTATATTCATAAAATATATATATATATATATATATATATATATATATATATATATAATACAAATAAAAAAAAAATTCTAACATGAAAAGCTGATTAAAAAAAATTCTTAAGAAATTTAGTCAAAAGTTGAGATTACTTCTTAAATTTATATCGTGATTTAATGAATAAACTACTTCATGCATAATCTGCTTACCATATTTTATCCTTAAATTCAATAATATAAATTATGCAAATTTACCTATCCAATTACACTAGGATTATATAAATAAGATTAACTAACAAAAATTTACCCATAAAATTCTATTAAAATTAAAAAAATAATATAAATGAGCCAAAAAATATTGACTAAATAGTATCAATGCTCAAGATTGAGTTCCCAAACATGCTACGAAAGAGCGTGCCATCAACTTCCACCTAGAATCAAACTTCCCTCTTATGAAATGAGGTGTGATCATGTTATTGTAGAACGAGATTTCTCTAATGTGAAATGACTTCTTGCCAATGACTCAATGTACCATAGTCAAAACTTCTCGAAGCTCCTGTTACAATGTACCTGGTCACAAAATGGACAACAAAATGCCAACAACTGTCGTAAAGTTGGCCGGCGCTAACGGCATTCCGGCGGATTCTGGCTTTGCGGTGCCGGTTTTATATGAACTTTCCACAGTCAACCCAAGCATGTTTTACAACTTTACATGTATCTCCGCTTTGAAAGATCAAATCCTAGCACCCGCGGGCAGTTAGCATAAAATATTTCAATTCCACAACAATAGAGACCTAATCCATTCGTTCCTTTTTCTCGAAAAATGGAGTATCTATAACCAGTAAAACAATTGGCATTTGAATGCAACTCTAAATTGCTATTCAAATAAAGGCCGCTACTAGATGTATGTTCATCACTCATGACGTACTCGTAGTCACATCGAAAACCTATATAAACCCTATACACTATGAATCTATCAACCATTCATCCACATCGTTCTGCCTATTTCTCTAAATTGGTGGATCTCATTCGCTTATATTCTACAAAAAGGAGAGGAAGAGTAACCACACTAACCACAATGGCAGGGGAACAAAACACACAAGATAGTCAATCAAAGCAGCAGATCCCACTGATAACACCTTATCAGTTGGGTCCCTTTAGCTTGTCTCACAGGTATCAACCTTCTGCTCTGTTTTTTTTCATTCCTCTTGTACTCATTTTCTCAACATAGTTTGTTGATACTAGAAAGGGGTTTTGCAGGGTGGTTTTGGCACCGTTAACAAGACAGAGATCCTATAACACCTTGCCCCAGCAGCACGCAATCCTATACTATTCTCAGAGAACCAGCCCTGGAGGTCTTCTCATTGCAGAAGCTACTGGAGTCTCCGACTCTGCCCAAGGGTAGGCTAATATTTTCTCTCTCAAATACCCACATTCATGGTTATAATGAGCCTAGTGCTTGTTTTGAGACTTTTTTTATTAGAAGACCAAATGATGATGACCATGGTGTGGTGTGCAACTGACAGGTACCCTGATACCCCTGGAATTTGGACAGAGGAACAGGTGGAGGCCTGGAAACCCATTGTCAATGCTGTCCATGAGAAAGGAGGCGTTTTCTTCTGTCAGATTTGGCACACTGGAAGGGTTTCCCATGTGGGTAAGTATATCCCCGCTTTGCATTGCTATCCATTAATTCCTTTCATGTGCCCACTTGACAGATCTGTGTGGATTGGGTGAGTTCTGTTGATTTGTTTCCAAACCATGATTCCCACTATAATGCCAATGTTTGTTGGCTTCATCTGGCTATGGCATCTCATAATGAAAAATGGGTAGTGACAACTCTTAGTTCTTGTTCTAATAAATTTGCCTTAGGTCAGTTTTTTCGGGGAACAATTGTTGTCAGATTCTTTGAATTAAGATGGTTCAGTGGGTCTATGAAATGCAGATTATCAACCCAATGGCCAGGCTCCCGTTTCATCATCAGATCGAAAAATATCGGCACAGCTTGTCTTACCCAATCGCAAAGATGTTGCAGATTATTCCACTCCTCGACCTCTAAAAACAGAGGAGATTCCACAGATTATTAATGACTTTCGTCTTACTGCCAGAAATGCCATCAAAGCTGGTAACAGTTCTTAAAAAAAATCGCAAATTTGGCATTTAGATATTTGCACACATATTACATAGGCTACAGCAACTACTTTTATTCAAGGAAGATCTCGCATTTTGTACTATCTTTGTCCATTCATAGCTTTAATGGATTTTGTGGCAGGTTTTGATGGTGTTGAAATTCATGGTGCCCACGGATATCTTCTTGACCAATTTCTGAAAGACAGCATAAATAACAGGAATGATGAATATGGTGGCTCATTGGAGAACCGGTGCAGGTTTCCTTTGGAGGTTGTTGAGGCAGTGGTAGATGAAATTGGAGCAGAGCGAGTGGGAATCCGGCTCTCACCATTTACACATTTTTCAGAATCCAGTGATTCAGACCCTGAGGCCCTTGGGCTTTACCTGGCCGAGGCCTTGAATAAATACAACATCCTGTATGCCCACTATGTAGAGCCCAGGCTAGTAAATTCATTTGATCCTGTTGCAACAAACAAGAGTCTGTTTCCAATAAGGAAGGCATTCAAGGGATCATTCTTGGTTGCAGGAGGTTATGGTAGAGAAGATGGAAATGAAGCAATTGCAAGTGGTAAGGCCGATCTTGTAGTTTATGGTCGACATTTTCTGGCAAACCCAGATTTGCCTAGAAGATTTGAGCTAAATGCCCCTCTCAATAAATACGACAGGAACACTTTTTACCTACCTGATCCTGTAGTTGGCTACACAGACTATCCAGGCCTAGAGTGAAGTATCAATTGGATATAGCTTCAATTCACAACTTCCACAAAACCCTTCTGGTCATTATTTTCCATAATCGAATAAGGCTTTCTGAACACCAATCTTTTACAGTACCTAAAACCAGTAAGAAAGGTACCTGTGTTTTCACTAGTTGTTCCCGTATCATCCATCAATATGACATGTTAGTATATACGCCGAGTATGTAAGGTAGGGCATGGGCATGTTTAGCCATTATTTCGGTCTTTAGGATATTTATGGCAGTGATTGTTTGAAGGCCAAGGATATTAAGTCATTGTTTTATTGTAAGTTTTATTTTATTTTTATGGGAGGTTGGAGGGCATCTTGATGAAATAAGATTTGTGATTTATGAAATAAGATTCATGAAATAAGATTAAGGGAGTGTGTTTTTACAGAGCACCAAATAATTATATATTTTTCTCACACTCCTGACTTTATATCAAGGAAGAATGTTTCAATAGAACACCAAATAATTATATATTTTTCTTATACTCGTGTGACTTTACATGAAGGAAGAGTGATTTAACATAGCACCAAATAATTATATATTTTCTCATACTCTTGACTTTACATCAAGAAAAAATGCTTTAAGAGACCACGTCTATCTGGTGAACTATGCTTATTTAATTTAAAATGTATTAATATTTTCATAAAATCTTACAAGATGATTTTTCTACACAATAAATGATTATATTAAAAAAATATAAAATATGTGAAACATAGCCTAAATTATAAATGCATAAAAGATTAATAATAATATAATTTTTAATTAATATAATATTAAAAAACTAATATAAAAAATTAAGTTAATAAATTTTATAGAATTTGTTTAAAAATTTCAAAACTAAATTAGAATAAAATATTTATCAAATATTTTAACTTTAAAATGAGTTATAGTTTTTGGGAAAGTGGTATTGATAAGCCATAATACTCATCATGGTATTGTAACACATCTTATTTACAAGTTAATAATATCCATGGTAAAATGAGGGTAAATATGCATGGTTAAAAAATTTGTTATATTATAAGTATTAAGTTTTAATTTAAAAAATGTTATAAAATTAAATTAAAATACAATATTTATAAAATATTTTGATTTGGAAATCACTTATGTTTTTTGGGCATGTGGTATTGATAAGCCATGATATTGGTCCATGTTATTGTAACAAAAAGGCCATGATATTGGTCCATAGTATTGTAACAACGGCCAAATTATTATGATATTGGCTTAATATAAATTTGTTTAGATTTTTTATTTTTATTTTATTTATATAATTTTTATATTTGAAAATTCAATTTAAAACCACATAAAAATATATTCATCAACCAATTAAAGAAAAATTATTTATATTTAGTTTAATATTTCTTTTTACAAAACTTTTATAAACTTCATAGAATTTGTTTTAAAATTTCAAAAATAAGTCAAAACTTTTTGACCAAAATAAAAAAACAATATATCTTACCTTGACATCATATTAAAGAATAACAATGCAATATAAAAAGAAATCATAGTATCACACATATTATTGGTCCATGGTATTGTAACAAAGTCAAACTATTATGATATAATTTTTTTTAGATTTTTTTTATTTTTTTATATAATTTTTATATTTGAAAATTCAATTTAAAACCACATAAAAATATATTCATCAACCAATTAAAGAAAAAATATTTATATTTAGTTTAATATATTTTTTTGCAAAACTTTAATAAACTTCATAGAATTTGTTTAAAAATTTCAAAAATAAGTCAAAACTTTTTGACCAAAATAAAAAAAACAATATAACCTAGACATCAACTTTTTGACCAAAATAAAAAAACAATATAACCTACCTTGACTTCATATTAAAGAATAACAATGCAATATAAAAAGAAACTTAAGTTTTAGATATCATAGTATCACACATATTTCATTAAATTTGGAAGTTTTCCGTCGATCTAGAATTTAGAAATTTTAACTAGATTAAGTTTTTTCAAAATGTGGAATTGTAAAATCACTTATTTTACTAATTTTAATGTAAATATTCACCATTTTGGTGAATTTTTTTTCATGGTAAAGTATATAAAACAAATTTATATAAACTTGCAAAAGCAAATATTTCACATCTTAATTTTGGTTTCCTTACATTATCTCTTTTAAGATTTTTTTATGGTTTGTACTAAAAGCTAATTTTGTTAAAGTTATCTTATGAAAATAATGTTGTGTATGTTACTATTATTAACTTTATGAAAAGAATGTTTTGTATGTTATTATGATTAACTTTAATAAGAAAATAATGTTTTGTATGTTACTATTATTAACCCGTTTAATTATAATTTGATATAGTAAATATCAAGACAATGTATGTGTTAAATTACGATTATTACTAAGACAAGGTTGGCACAATTTAAAATTATATCACCTTTACAACACTAGTAATATTGTTGAAGATGAAAAACCCTCTTAGATCATCCACTTTATACTCAAATTTGAATTTAAATTTCAAAATATTTGTGGCACTACCAACCTTCTTGATCTTTTAACTAAACTAAATTATGATGACCTTGAAACACTTATTTTAATGTTTTTTTAGTATAAAATAAAATTCTTAAGAATTTAAAGTAATATCTTTATGGCTTCTTATATACCATATTATTTGGTCTTAGTGGATAATAATCATCATTATCACCATCATCATCACATACTATTGTAGGAAGTTTGAACCATTTTAAAGTTGAAATGAGAAAATGTTTTTTTGCGATCAATTTAAATGTTGAATGAGAGTAGTAGTATAATTTATTTATTATTTACTATTTATTATTTGTTCTTTTGTGTTAAAAACTAACTTAATTGAGACTGACTTGATGAATAATATATTAATATGCAAGATATATATTAATTATAAAGTTATTTAATGACAAATTATCATAGTAATGTGTCCAATATATACCAGCATAGATCCACCTTAAATACAGATTTAACATGAGGGATTAAATGTTGAATGAGAGTAATAGTATAATTTATTTATTATTTATTATTTGTACTTTTGTGTTAAAAACTATTGTTTTTATAGACCAAGTTTAAAAGATGTTGTTTTTAAGTGCATTATTGAATTTGATTATGCATTTTTGATATGGTGAGAAGTCATATTGGTCAAACAAAGCTTTGAAAACTTAAATATTTTATAGCACTATCATGTCATTTGTATCACCATGGGATTACATTGAAATAATAAATAATATAATTACATTGAAATACTAAATAATATAAAGCTCCAAAAATAATATCAAGAGAATAGTTGATATACAACAAATATTGAAAAGTGTGTCTGAATGTATATTAATAGATCCTTAAAAAAAAAATTATAGTCGAACTTACACATCCCCTCATAATAGGTTGTAGAATGAGCCTCACCTCTCAACTCAATTACTAATCATTTTAATTATCAAAATCAATCATGAATTAGAATAGTAACAAAGTAATACAATTTGATTATTTTCAAATCCAAGAGGAAAGAGAGAAAATTGACTAAACTATTTACTACAAATGTTTAGTTTTTATTCCTGGAGTGTTTAAAGATATTATATTGAAAAGAACATATTGACATTCATCTAAAACCAATTGAATCTTCACATGGATAGAAGTTTAGTTTCTTTTATAGCATGAATCTTGGTTTTCTACAAAGGACTATAGGTCCAAACAGTTACTTTGATAATAGATTAAATAGTCAGATAGCGTATGAAACAAGCAGTAGAATGAAACTTTTTCAATTTTGGATGGCTTTTAAAGCATTAAGGTGGCCAATAGACCTGGTTTCCTACGGGCAGGTTGAGGCCACAAACTTTCTATCTCTGTAACCTTCTTTTAAAAGATAAATAGAAAATAGCAAGGCACTACTAAATTTACAAAAAAAAAAAAATAGATTTTGTAAAAAGATTCTTACCTATAAAGTTATTTAACAATATATGAATATTGTGTTTCTTACTATTATTAACCATTTTAAATTGACACTAACTACTTTTCCTATGTTGAGTACAAATTTATTATGCTAGTACAATGTTGGCACCACTTCAAAGTCTATAAGAGGAAATATTTTATAAGTCTAGTTGTGTCGTTCAATGATCAAAATCATTTTTTTTAAAATTAGAGTGCAACAAAACAACAAATTTGATTTAGATCAATTATAATAAGGAATATTAAGGAAAACTCACTTCAAACATTATTACAAATGTCTAACATTTTTTCATTAAGTGTTTAAATGGTTTATATTAAATAGAATACTAATTAGCTACTCCATTATTGTTTTAATAGACCAAGTTTAGAAGATGTTTTTAAGTGCATTATTGAATTTAACTATGCATATTTGATATGGTGACAAGTCATGTTGGTCAAACAAAGCTTTGAAAATTTAAATATTTTATGGCACATTCATGTCATTTGTATCACCACATGATTACATTGAAATACTAAATAATATAAAACTCCTCCAAAAATAATATGAACAGAATATTTGATATACAAAAAATATTGAAAAGTGTGTCTGAATGCATATTAAAAGATCCTTCAAAAAAAAAATCATATTCATGAATCATATAAACCTAATCTTAAGATATTCACCCAAGTAGGTTAAGAACAACTTCTAGACCATATTTATCTATCTTGGTCTTCTTGCAATGTTCTTTCTTTGGTAGCCATGCCCAAACTATGGTATTAATTGGAATAGAGCCAAGTTCTATGTCATCATGATTTGGTATCCAATATCGCTCTAAAAATTTTCCATTGTATTTCCTTGAAATAGGCTTCCACCAATCAACCTTTACATGAAGATTCTCACTTTCATTATCCCTAAATATATCTGAGATGGATTTTTCCATCCAAATCATCTCTCATGCATCCTCATTTCCTGATCTAACTAGCAACATCTTTATTTTCTAAACATCAATCTTTGGATTGAATGTTGGCTTTGGCTTGTTGCATTTGGGTCCAATATATATGGGTTCATCTATTGCATTATCAAAATATTCATCCATAATACTTGAGATTACATGGAGTGCATTACGATCAACATCAACAACGTGCCTTGTCCTGGGCCAGAAATCCTCAAAAGATGAATCACTTCCATCTATTATTCTATGATCATTATAGATTCCATCTAATGTATCAAGAACTATTTCACAATACACTACTTTATTTTTCCATTCCTTTGTAACAATTGGTGAATCTTCATTCCTGATAGTGTCTTTCCACATTTTTATGTATGATTTTATCCCTTCCTTTAGTTCTTTGAATTAGTCATCATTCTTTTTGGAATCTAAGAAAGATGTGTTCCCTATGGGAATTATAGGTCGATCTTCATCATATATATTCTATAACTCAACTGGTTCTAACCACTCAATATCTCTAATGGATTCTTTGTACCTTAGTACTGGAATATCATTGAGTATAAGAAATTGGAAGTATTGAACATTAAAATGTCCAACTAGCGCATTTTTCCCTCCTTGATGTATCCATTAAGGAAACTTTTGAAGTCATGGACCTTGCCAATAAGTGTATGTGGAAACACTCAGTTTTCTTCAATTATGTGATATGTATCCATCATTTCAGGTAAAGAATATATATCTTTACTTTTGGGTTGGAAGACATTCTTCTGTAGGTTCCATCTATGTCTTCATGGGTGAGCCCCACAGGCAAGAATCCAACCTCAATAGTGATTAAGACACCAAGTGCAGTTAAAAGTGATAGAAACATGAAAAGATATGATTCTTATTATCACTTGTTGCATTGTCCAACTGTAACAACAAATGTGGAGGAAGAGGTTTAAAATCAAAATTTTGACTCTTTGATCTTCCATGAGATATAAAATCATCCTTGTACACTTGACATTTTGAGTGAATAGAGGTGTCAATTAATGCATTTGTGAGTGGGTTTCTTGAACTTCCACTCTCATAAAGTAGATCACCATACATATCAATTTGTGGGTCTTCAAGGTCCCTTAAGCACTTTTCAAGGGATGTAATAGTAAATTGTGATCCCATATGTACAAATGGTAGGGAGAAATGACCAAAACCTCCTGTCTTATGCCCATGTGTTAGCATACCTGTCAATGAAAAACCTAAATTTGTTCATACAATATATTTTGATTTGACACATAGCCTTGGGATTGAAGTCTTTGTTTTATCCATTTTATCATGGATAATGCTCAAATACTCCTTTGGAAACCGCTTTGAAATAATTTTATGGGCATAGTAGCAATATCTTCCACACATAAAAATATTGTTATGTTTGTTTAGCCTACCTCGTGCCTTTTCTTCCAACTCTTTTGTATTCGTTGACTTCATTTGTGCTTTCAACACAATACATTCACTACATTTATTGAAGTTGGTGTTCTTTGAAAATGCCACATCTCAAAACTTAGTATTCCAGATCTTGCTCATTTTTTAAGGTGATATTGATGGGTAATTGAGCTTTTGAAGAGCCTCATTGATCTCTTTTAACAAAGAATTTTGTGTGTAAGTCGAAGGAAGAAATATGAAAGGATCAGATGTTCCATCTTCTTCAATTTGACATGTTTGGTTATGTGAAAAATCCGAATTATCCATTACAATATTGTGCAATATTTCTATGGCTGCCACGGTGTGTGGCTCGTGCTTTGCATGTGTTGGTGTTACCATTAATAGCTTTGATCTGTCCATGTTAGAAATAATGCTGGTAGTTATAGAATGTGCTTTGAGGAATATTATGTATCTTATACCATGCTTTCTTACAAATAATATTTCAATTAAATCTCATGTCCTTTACATTTCTAGCAATAGATGGTAGGCCATGGCCATGGCTCCTTGACATGACTGTGTTTGACATGAGTGAATTCAAGACAAATTCCCTAATACCATTTTTATTTATTTGTCTCATACCCCTTCTAGCACCTGCAATGGCCTTCCTATCAACATGTTGAAGATAATCTTTTCTACAACATACATCTGTTGCCAAAAGTCGAATTTCTTTCTTTTCATCTATTTTTGTTTGACATTTTGCAATTTTTGTTGTAGCGATAACTCCTTTAATCCTTTTATATGGCCTTGTTACATGAATATCAATTGATTTTCTATATTTTTCATTACAAAGAGACCCATTCCATTTTTTTAAGAGATTTGTGTCCTCTATAACATCCCATATCACCATTTCCTTGGGTGGATCCTTGAACTTTTCCTTAACCCTTAATATCACACCTTTGTTGTCCACCAACTTATTTATTGGCCATCTAACCAAAAAATGTATAGACTTATCCCCAATTCTGCATATTTCACAATTTCCATATATTTCTTCCAAAAAAACACCAAATTCCATTTTACCTAGTGTTTAACCTTCAACAATGTCATCCTCGCAGACATTAACTAGCATTTGGCAATGCACATGCTTGTTCCATGCGTTCATGTGTAAAAGAAACCTTTGTACATATGAATATAACCCTATCTTGGGGAATATTTATGGCATGATCATGACAATGAGGTTGCAAATATGATTTTGGCCAAATCTCATAAGATTCCAATGCACCCCCTAGTGTATGCTCAAATCATGTTGGATGTGGTAGAGCAGCATCATGTTTTAACACCTTCTCAACTTTAACCACTATGCATCCTTTCTTTACCATATTTCCATGCACTTTGTGCCCAAGCTCTATATTGAATATGGAGCCCTCGCCTACCTTCACTCCATGTTGTAGAAGATCTACCTTGTCTCTAATAGAAAATGTAGAAGAAACATTTGCACCTATAAACGAATGCAAATAAGGTTAGTATTTACTCAAAAACTGAGCATTATACTATCAATAATATTTGAACACATGCTTCAATATTTTTTTACCTATGTTGTGCCTCAAATCCATGATATTCCATGGATGTATGTCCCCTTCATCAACATCCTCAATCAAATGTGGTTGAGTGACATCAATTATCAAAATTGCAGCATAACTTGCATTAACACTTTCTCCATCACAATAAGTTCCAAACTCTATAGATTCGACCCTTCCTAGCCCAACGACTTGATCATTCATAAGGAGATCAACAAAGTATCCTCTTGCCAAAGTTATATTTTCCATTCTAGCTTGTACCAATTCTGTAACAACAATTAAATCATAAATTGTAATTAAAAGGTTGAACCATGTAAAGTGTGATTTTATATTTTCACAAAAACACACAACTTTCAAAAAAGTAATATAGATGCAATAATTTAAATAGTATGGTAGTCATTGTTCCCCACTCTCTAGTGCCTACTACCAAAAAGTACTTTACATGAAAATTACACAAAAACATATATGAAGACCATGCAATTAGAGATGTAGAGTATCATAGAAGGACAAATATCAACTCATATCAAACCACCAATTTCCTATTTAACTTCAGAAATGACACTTGTAGTCTTAATGCATGTGTATAAATAATGATCATAAGAAATTTGTAGAAGTTGAAGAACCAAAACATGGTCCATTGGAAAATCTAAGAAACTCCAAGATTGATGCTACATAAGATGTCTAAAAACACCAGGAAAAAGAGAAATTATATTTTCACTTAGTGAGTATGTTTGATGTACATATGAATCTAACCCTATCTTGGGGAATATTTATGGCATGATCATGATAGTGAGGTTGCAAACTTATTCTGGCCAAATCTCATAATATTCCAATGCACCCCCTAGTGTATGCTCAAGTCTTGTTGGATGTGGTAGAGCAGCATCATGTTTTAACACCTTCTCAATTTTAACCACTATGAATCATTTCTTTACCATATTTCCATGCACTTTATGTCCAAGCTCTGTGATGCAGGGGCATTAGGAAAAAACAAGTTCCATACGTTTTATTAGACTTAGGGGTTTTTGAGTTTTCAAGAGAGTAGGCTTATGTAATGAATTGAGTAGGTTTTAATTCATTTTTATTAATTGTAGAGAGAATGTAACTGCCCTCAAATGATTAGAGGACAGGAGGAGTCAGTTCAGTTTCAGTTGTTAGGCTAAACTTAGAAATTTGGGAATCTGAAGAGTTTTTTTGAATCATTGTAGGAGCCAAGTCGATTCATTCCCATCATGTGTAACTGTAAGCCTAAAAGGAATTAATAGATAGAACTGTAGGGCTAGAGGGAGGATAGGTTGGAGAAGGGCCATTTGATTGAAAATCTGGCCAAACTAGAGGGTTGTAAGTAAATTCATCTGAATATATGAATGTATTTGTTTCAACACTTCATGAACCCTAATTGAGGTAATTTCTGTATGATTGAGCTCTGAACCTCAATAGGCAATGTATAAGAATGTGTGATATATGCTTTGTAATCGGGGGTAAATGTGTCCTGTATGTCACTGGAGAAATCAACATTCATGTCGATGTTATGATGTTATTGAATGTGCGAATATCTTGGAATTGAAGTTCTGGGCGTTTGAGTTATTGATGGATAAATGAAATTTATTGAAAAGGGCAGACCTTTATCAGGATTCTATGTAGGAAATTAGATATAATTTCTCTGTATAGATAGAGTGAGGTCTTGAATTCACATTTTGGGTTAATGTGTTTATGATGATTATAGAAACGCAGAAAGGTCGTAAAGGAATCCTATTCCTTGATTGAATACGGTGGTGAGAGCCGAAGCTTGGAGACTAGTGATTTGGGGTGATGAAACCTTGGAGGCGCAGTGAAATGGAACTGCACATTATAACATATAGAAGTACCGTGTTATAATATATATTGAAACAAGGGTAACGTATAAAGGAGCGAAACATACAGTGGTGTGCGTTAATTGGAATTGTGAGGAGATTCCGTGTTAATTGATGTGTTGAAGAGAAGATGGAACCCTGAGAAAGAAAGAGGAAAAACCATGTGAGAGAAGAGTAACGGTGGTTTGGAGAAGTAAAACTGGCAGTATCGCACTGCCTCGTAGGTGGGAAGCTGTATTTGGAAAAAAAACGCGATTCCACAAGGTGCCTGACACGTGGCTTAGAGAGGTTTGGAAAAACCACTTATATTGCGCGATTTGAGAAGATTAACCCTCGTGTTGTTTGGTTACACGATATTTCGTTTTGGTCGTCGAATTACTGAAGCGAACGCAACAGATTCTCAAACGTCGAATGTGAAGGGTGGTTTAAAGGCTGGGACCCATTTGCACCACGTGAATTGGAGGATTAAACGACATGCACTTTCATAGCGTGACTGTCGTTGGATTAAATTGTGGGAGCACGACGGAAGTTGGGCCATCGGATCCATTTGACCCTTACTACAAGGTAATCTACTATGGGCCCAATGATGTTTTATTCTCGGCGTTAGACTTTAAGTCAAGTCGGGTTTATGTATATGAGAAAATATTCGTATATGGTAACATTTAACCACTGTGTGAAGGATTCATATGGAATCGTTGATTTATATGTAAATGAACGAGTATTGAACGATAATCAAAGTTTGGGTATAAAGAATGTTGAAGTATAGAGGGGCATATGTGGGGCCCGAGGACCTTTAATAATAGTTATCATTTGGAGATGCATATGAATAGAGGGCAGAAGTTGTGTTAATGAAATATTAAGTGGTAGGGCCACGAGTCCTTATTACATGGTTTAAACCATAGAACTTGATTAGATATCACCCGTGCTCTGATGTGGTTGTTAGACCTTTATGAGATATGGGTTTTAATACAAGGGCATGTTATATGAAATGAAGGTTTATAACCTTTGAAGAAGCAGTTCCGCACAGTATTTAAATTGCTAGCTCAGGAATTAAAACATTAGAGGTTGCCCAGATTGTGCTTTGTATTGGAGGCAAAATTTGGGATACATTTTATATGCAAGAGAGTTAGAATTTGGGGTCTATGGGTTTTACCCTGCATCAAGTGGTATCAGAGCTAGAATAGCTCCTTTGAAGATTAATTTTGGAATGCATGCTTGGTAGAGGTAGTGAGGAAATTTGGAAGTTCTAAATCTGTTTAAGAGTGACTGCAGTTTTGAGGAGGTGTGCAGTAAAGGTACATAGAGTTGTAGTGAACAGAAATTGTAGATTTGAATAACCATACAGTGAAGGTTGATAACTTAGATTTGCATAATCTGAAGTTGAAGACAAAGTGTCTTAAAGATTGCAGCATACAGAGGTGCAGTGCAGGTGAAAGAAGAAGCAATATTATACATAATCTTGAAGGTGAGTTAATGAGCAGTGTTTGACTCTGGTTTGAAGAATTGTTTGCAGAATTTAGACTGCAGGCAATTGAAGAATAATCTCAGCCAAGGCAGATCACAGCTTTAAGAGAAGTGATAAAAGAATCCAGCAGAGGATTCTGAAGTGAAGAAGAAAGTGTGGCGGAACCTGAAGGATTCCCAACCGAGGTTGGATGAAAGAAGAAGAGAGGTGTTCTGGAAGAGTTGCAGAGTGAAGCCTAGAGGGAGCAGAAGAGAGTGCTCAGGAGAAACAATAGATAGGGGACCAGTACTTGCCAAAATCCAGGTCCGGAGGAAAGGATTGGTGAGGTAAGTTGCAGCAAGAGAGCTTGCTGTTGTAGAGGCTTAGTGCATCTTGTGAGTGAAGAACTCCTGGAGGAGAAAATGGCTACTGATAGCCATAACAGAGATTGCAGAGGTTCTGAGAGAGGCCACAACAAAGGAGTGAGGGAAGATGCCAAAGCAAATGGCATGAGGAAGAAACTCACTGATGTAGAGTATTGGAAAGAGATAGCTGAGATCAGTAAGCCGTTTTATAAACTGGAGAGGATTATAGAGGAAAGACAGAGAGTTGGTTGGCTCATGAAGAAGGAAGTAAAGTGGCATGGACTACAAAAGAAGAGAGAGCAAATGATAAATGCTCAGAAGAAGAAGGAAATACTCAGAGTGATTGAGTATCTGGAGAAGGACTTGAAGACTGAAACTTCAAGTGAGACCAAGGGGTCAAATGAATTTACTTCTGATGATTCTTGTATGTCTGCAGAAAATCTTGAACTGAGGAGGAATGTACAGTTGGAATGGGCAGAACTCAGAGCAGCTGAGTTGAGAAGAGAAGGTTTTTTTTGTGAAGCAAATCAGAGTACAGATGAAGGATGGAGATCTGTAAGAGATATTATGAATCATGGCGGAGGCTTGAGATAGCAAGAAGACTGTCTTGCTGAAGAGGAAATTAATGATGATTTCCTAAGTTTTTGGACAAGTCCAGATCAGCTGGATGGTGTAGAACCTTGTATTTTTGTGACTGATAATTGTGAGGTGATTACAGGTTCTACAGAGGAAGAGGAACTCAAGGTTCTGTTGAAGCCTCGAAAATCGCTGCTACAACATTGGGGGATAACCACCCGGTCCGGACCTTAATACAGCTCCTTTTCCATTAATGATAGTGGCTCCGACTGGTTTAACTAGGTCCAGTTACCTTTTCCCTATCGCTATTGGTTTACGATGTATCGTTAACTACCAATAGACAGGGATATCAGATCAATTCGTCTTGCTGATCAGGCAAGAGAATGACCCTTACGCTGATTTGGGTTCAGCCAAACCACAACTAAGATTTTGCCTCTTCGAGAAAAGGACTTAAAAGAATGTAGAAATTAATCTAAATGCAAACTTATTCTATAATGCAAGCAAAAGAAACTAATCTAAATCATATCTCAATCAGGTAGATGAAAATCTAACCCAACTAAGAGCAAGATAATTAAGTAATGAGGATTAAAATATGTCTGGCTTTTAATTAATGTAAAACCAACGAAGAAATTCAATTTAGCTCACATTTGTGAGTACCAAAACATATTCTATTGAGACCATTTGACTGAAATAATAAATCAACAACACTCTGGAAGAAATTCACAAAAATAATATTGATTATCAAATCAATCAAGTCAATAATTAAACAATAATATGTGGAAGAAATTCACAACATATTATTATTTAAAAAATCAGTTTTGTAAGACAGATTTCTGAGAAAATCGTTACTCAGAAATCAGAGTTAAATCCATAAGAACAGAGATACATAACAATTTGAGACAAATTATCCATATCAACAGAAATGCATAAACATGAATAAAATGAAACAACAATTTTATTAACATAAAAATGAAACTGGTATTTGATACAGAAATGCCAAAAATATCAGTTAATTGAATCTGCTTCTCTAATCCTGGTCTCTAACAGTGCTTTACATTACTTGAATTTCTGCTTTCAAGACTAGAGCTGCAGAAATGCAAACTCTGCCCATCATGCATAATTCAAGATATAAAGAATAAACCCTCATTAATGTTCAGATCTGAAATTTTCTCTCCTCCCCATCTACAACTCTAAATCCCTATTACAGAAATGCTTTTAGAAGTCTGGAATTTCAGAGGAGAGCAGCCCCTTTTACATTTTGCAATCTGCAATTTATAATCTTTCCAAAAGTATTTTTAGAAGAGAGTTTGTTGAAGAAAATTCTAACCAATCCAATTTTAATTGCTAAAAAATTCCAATCTTTGGTGTTGTTGTTGCAAGTGTGGTAGGTTTATAATCTTTTCTCAATATCCTTCTATTGTTTTTTTAGAAAAGAATTAAAATGAATTAAGATGCAACAATAAAATCCAAATATTATTTCTAACATTTAAAACAAATCCAATCAAATTCTATTTAAAATAAATAAAAATTTGAGCTTCTGATGCTCATATGATCTTGATGCTTAGGGATAATATTGATGTAAGATATTATAAATTAGAAAATTTGGGCAAATGAAAATAGAAGAAAACAAAACTCAAAAATTGATTTTGTTTTAGAAATTTGGAGCTTGATCTTCTGCATGATTTTTGATCCAATTAATGACCAAATCTATTAGTGAAACCTCCTCAGAAATGTTCTCCTTGATTTTATCTTTCCAATGAGCCATCCTGGGCCTCATTTGGCCAAGTAAAACTCATTCTATGAGCTTCCAAAGTTGATGAGTCAAATCTAGCATAAATCTGGAAATTCTGTTTGCTGGGCTAAAAATCAGAATTTTTAATTAGAAATTTAATCCTAAATTAGATTCTAATTATCTAATAATTAATTCTAAATTAATTATTAACTAACTAACAATTAATTCAGTTACAAAATTAAATTAATATACAAATGATTTGAAAAATTTAATTTAAATACGATTAATATTATAGTTCAAATTATATTAAAATTATAATAAACATTATAATTATAATATAATTATTATAATATAAAAAATATAAACATTAATTTACAAACCATTGGAATCAATCCAAACCTAAAAATTCATCCACGTGAGATTATGGAGGGATATGGTGAGTGGAGTGTGAGGTGAGGGTGACGTGAGGGTGAGTTACGGGAGGCATAAGGGATGAAACAAAAAAAAGAAAAAAAACAAACTTTATATTAAAAAATTTTAACACATCGCATATCGCAAGAACCTTGGATGGGGGTTTTTTAAATGTGCATGTTCTAAAAATTGCGATGGATCCAAAATTGCGATATTGCGATATGCGATGGATCCGAAATTGCAAAATTGTGATCTTGCGATATTGCGATATGTGATGGATCCGAAATTTCAAAATTGCGATATTGCGATATTGTGATATTGCGATCTGCGACGAATCTGAAATTTGCGATCTGCAATCTACGAAGAATCTGAAATTTGCGATCTGCGATCTGCGACGGATTCTAAAATTTGCGATTTGCTACGGATTCTGAAATTTGCGATCTGCGATCTGCAACGAATCTGAAATTTGCGATCTGCGATCTGTGATGGATCCGAATTTTTTTTTTTTTTAATAATATATATTTTTTAATATTAAGTTTTTCTAAACTACAGCTACTCTGAAAATAAATAAAAAGAATAAAAATAGCATTTTTAACCCAGACTTAGATAAATGATGGGACTTCAAAGGAGTATCATTTTTAAACCAGTTGACCAAATGAGGCGAAACAAGCGTCAATGGGAGGCTTATAAAAAATTAATTCTAACAAAGCAATCAAAACAAGAATTCAAAGAAAAATGAAAAATTAACAATCGCGTAGGATAATCAAATAAAATAAAAATCTGAAAAGGTGTTTAGTAAAAAATTTATAGAAAGGGTCCCCATTATTTGAAGTGAAAAAGTCAAAAATGGGGGGGTTGTGTTTTACCACAACAATGGTGACACACGGGAGAAGAACTAGTTATCTCTGTTTGATATGAATGAGATTTTCCTAAAATTCAAGTAAAAATAAATAAAGAAAAGAGAATTATACTTAAAATGCTTGACTAGGTTCATTAGTCTGAATAAAAGAGAGAATCATCTAACTGTAATTTTTCTTAAAATTCCTCATAAATTAAAATATTTCAAAACTCTATATCAGTCCTTAATTAGTTGTAGAGATAAAGCAGGGGTCACTTTACATCTTAACTTTTAAAATATACTCATTTGTCACAGGTAGAGCCACTATTGCCAGCAAACATCTATAGTCTCGACAGGGTTACCTTTTAACCACCAATGATTCAGAATCCCATCTCTTTAAGAATTATTGACCTAAAGATAAATCCATTTATATTATTTTTATTTTTATTTTTTATTTTATTTTATTATTATTATTATTATTTTTAAATTTTTTTTTTTTTTAATTTTTTAATATTATAAATCTTAAAAGTCATTGTCCTGGTTTGGTAGCCAGATAGTTGACAATGCCATTCACTGGTTATAATTGGACTGAACAAGCTGGCTCGTGATGAGATCCCTTGTCTTATAATTGTTTGCAATCATAAGCCATTACCCTGGTTTGTTTGGCAGTGTTGGTAATGTCAGCCTATTTTTCCCCTATGATCATGGTAAGCAGGTTCATGATGAGACCTCTTATCTTTTAAGTTTAAATATATCTCTGGATTATACTCTAGAAAATTAAGACTCTTTGGGACAGGGAGAATCATTGACTCTTTAAGAGTTAAGAATGACAATTTTAGAGTTAAAAGGTGCTTTGCTGTAAAGTGTCTTTACTTGGTTAAAAATAACTTTTCTTGACTGATAATAGAACTTTGAAAGATCTTAATAAAATATTGAAATCTCAAAATGATTACAATTTTGATGAAAAATAAATTTCTCCAGATTTTATGATACTTTGTCAATTTCTCTAAATTGGTAATCTCTTCCTTAAATATGTCTACCTTTATAATAAGAAAATCAAACTTTTAGTAAGATATTTAAGAAAAAGCTAATAGATGACTATTAACAATTTTTCTCCATGTATGCTGACCATAGTTAGGTAACAAGAAGGCCTTCCATATAAATCATGGCAAAGTCACCAAAATCAAAACTAAGAATCAAAGGAAAATAATTCTTATTCTAAAATAAGAAAGAAACTAACAAACAAAAATAAAAATGAAGAAATTTAAAAGTGGAAAGGAAAATTCAAGTTTCGCAAGATAGACTCAAACAAGAATGTTTATAACAATGTCTCAACAATATGAAGAAAAAAATAATCGTGTAATCAATCCTTCTTATGCAGAGATTTAGAAAAATCATACCTTGCAGGGTTGTAGTGTTTTTAGGCATTTTGGATAGTAGTGATGATCATTTCAGCCACAACGAAAATTTTCTGTCTGATTTCAATCTTTTTGTTTTCAAGCATCATCTTAATCATTTTCTAATAAAAGGAATGTTTAAAGAAACAAACCAAAAGTTCAGAAACTTCCTGGTGTAGCTGTTTCAACGAGGATTATCGCTGCTTCTTGAAATTAAGCCAGGAGAAGAGTATGGACCTCGATAATATGATCTGGCGGAGGATTGGAAGCTTTTATGAAGAGCTGCAAAACATATTTATGTATCAGAACAAGAAAACTTAAACTAAAGAAACGAAATGGAAATAAATGAAAGTGGGTACATGAATCTTACCATTGGATAATTGCTTTTGATCTTACCTGAAAGGTATCAGTTTCTCCAAACTAGCTGACTTCTTATTTTAATTAACATTAAAAACATGAAGAAGTCAAACTAACCAAAATCTTATAACCCAAAATTATTATTTATTTTATTTACACTAAAGAAAGCAGTAAAATGTAAAAATGGAATGCTTAGTGCTCAAGGGAATTGAAATTAAAAGAAATGCATCAAAAATGAAAATGTAAATTTGCTGTAACGAATGTTTCTCAAAATATTATAAGTTTCATATAAACTCCATGATTTTATAAATTGTCTGGAATCAAGACCAAATCCAAAATAATAAATTAAAATATGAAAATAGAGATGTCTTGAATTCCTTTTTAATTATGGAATTATATATTTAAAACTGAAATACATGAAAAATCAGAATGATTTGAATATACTGCAAATCGGTCATTATTTGCTTTCTTACCATAGTGGTTACCCAAGCTTGCTTTTAAAATAACACATCGTCATATTGGATGATTCACATCACATGTTTCTTCACCATGCTTCGAGTTTAATTTGCAAAACTTCACCTTTGTTGCTATGCCATATATCGATTAAATGTTAATGGCTCAGAGGCATGCATTGGAAACTACCACATCAAAGATTGCAAATGGAAAATTACCGACATGAAAACATGTAATGAGAAGATGTGCGATAAGATAGAGCGATCGCATCGTTGAAGAAATATTATATCGGGGATCAGGGCATATTTATGATAATGGAAGTATATTCAACTGCAAACCTCCGTTATGTGAAATGCGATATGGCATATGAGTGAGGTAATACATCGGAGATCTTTTATGACCAATTTTTTATCAAAAATGCTAAGAGCTACTTCCGATGAAATCTTATGATATTGTTTTTAATTTCGATTGGGTTTCCCAAATGAATAAAAACAAATTTAAAGAATGATAAAATTCTAATGAATCTCAAATAAAATTTCCTTGATCTTGTTGCAAATTTTGAAATGGGTTTGCTGCTTACTTCAAGTTTTGAAAACAAATGAAAACCTGCAAACAAAATAGAAAAAGTATCAAAAATAAATTAAAGAAAAGATAAACTAATAATAGATGAAAATGAACTTGTAAATGCATACCTGGAAGGAAATTGTCTGTAGATTTTACCTCATGAATCTTCAAATTATTCCTTCGATTTATCAAAATTATGACTTTGTTCAAAATCATCTCATTATTTATTCTAAATCGGAGTGAGCAATCAACCTAAATAAAATATGCTTGTTCATGTTCAGGAAATATAAAATTTACCAAAAATAAATATGAAAATAGTCTTCCCTTTTGAATTGAAACAACAATTTATTACCTCTGCTCATTCTGAATTGACTTGAGAAAAATCTATATTGTTATAGTGACTATTCAATAATGCCTTTAGTAAATAAATATGATGCGTATTACAACATCAGATAATAAAATAAAGGTCCGAATGGGATTAAAGCCACTAATTGTGGAAAAATGTCAAAACAGATTTGAATGTGTGCACACAACAAAATGGACATCCTAAAGGTCAGCTTAACAAATTTCGAGGAAGATATTATGAACTTCATATGAATACCACGAAAGGTTAGACTGACTAATAATGATTGATTCAGAATTAAGCTTATCATAGATAGTCATACATTTCATGGGATAATGAGATCATGAAGCTTTTATATCCTCAAAACCTTTATCATATAAATTTCAAAAGAAAGTCTTAGAAGAAAATCTCGAAATTAAGAAAAGTGGCTTTGAGGCGATTGATGCCAAGTGCAACCTTAATTGAATTTAATCAAGACATTATTCAAAATAGACAGAGCAGAGGTATTGTTGTAAGAAATTTAAAAAGGAAAGCAAGAATTAAAATTTTCTGATTGGGAGAATCACTGAACATGTGTGAAAATGGCTGATTGCTTTGTTTTATTTTTAATCTACAAAACTCTTGAAAATAAATTAACTATATTAACTCTACTCCTATTCTAACCATATTTTTGAAAAATGACTAGGTATAGTCATATTTCCAGTGTAACCATTTTCTCATTTTAATCCCTGCATGTATGTACAATTCAAATGTTAGTAATAAAAATACAAATCTAATTGAACTAAGAAAATTAAACTTGAAATCAGAATGTACAACTATTGTTAGAAGCTTATCTAAAATCTCCTTCTCATGAAATTTTCTTTCCAATTGAATACCAATTGGATCATAGAAATTTGGATGGATTTCTATTAATAATTGGGAAATGCTCAAAAGAGGAGATGAAAGGCCAAATTGTAGATATGAGCTTTTAGATTCAAAGGCCTGGAAGAAACTGTTAATGTTATGTGTAAATGTTAAGCTATTGATAATCTTCCATGAAGGAAAAATTTCCAAATATTTTTCAAATGAATCAAACAAAAATGGATGGAAATCTTTCAAATGAAATGGAAAATTATTAATTAAATTGGATTGCTGGCAGATTTCTAAAAATACATTCTCTTGTTGATATTGCCTTTGAGAAGATAGAAGCTTTTGATAAAACATTAACATTGATTGAAATTGAAATTGAAATAGCTTTTGATGCTTTTGATTATAATATAAAACTTCAATTTTCCAACAGGGCAATGTATCAATTGAATGTTTGATAATAAAGTGCTCAACATGCCAGCGTAATGTATCAAAAATCTAAAAAATAAAATCTGAAAATAAATCCGATTTAATACAAAATAAGTGGGGAAACAAAAATAAAATGAAATCACTATTAGTACAACTAATGTTACAGCACAATTGGGATTGTTTTGAAATAATTTCTTTTTCACAAGGATTGACCAGAATTATGAAATTTGAGTAATTTTGAATTCCAACTTGTGAATTAGAAAAAGATTTATGATTATGAACATGAATGAAAGTTTGATCATGATCTGAATCATAAATTGGAATATTTTCTCGAATAGTGAAATCATGAAGATTATTTGCTTTAGAGTGAGGATTAGTTGGAATAATTTCTAAATTGAAATGTTCCTCATTCCCAGATGTTATTTGAATTTTCTAATGAGAATTCTCTTGAGAACAACAGAAATCAACATATTCTATGTCAGAGTAATTATCATAAATGACTTCACAAGATTCTTTAGAATTCCCTTCAATCTCATCCAATATATCTAAACACGGAGGAACAAGAATTTCATGTTCATTAATGGAAAAAGAATGATCGTTAATTGCTTCTCTATCTTGATAAAAATTTAATGGTAATTCATTTAGATCAGCCTCTGTATTTTCTGAAATATTGTTAATACCAAGAGGAGAAAATTTACCATCATAAAAAATATCAGGATAAAAGGAAAAATGTGAATCTGAAATAATGCAATTAAAAATGTCTCGGTTTGAGAAATCTTGTGCATTATGCTCATTGTAAATTTCAGATTCTAAATCATTCCTTTGCGTACTCATGCTTTTTTGAAGAAGATTGCTTTGCTACTCTGATTTCAGCATTTGTACATCATGAAAAGATTCAGAAATTTGTACAGCAATTTGCATGCTATTATTTACTTTGAATGCTGTTTGCACTTGCTGATTGGCAATCTGATTTTCTGAATTTAATAGAGAGTAACTTTCTGATTCCAATGCAGTTCTTTCTCCAAAATTGCTGTTGTCTTCTTGCATTTGATTAGAAATATTTTCCAAGCTTTGTGAAACCTCTTCATCACAATTTATTTGCACACCCAAATTGGGTTTCACATCTATATTGGAAGGGGATGGAACAAAGCTTTAACTAATTCCATATGAATCGGGAATAGGAGGAAGAGAATAATTATGTTCAAACCAATCTAGTGATTCTTCTTTCATAGGTTCATCTTCGACATTAAATTTTAAACAATTCAAATGAAATCGAATATTAAAATCTCTAACAGACTCATTTTCATTTCGTAGATATTCAATTTCATCACATACCTGATCATAATCATAGTGGTCAATTTTACAAACGAAAATTGTAACAAATTGATCCCAGCTGTGAATTGAGGCAACCGGAAGAGTTCTACACCAGTTTCTGGCTTCTGCCGCAAATGTGAGAGTAAAAATTCTGCATAAAATGCCTTCATCAATTCCTTGAAAATCATAATTTGAAACATTTTGAATAAATTGAAGGACATGATTAAAAACAGAAGAATTTCTCTCACCATTAAACTTTACCTGAGACAAGAGTCTTACCACTTCGGGTGGAGTATTGGAAGATGCACGTCCATGGATACAACTCCAAATTGGAAGTTTAAAAGGAGCCATCGTGATTAAATAAAATGTTAAAATTGAAAAGACTCCAACAGACAACAAGTTTCAGGCCCTCCTTCTAGCGCCAAAAATGTTGAAGCCTCGAAAATCGCTGCTACAACATTGGGGGATAACCACCCGGTCTGGACCTTAATACAACTCCTTTTCCGTTTATGATAGTGGCTCCGACTAGTTTAACTAGGTCCAGTTACCTTTTCCCTATCGCTATTGGTTTATGATGTATCCTTAACTACCAATAGACAGGGATATCAGATCAATTCTTCTTGCTGATCAGGCAAGAGAATGACCCTTAAGCTGATTTGGGTTCAGCCAAGCCACAACTAAAATTTTGCCTCTTTAAGGAGAGGACTTAAAAGAATGTAGAATTTACTCTAAATGCAAGCTTATTCTATAATGTAAGCAAAAGAAACTAATCTAAATCCTATCTCAATTAGGTAGATGAAAATCTAACCCAACTAAGAGCAAGATAATTAAGTAATGAGGATTAAAATATGTCTGGCTTTTAATTAATGTCAAACCAACAAAGAAATTCAATTTAGCTCACATTTGTGAGTACCAAAACATATTCTATTGAGACCATTTGACTGAAATAATAAATCAACAACACTCCGGAAGAAATTCACAAAAATGATATTGATTATCAAATCAATCAAGCCAATAATTAAACAATAATATGTGGAAGAAATTCACAATATATTATTATTTAAAAAATCAGTTTTGTAAGACAGATTTCTGAGCAAATCGTTACTCAGAAATCAGAGTTAAATCCATAAGAACAGAGATACATAACAATTTGAGACAAATTATCCATATCAACAGAAATGCCAAAACATGAATAAAATGAAACAACAATTTTATTAAAATAAAAATGAAACTGGTATTTGATACATAAATGCCAAAAATACCAGTTAATTGAATCTGCTTCTCTGATCCTGGTCTCTAACAGTACTTTACATTACTTGAATTTCTGCTTTCAAGACTAGAGCTGCAGAAATGCAAACTCTGCTCATCATGCATAATTCAAGATATATAGAATAAACCCTCATTAATGTTCAGATCTGAAACTTTCTCTCCTCCCCGTCTACAACTCTAAATTCCTATAACAGAAATGCTTTTAGAAGTCTGGAATTGCAGAGGAGAGCTGCCCCCTTTTTTACATTTTTCCATCTGCAATTTATACTCCTCCCAAAAGTATTTTTAAAAGAGAGTTTGTTGAAGAAAAATCTGCCCAATCCAACTTTAATTGCTCAAAAATTCCAATCTTTAATTGTTGGAGTCTTCTCATTGATTGAAATATTTTTCCTCAATATCCCTCCTATTGTTTTTTCCTGCAAAAAGAAATTAAAATGAATTAAGATGCAACAATAAAATCCAAATATTATTTCTAACATTTAAAACAAATCCAATCAAATTCTATTTAAATAAATAAAAAGGAAATTTGAGCTTCTTATTGATACTCATAACGATCTTAATTAACCAAGGATAATATTGATGCATGAATCTGCAATTAGAAGAGGCTGGGCAAATGAAAATGAAGAAAACAAAACTCAGAAAATTGATTTTATTTTTAGAAATTCGGAGCTTGATCTTCCGCCTGATTTTTGACCCAATAAATCATCAAATCTATTAGTGAAACCTCCTCATAAATGTTCTCCTTGATTTTATCTTTCTAATGAGCCGTCCTGGGCCTCATTTGGTCAAGTATAACTCAATCTATGAGCTTCCAAAGTTGATGAGTCAAATCTGGCATAAATCTGGAAATTCTGTTTGCTGGGCTAAAAATCAGAATTTTTAATTAGAAATTTAATCCTAAATTAAATTCTAATTATCTGATAATTAATTCTAAATTAATTATTAACTAGCTAACAATTAATTTAGTTACAAAATTAAATTAATATACAAATGATTTGAAAAAAGTTAATTTAAATACGATTAATATTATAGTTCAAATTATATTAAAATTATAATAAACATTATAATTATAATATAATTATTATAATATAAAAAATATAAAAATTAATTTACAAACCATTGGAATCAATCCAAACCTAAAACCCATAAAACAAACCATTGAAATCAATCTAAACCCATTAATTCATCCACGTGAAATTATGGAGGGATATGGTGAGTGGAGTGGAGATACGTGAGGCATAAGGGATGAAACAAAAAAAAGAAAAAAAAAAGAAACTTTATATTAAAAAATTTTAACACATCACATATCACAAGAACCTTGGATGGGGGTTTTTTAAATGTGCATGTTCTAAAAATTGCGATGGATCCAAAATTGCAAAATTGCGATCTTGCGATATTGCGATATTGCGATCTGCGATAGATTATGAAATTTGCGATCTGCGATCTGCGACAGATTCTGAAATTTGCGATTTGTGATCTGCGACAGATTCTGAAATTTGCTATCTACAATCTGCGACGAATCTGAAATTTGCAATCTGCGATCTGCGACGGATCCGAAGAAAAAAAAAAAAATCTTTTTTTTTTTCTTTTTTTTTTCTTTTTAAATAATATATATTTTTTAATATTAAGTTTTTCTAAACTACAGCTACTCTGAAAATAAATAAAAAGAATAAAAATAGCATTTTTAACCCAGACTTAGATAAATGACGGGACTTCAAAGGAGTACAATTTTTAAACCAGTTGACCAAATGAGGCGAAACAAGCGTCAATGGGAGGCTTATAAAAAATTAATTCTAACAAAGCAATCAAAACAAGAATTCAAAGAAAAATGAAAAATTAACAATCGCGTAGGATAATCAAATAAAATAAAAATATGAAAAAGTGTTTAGTCAAAAATTTATAGAAAGGGTCCCCATTATTTGAAGTGAAAAAGTCAAAAATGGGGGGGTTGTGTTTTACCACAATAGGTTCTTGAGTCAAGGGTGGAAATTGAAGATTCCCCATACAGACCTGCTCAAAAGGAAGTGCTTGGGAAAGCAACCTAGACTGAAAAGTCTTGTGGTTTTAAAACCAAAGATTTGTGTATGTTTGCAGGTACATCACAGGGAGATGACCAAACTTTAAAGTTTGTTGAAGAGGAGGATGGGGCATCTTGTGAAGCTGTCACAAGTATGAAGAAAAATCTCTCAAGAGATGAATACTCTGGAGAAGAATGCAATGTTGGAGAATGTCCCTTGACTGAAGGAAGCAATGATGCAGTTGTGATGGAAGCTGTTGCAGCGCAAGAAGAAAGTCTTGTAAATGAAGAGGGAGAGGATCAGTTTGAAGAAATGATATGTGAAATACCAGTTGAGGTTGTTGGAGCTCTTGGTCCACAAACTGAAGGTTTGTGTATGAATGCAAGGATAGTGAATGATTATGAAATACTTCAGCAACGCCACAGAGAAATTTCATTGCTAGAATATTTGCTGGAGAATTCAGACTATGAAAGGGAGATTGCCGAAGGTAGAGTTCAACATAGTGAACAGGAAAACATCATGAGAGCAGATGATGTAGGAGGAAGACTTGTGGACAGTTTTGAAAATTCTTCAGATAATTCTTTGGAGATTTTGAATCAGCATACTGATGTGCTGATAGAAATGGAGGAAATTTTAGGACAGCATACTGAAATACTGGCAGTGGAAGAGAGGGCAATGAGGCCTTATGAATTATATTATGACAATTGTTTTATGAATGCAGATTATGTTGGTGTTGAAAGAAAATTGACCCCATTGAACAGTCAATTAAAGGAGGAAAAATATTTTGTGGAAATGTTTAATCCATGGAATGAAGAAATTAATTTGCTGGAGCTTATGCTGAAAAACCGGGATTCAATGCAGAGAGGAGAACGTCAATTTCAGAATTGGGGATTGCAGGATGTAAAGATGCAAGCGAATGAAGGTTTTCTGAGTCTTGAAAAGGAATTAGAACTACAGAAATAAGAATTGATGACTGGATCATCAAATGAGACCATTGGGTCTTGTGATTTCAATTTGACAATTTGGCTGTGTTGACAGGTATTGCAGAAGACAATCCAACACTTGGGGTTGTCTTGGAGAATGATGAACTGTCTCAAGAGAGGGAAGGTGAGGCTGTCATGACTCATGTAAAGGAACTTGTTGTTACTGATAATGACAAGAAGGAGCTGATTTGTCTGATGGGTAGAGAGAAGACTGCAGGGCAGATTTTTGGAACTACTACAACAGTGGATAATCAAAATTTTATTCTAATAGCAGATGAAATTGTAGAGCTCGGAGAACTTGATTTTACTGGCATAATCAATCAAGGGGATAAATGAAAATTACTGAAGGTTGTCAAAGAAGAAGAAGAAGATGATGAATTCAAATTGCATCATACTGATGATGTGAGACAAGTACAAGATGAGTGGCTGAAAACATTTAGAGAAGAGAATGAAATGATAAAGCAGTAGATTAAAGTGTTGCTGGAGGAAATGTTAGAGCAACAATATGAAATGTTTCCAGAGGAGGAAGAGAAACAAATATTTTGTAGTTTTGATGTTTGTTTTATGATTGCAGGTGCTGAAGGAAGGACTAAAGAATGTTTGGTCCAGGAGAAGAAAGGAGATGATGACAGTGACTGGAGATTTAAATACCAGTCCAAAGAATTGTTGAAGTCAGAGAATGAAGAAATTGTCATGGATGACAATCAGGAAGAGTTTTATTGTTGCAGAAAGCAAGAGGGTATGGATTATTGGGTGGCAGCTAGGGCAGCAGTAAGAGCTGGAGAAGTAAAAACTAAACAAGTAAAAGTTCAGCAATCAAGGTGGAGCAGTATCCAGCAATCAGAAGACATATTAGACAGAGAAATTGAATTTATGAGAAAGCTGATGGTGAAGGTGCCTCAGAGGAGGATAGAATAAAGAAAGAAAAGAAGCAGAAATAGTAGCAAAAGAAGGACATAAAAAGAGTGTAAAAGTGCAGCTGGTGGAGCCAAACAGAATAAGATATGGAAACATGGAGGAATGCATAAGAAGAATGATACAACAGATGAACAGTTGCAGAACAAAGTGTGGGATCCAGGAGGATAAGACTGAAGACACATGATCAGGAAATCATGATTAAATTTAACCTAGGGAGTCTGATGCAGGGGCATTAGGAAAAAACAAATTCCATATGTTTTATTAGACGTAGGGGTTTTTGATTTTTCAAGAGAGTAGGCTTATGTAATGAATTGAGTAGGTTTTAATTCATTTTGATTAATTTTAGAGAGAATGTAACTGCCCTCGAATGATTAGAGGACGGGAGGAGTCAGTTCAGTTTCAGTTGTTAGGCTAAACTTAGAAATTTGGGAATCTGAAGAGTTTTGTTGAATCATTGTAGGATCTGAGTCGATTCATTCCCATCCTATGTAACTGTAAGCCTAAAAGGCATTAATAGACAGAACTGTAGGGCTAGAGGGAGGATAGGTTGGAGAAGGGCCATTTGATCGAAAATCTAGCCAAACTAGAGGGTTGTAAGTAAATTCATCTGAATATATGAATGTATTTGTTTCAGCACTACATGAACCCTAATTGAGGTAATTTCTGTATGATTGAGCTCTGAACCTCAATAGGCAATGTATAAGAATGTGTGATATATGCTCTGTACTCAGGGGTAAATGTGTCCTGTGTGTCACTGGAGAAATCGACATTCATGTCGATGTTCTGATGTTATTGAATGCACGAATATCTTGGAATTGAAGTTCTGGGCATTTGAGTTATTGATGGATAAATGAAATTTATTGAAAAGGGCAAACATTTATAAGGATTCTATGTAGGAAATCAGAGAGAAATTCTTTGTATAGACAGAGTGAGGTCTTGAATTCACATTTTGGGTTAATGTATTTATTATGATTATAGAAACGCAGAAAGGCCGTAAAGGAATCCTATTCCTTGATTGAATACGTTGGTAAGAGCCAAAGCTTGGAGACTGGTGAGTTGGGGTGATCGAACCTTGGAGGTGCAGTGAAATGGAACTATGCATTATAACATATAGAAGTGTTGTGTTATAACATATATTGAAACAAGGGTAACATATAAAGGAGCGGAACGTACATCGATGTGTGTTAATTGGAATTGCGAGGAGATTCCATGTTAATTGATGTGTTGAAGAGAAGACAGAACCCTAAGCAAGAAAGAGGTGGAACCATGTGAGAGAACAGTAACAACAGTTTGGAGAAGTAAAACCGGCAGTATCGAGCTGCCTCGTTGGTGGGAAGCTATATTTGGAAAAAAAACATGATTCCACAAGGTGCTTGACACGTGGCTTAGAGTGGTTTGGAAAAACCACTTATATCGCACGATTTGGGAAGATTAACCCTCGTGTTGTTTGGTTACGTGATATTCTGTTTTGGTCGTCGGATTATCGAAGCAGATGCGACAGATTCTCAACCATCGGATGTGAAGGGTGGTTTAAAGGCTAGAACCCATTTTCACCACGTGAATTGGAGGATTAAACGACGTGAACTTTCATAGCGCAACTGTCGTTGGATTCAATTGTCAGAGCGTGATGAAAGCTGGGCCATCGGATCCGTTCGACCCTTACTGCAAGGTAATCTACTGTGGGCCCAATGATGTCTTATTGTCGGCGTTAGACTTTAAGTCTAGTCGGGTTTATGTATATGAGCGAATATTTGTATATGGTAACATTTAACCACTGTGTGAAGGATTCATATGGCATCGTTGATTTATATGTAAATGCACGAGTATTGAACGATAACCAAAGCTTAGGTCTAAGGAATGTTCAAGTATAGAGGGGCATATGTGGGGCCTGAGGACCTTTAATAATAGTTATCATTTGGAGATGCATATGAATAGAGGGCGGAAGTTGTGTTACTAAAATATTAAGTGGTAGCGCTGCGAATCCTTATTACACGGTTTAAACTATAGACCTTGATTAGATATCACCCGCGCTCTGATGTGGTTGTTAGACCTTTATGAGATAAGGTTTTTAATACAATGGCATGTTATATGAAATGAAGGTTTATAACCTTTGAAGAAGTAGTTCCGCACAGTATTTAAATTGCCAGCTCAGGAATTAAAACATTGGAGGTTGCCCAGATTGTGGTTTGTATTGGAGGCAGAATTTGGGATGCATTTTATATGCAAGAGAGTTAGAATTTGGGGTCTGTGGGTTTTACCCGGTATCACTCTGTATTGAATATGGAGCACTCACCCACCTTCACAGAAGATCTACCTTGTCTCCAATAGAAAAAGTAAAAGAAACATTTGCACCTATAAACAAATATAAATAAGGTTAGTATTTACTAAAAAAAAGTATTATACTATCAATAATATTTGAACACATGCTTCAATATTTTGATTTACCTGTGTTGTACCTCAAATCCATGATCTTCCATGGATGTATGTCCCCTTCATCAAAATCCTCAATCAAATGTGGTTGAGTGACATCAATTATCAAAATTGCAACATAACATGCATTAACCCTTTCTCTGGCATAATAAGTTCCAGACCCTGTAGATTTGACCCTTCCTAGCCCAACGAATTGATCATTAATAAGGAGATCAACATAGTCCCCTTTTGCCAAAATTACATTTTCCATTCTAGCTTGTACCAATTCTGTAACAACAATTAAATCATACATTGTAATTAAAAGGTTGAACCATGTAAAGTGTCATTTTATATTTTCGCAAAATCACACAACTTTCAAAAAAGTAATATAGATGCAATAATTTAAATAGTATGGTAGTCATATTGTATGTAATGAAATATTGTTCCCCACCATCTACTTCCAACTACCAAAAAGTACTTTACATGCAAATTACACAAAACATATATGAAGACCATGCAATTAGAGATGTAGATAGTATCATAGAATGAAAAGTAGCATCTCATATCAAACCACAAAGTTCTTATTTAAATTCAGAAATGACACTTGTAGTCTTAATGCATGTGTATGAATAATGATCATAAGAAATTTGTAGAAGTTGAAGAACCAAAACATGGTCCATTGGAAAATCTAAGAATTCCAAAATTGATGCTACATAATATGTCTAAAAGCCCCATGAAAAGGAGAAATTATATTTTCACTTAGTGAGGATGTTTTCTGTTTGAACTTGATAATCAAAAGCCAAACTAGAGGTTTTCCTCCAAATAAATTTTTTGAATGACAAATATCAGCTCATCAAACCACCAAGTTCCTATTTAACTTCAGAAATGACACTTGTAGCCTTAATGCATGTGTATGAATAATGATCATAATAAATGTGTAGAAGTTGAAGAACCAAAACATGGTCCTTTGGAAAATCTAAGAAATTCCAAGATTCATGCTACATAAGATGTCTAAAAGCCCCATGAAAAGGAGAAATTATATTTTCACTTAGTGAGGATGTTTGATGTTTGAACTTGATAATCAAAAGCCAAACTAGATTTTTTCTTTAGTTCAAAAGAAAATAAATTGCATTTTACAAATATTTAGTTCCAATTCTAGCACTCCCTACCTATACACATCTAAGGACATACTATTTAGGATGGATACAAAGGGATGTTAACTTTAGGTCCTCAAAAAGTGTAGATTTGGGTTTTCCTACATTTTTATGTTGATGAGGAAGAGTCTTATCTTATGCATCCAAACATTAGTGAAATTGTTTTTGGAAGTTCATATCTATACAACAAAATAGAGAGAAAAGCAATACATGCTAAAAAATTGTGCTTGTTACTTTAAAGTTGCATACATGTGCATTGGAAGCAAAATATAGTATACCTCAATAATACATTTATTCATAAACTTCAAAGTTATACAAAGATCACATTATTCTCCATGGATGAAATAATTATGATTGGATTATTGTGTTTGTGCCAAAAGGAAAGCTATACCGTTATCTTTCCTTCCAACTCAAGCACAAATGTATTGCCAACAACAAAATATATCTATATACAATTCCTTTGCACTATCATTGATCTCCATAAATTGTTCCAAATTCAATAAAAGGGCACATCAAAAGCTATAAATCTAACCATTGTGGTTATTGAGACAATGTCACCCCTAGAGCATTGGTTGCATAAGTGTAATGGTGTCTAGAAGAAAACTAGTAATCACTAGGTATCCTTCTTGCATAATCACAAATGCACTGCCAAGAACAATATCAGAGCACTAACCTTGGTGAGGGTGAAATCTTGACAGTTTTCCTTTTGTAACAAGAACAAATAAATCTAGTGCATTCTATAATTCCTTCTAACATAAATACAAGCACATTTCCAACTATAATGTTGCATTGCGAAAAAAAAAACCTAACAGATGCAAGATTTACTTATATTACAAACACAAACACATTTTCAACAATAACATTGCAAGATGAAGGAAATTTAACACATTATAACCTTCATTCTATCATAACAACAAACATATTTCTAATAGAAACGTTACATTATGAAGGAAATATAATGTGTGCTAGCTTTCCTTCTATCACAAGTAGAAGCCCATTTCAAACAACAACAATGCACCTCAAATGAAAGCTAACAATCGATATCATTCCTTCTACTGCAAACATAAGCATATTGCTAGAAGCAACGTTACATGGTCAAATAAATCTAGCACATGCTATATTTCCTTCTAGCACAAACACAAGCACATTGCCAACATCAATAGTCTAAGGCGAACGAAATCCACCACATGCTAAATCTCCTTCTAGCGTAAATAGAAGCATGTTACTCACAAAAACATTGCAAAGTAAAAGAAATCTTACACATTCTAGAGTTTCTTATAGCACAAACACAATCACATTGCCAGAAACAACATTGTAGGGTGGAAGATATCTAACCTATGCTTGATTTACTTCTAGCACATTGCTAACAATCATATTATACAATGCAGGTTATATTTCATTCTAGCGCAAATACAAGCACGTTGCCAACAACAATATTGCATTGTGAAACAAATCTATTGCATACTATATTTTATTCTAGTACAAACACAAGCATGTTGCTAACACCAATATTGCATTGCAAAATAAATTTAGTGCATGCTAGAATTCCTCCCACCATACACAAACTTATTGGCAACATCAATATTGTAGGGTAAAAGAAATCTATATCATGCTAGATTTTCTTCTATCACAAACATAAACATATTTATAATCACAATATTTCAAGGTGGATTAGATCTAACATGTTATTTGCACTTATATCTCAAACACAAACAAGTCACCAATAACAACATTGCAAGGTGAATGAAATCTAACACATGCTAGATTTCCTTCTCTCGCAAACACACGCACATAACAATATTGTAGGGTGAAAGAAACATACCACATATTAGATTTTCTTCTAGCACAAACAAGCATATTTTCAAAAACACCTTATGCAAGACAAAATAAATCTAGTGTTTGGTAGATTTCCTTCTAGCACAAACACAAACACACAACATTGTAAGGGTTAAGAATATAGCACATGCCAGATTTTGTTATAGCATGAGCACAAACATATTACCAACAAAATTCCAGGGCAAAACAAATCTAGCACATGCTAGGTTTCCTTTAAGCACATTTCCAATGATGTCATTATGGTGAAGGAAATATGGCGCATACTAGATTTCCTTCTAGTACAAACAATTGAATTGCCAACAACATTGCAATGCAAAAGAAACCTAGTGCACACTAGATTTCCTTCTAACGCATATACAACCACATTGTCAATAAACTCATAGAAGGGTGAAAGAAATCTAATGTATGCTAGATTTCCTGCTAGCACAAACACAAACATATTACAACATTTCTAGATAAAAGAAATCTAGCACATGGTATATTTACTTCTAGCACAAACAAAAGCATATTTTCAAAAACCATATTGCAGTGAAAAAGAAATCTAGTGCATGCTAGATTTCTTTCGAAACAAAATTGAAGCATGTTTCCAACAACAACATTGCATGGAAAAATATATCTAGAAGAACTTCTATCGCAAATACAAGCACATTTCCAATAACAACATTGCAAGGTAAAATAAACTTAATGCATGCTAGCTTTACATGTAGCACAAATACAAGCATACTACCAACAACAACGTTTCATGCCAAAAGAAACATAGTGCGTGCTATATTTCCTTCTAAAACAAACACAAGTTGAAGGAAATTTAACACGTGCTAGATTTCCTTCTATAATAAACAACCAAATTGACAACAAAAATATTGTAGAGCAAAAAAAATCTAGCACAACTTCTAGCCCAAACAAGCACATTTCCAATAGCATTGCCAAGGTGAAGGAAATCTAACATGTGCTAGATTTACACATAGCACAAACACAAACACACAACAACATTGTAGGGTGAAAAAAATCTAGCGTGTTAGATTTGCTTCCAACATAAACAAAAGAATATTGCCAACAACAACATTGCATGGAAAAAAATATCCAGAACAACTTCTATCACAAACACAAGCACATTTCCAATAACAACATGGCAAGGTAAAAGAAATTTAATCCATGTTAGCTTTACATGTATCACAAATACAAGCATACTACCAACAAAAAAATTTCATGCCAAAAGAAACCTAGTGCATGCTATATTTCCTTCTAACACAAACACAAGCACATTGCCAAGGTGAAGGAAATCTAACACATGCTAGATTTCCTTCTATAATAAACAACCAAATTGACAACAACAATATTGTAAAGAAAAAGAAATTTAGCATAATTTCTAGCCCAAACACAAGCACATTTCCAATAACATTGCCAAGGTGAAGGAAATCTAACACATGCTAGATTTCCTTCTATCATAAACAACCAAATAGACAAAAAAAATATTGCAGAGCAAAAGAAATCTCACGCGTGCTAGATTTACGCATAACACAAACACAAGCGCACAACAAAATTGTAGGGTGAAAGAAATCTAGCGTGTTAGATTTGCTTCCAGCATAACCAAAAGCATATTTCCAACAACAACATTGCATGGAAAAATATATCTAGAACAACTTCTATCACAAACACAAGCACATTTCCAATAACAACATCGCAAGGTAAAAGAAATTTAATGCGTGTTAGCTTTACATGTAGCACAAATACAAACATACTACCAACAACAACATTTCATGCCAAAAGAAACCTAGCGCATGCTATATTTCCTTCTAACAAAAACACAAAAACATCTCCAAGGTGAAGGAAATCTAACACGTGCTAGATTTCACTATATAATAAATAACCAAATTGACAACAACAATATTGTAAAGCCAAATAAATCTAGCACAACTTATAGCCCAAACACAAGCACATTTCCAATAACATTGCCAAGCTTAAGGAAATCTAACATGTGTTAGATTTATTTCTATCATAAACAACCAAATAGACAACAACAATATTGCAGAGCAAAAGAAATATAGCATAGTTTCTAGCCCAAACACAAGCATATCTTCAATAACAACATTGCAATGTGAAAGAAATGATAGGCTGCAATAATCCTAGTAGCATGCACTGGTGGAGTGGATTGTTGGAATTGGTAGGTGAGAGAATGATGAGTTATGTTGTTGTAAAACTGCTTAAAGAATATTGTTCAACCCTTCTACATCCCCTCAACTTTCCCTATACAAAGGCCCAAAGAATGAAGAGTAATTCACCTTAGCTGCTTGTGGAAGAGGAAAGAAAACATGCTTAGCTTGACAAGGTCTTCATGCTTTCCAAGTGTATTATGATAAACTATCTAGATGGAATCTTGTTGTGAAATCTTTCCTTTTAACCTCACTAATAAGAATAAGTCAACTCATTACTGATTTGGGGAGTTATTCAGTCCATTTTCCTTGTTGTTCACTCCTATTGTAGCAACTTTCAAGGCATATCATATAGTTGCTTCCATACCATAATCTTCAAGGAAATGTCAACCACATGCATGTATGCTCTCAACAGTCAATTTACAACCAATTAAATCTCCAAATAAAGAAAACAATGTGAATTCTCTAAATAGGGAAACCTCCCACGTTATCAGATTCATGGAAAGATCTTAAGGACCAAAAATAGAAAGAAAATAGATGGAATATAATTGGAAAATGTCATGCCTATCATGACACTTTCTCATCTGACCACCAATAAAGTTGACGTGTAGGTTAGCATAACCATTTTCATGCTTTCTTGATTAAAATCTCCATGAGTGCATCCCCTATTTTTTTTTGTCAGGACATGGTCTCAAACTTCCTTTGTCTCTGAAAAATAGATTTGTTCCATTACCATAACCTTGTCACTTGTATTTATGATGACGCTTGAATGTCATGTCCCAATGATTGGTATGCTCGCCAATTTTTTGGCAATAACTCCACATCAGTTGCAATAATGTCTTTCCATCTTGATGTATTATCCACCATTCTAGGCATAGTGGATTTGTTATATAATTGAGAATGGTCTTGATTCCCAATTTTTGCATGAATCAGTTTCTTCCCCACATTAACCATCATTTGTTGCACCCTAATCACCTCATTCAAGGTTACTGCCATGGCCTATGAGTTTAACCTTTCTTGGGATCCCATGATTTCTTAGTTTTTTATTTTGGTCTTGTCATAGAATGATGGTTTCCCACAGGCTGAGCCAAGATTATGCTCTGGTACCACTGTAATATCCCAAATGGGGATTAACAGTAATAAAAGTGCAAATAGACAAGAAAAAATGAAAACACCATTAAAATGCTCAAACTGGAGCCAAAATCATTGTTGAGCCATTTTATTAATTTATTGGGAAAGAGTACAATTGAGGTGCTAGAAAGTTTGCACCTGGGCCTACTCAAGGCAGGCTTGAAGAGCAACCCAAACCCAAGCAAAAATTTTGGCTGAAAGTGTTGTTGTGTGGCTCAGCCTCTGCACTGCCTAGCCCAAAAATGTTTTTGTTGGCTGACTTTGGATTGCTGGTTGGGTCGTTTCCTCTTCTCATAAAATTTTGGGTTTTTAACCCTGGACTCTACTCACCAAACCCATAAAAACCCACGAAGGAATTGGCCAGATGTTGACCCCAAAATTTTGGCCCAATTTCCTCTCGCTCCTCTAGTTGCTGGCTACATTAGGATGTCTATTTGAAGCCTCAAACCTGCCCAGAAAATTCTGGTGAATTAATCTTGGCTTCTCCTCATTAAACCTAGAAAAACCTAGAAAGGGTTCACCCAAAGCTTGACTTCGGAATCTGGTCCTCTTGGGCTTGGCTCACTACGTTTCTGGGTAAATCTAACCTTTGGATGAATCTGCTGGAAAATGCCTTTGGAGAGCTACCAAAATCCCTGGTAGGAGGTGGCTAATCTCCCCTCCAAATCTCCTGCTAAAACTCCACTTCTCTCCACATTCCCGACACCCACACCGAACTGAAACGCAATCACTGTACATCGTACTATACCTTTGTGCAGTCCTGAAGGGGCTACACTCTTCCTGTTGCTACTGTTGTGTAATTCCCCCCACCAAAATGCAGAAATACTCTCCTGAGCGAGCACTCCAAGTCCCCCAAGGTAGTGTTTGAGATCTTCGCTTGAAGATCTCGTGTGATAAACAACACTACAGACATGGCTATCTGGCTCAAGCAAGCTTTAATCAAAATGACCAAGAGTAATAAGATGAATGAATGAATTCCAAATGAGCATTCTCTTCTTCCTTTTATGCATTGAGGTCCAACGTATGCCTTGGGTCCCACCTTGGCCTACATTGCCTCTCCTTGACCAATCACGTGCTATCTTCCTCTAGGAAATCCCATGTTGTCCTTTTCGTGCATCTTCTACGCTGCCACCTAAGGCTAATTCGACCCCACCACTAGAACCGCAATTTTCCATTAGGGACTTTAGGAAACGACTTTATTTGGCTTAATTTCTGCCCAACATTAGGAAATGCCAAAATAAATCAAAATTAATATTCCAATTAGCTAACTTCTAATTTGGAATATTACAAAAACCCATAATCTTGGAGATTGTCTTCACTTGTGACCTCCCATTTGATGAATTTTTGAAGTATAGGACAAAAGGAAAAGGTTTGAGTAAACCTACAAGTTGGAGTGTTACCACCATCATTGTCTCATTGACTTTGTCCACTCGAGAGTCTTTTCTGACTCCATATACCCATTTTTTTTGGGAGGCACTGATGCCACCTTAAAACCACCATAAAAATCCAATAGGAAACTATTTTGTATTTTTTTCTCGACGAGTCTCAAAATTTCAGCAGTCTATCACACTTCATATATGTCCTAGAGAGTCTAGTAATGTCTTTGGATGTCTAAACTAGACTCAAAATTGTTTGTATAAATATGCATATTACATCCATATACCCAATGTGTGGGCTTCCTTCATCATAGCTACCCTAGTGCCATGGCATGTGGCTTGAAGCATTGCCTTTGGCCCCAGTTTGTTCCATCATCATTTCTCACGACGCGCCATTTGATGAATGTACCATGGACCTGTCACCCCCTTAGAGGTTGAAACCACCTAATAGGGTCATTTATTAACCTCTCTTGTTGAGCTTGCTAACACTTGTAAATTTTAAAGCCCATTTGGAAGGGCATTACACTATGAAGTGTCCACTTTTGCCCCTGGTTAGTAAGCTTATTTACATAATTACACTAATGGATTGTTGTACTGGAAGGTGAGGAGGACTAATGTACTTTCTTTGTCAATTCTATGGAACAAAAAAAATTCTGATCCAATTTACTCTAATCAGCTTCTGAGCCATGCAAAGCAGGTCATTTTCTTTGTTCCATATAACTAACAAAAAAAGTACATTAGTGTAGATTTTGTTCCATAATATTTTCCTTAGGCATACACTAGGAGTAGACTTTGAGATTCCTAGATACAAAAGAAAAAAATTGGGTGTTAAGATTACAATTGAAGTGTTGAAGGAGTAATATCATTTCAACCAGACAAGGAGAAAAACTACTTGTTGTAGAATGACAAAGTTGACACATATTGTAGAATGCATAGGCCTGGATACCATAGAGATAGGTAATTCAAAGCTACGCACACATAGATAAATGGTTGCAAATAGAGGTAAGGGAATGTTAGAACTGCAAACAGATGTTACCACAAAGAGGTGATGCAATGGAGAATGATCAACATGGAATGCTAGACCTAAAAAGGCATATCTAATAGGTTCTATATGATGCTCAAGGGGACCACTGCTACAAAGTCGCAGACAATGGCCATTGCTACAAATTCATGGCTCCAATACCACTATTGGGCTCACGAGAATGAAAGAGATATTTAGGATAAACATGATATTGCATAATATTAACCATATATACATATAAAGACAAGTACATGTGACATTTGGATTATCCTTCCAAGGTCCTTTGGGATTGAGTCAAAGTGATGGTTCATGTTCCTCCAAAAAAACCCTAACAGATTAGGTGCCCAACAAATATAAATAAATAAATAAACAAACCAAATAAAAGATAATTAACTACACATGTACATAATCCAACATGAATTCAATAAATCATTGAATTTTTATCTCTGTTTTATCTCTTAAAATTTGCTAGTTGTAGGAGCATTCAATTGTTTCCCATGATGGGCGATTTATCTTTGGAGATGAGGAGTATGAAGGATGAACTTCCCATGATAAATATTAATCTAATGGCTATTTCCCATCTTGTTGAATAAATTTCGTGTGGTTTTGACCAACTGGATTTCCTCCACATATACAAAGAACACGACATGATTGCTGGTATATTATGAAAGGAGAGTTTACTTCTCCCCAATGAATTCATACTAGTTGATTTCTTACAAGGGTGGTACAAAGTTCAAACATTTGATAGTCTAGATTTTTCTCTAATGTCTTGACATTGGTTCTTCTCAAACAATGAATAAACGTTTTTTGTAGTTGATCTCGAAAATGAGATTTTATTCGTTGTTTTATGTACATATAATTTCTTTTTAAAAGTTTTTATCACTTAAGTAATCCAACACTTCAATTGTAATATTAACACCCACTTTTTCCCTTTATATCTAGGAATCTCAAAGTCTACACCTAGTGTATACCTAAGGAAAAGATTATGGAACAGAGTCTACACCTAGTGTATGCCTAAGGAAAAGATTATGGAACAAAATCTACACTAATGTACTTTCTTTGTCAATTTTATGGAACAAAGAAAATTATCTTCTTTGCATCGCTTAGAAGCTGGATTATAGTAAGCTGGATCAGAGTATTCTATGGAGCAAAAAAAATTACCTGTTTTGCATGGCTCAGAAGCTTATTAGAGTAAGCTGGATCAGATGTCGACTTCTACTTGGTTATTTAGTTTCCTTGCAGCAATTTTTTCCATGCATTGAGAATTCATACACCAATATAGACCATAGTAGCAACTGTATTTTTGACCATAGTAACAAAGCTCACTTTTTTAATTTGGACTCATCTCAAACTCTGAACAGCTCAGAAAATGAGCTGTTTTAACTTGTGTGTGAGCTGAACTTGCTTCCCGTGAGTCTAACTCATTAGCAGTAAATTTCACTACAAGCACTTGTTACTAGTTAGCCTGAATGTTGACTGGCAAGTAAGTGCCAAGTATTTTTTTTAATTGTTCGGTGAGATTGATGCATGACTCCGATGACTACATGTTGGTTCATGCCATTATAAAAATCAAACAGAAAATATCCATTCTGCTCATATTTTTGGTAGGATCCTCTGCAGGTTGTCTTTCATGTTTTTTTATAGTGACTTGTAAACCTATGAAAGAGGAGCAGAGAAATATTTTTTTTAAGAAAAACAGAAAGAAAACAGTGGAATATTCACAATTTACACAAGATTTACCATGGAAACCCAAAATGGGAAAACCAGCTAAACAAACAACACACTTGCTTGGCTAGGAAAAGTACCTACCTAGAAGGAGCACTAGACACTTGGAGGAGGAAATTTTATCTTTGGAGTTTGGGACCATGCGATATGATCTACATGGTGTATGCATGAACCCTTGGTTGGTGCATCATGGACACGCACATGTGGAGGTAGCTTGCTCTTGATTTGTTAGACCTCAACTCCAGGCTTAAGTGGATTTATTCTTTGGAGCACTTGAGACCTTGTGACAACATGTTTCTTTTATGGCTTGTGACCTTGTGACAACATATCTGAGTTCTTCTATGGCTTCTGACCTTGTGACAACATATCCAAGTTCTTATATGGCTTGAGCGAAGTTTGTGGAACATATCTTACTTTTTCTGTGGCTTGATCCAAGTTCAGTGGTGACTAGACCGAAGTGTTGTGGCTTGATCTAGGTTAGTGGTATATATATTAGATATCAGTGAAGACTATACCGAAGTCTTGTGACAGTTGATCAAAGTCTGTCGCATAGATTCAAATATGTGATCTTGTTCTAAGTCTGTCGTATTGGTCCGAGATCTATACCATCTATCCAAGGTATGTCAAGGAGGTCTGAAACCTATATTTATCTCTGATCTGAATTGTTATTATCATATTAGTCCAACATCTATTCTTTGTCTGAAGTCCGAGCTTAAGAAAAGGTGTATTCAATCTTGTTTCCACGTGGCATGATGAGAGGATCAACCTTTCCTTGGTGATCTTTGTTGGACATTCAGTTGTGAATACTTAGCACTTATGGAAGCCTTCATGGGTCAGTAAAGTCCTTGTCTTGATGTATTGTTGAAGAACCAATTCAAATGCTTAAATAACGATGTAATCTGCTTTAAAATTTGCATATTCATGATATGTTTTTGTATGAGAAATTGTGCAACCACAAACAAGACAACTAGATCATTCTTTGGCACCACCTACACAGGACAATGATCCAAACAGTTACATCTTCAACATTGGCTAGATAAAAATTTCATGGCCATTCAGACATTTTCCTCACCATGTTTCTCTCAAGAGAAACCCACCTTGCCTTAGCAACCATTCCTGGGCTTGATGCCATCTCCAGTACCTAACATTTTGTACTACAATGCCCATACACTTTGCTATGAACCCCACCCCTACTAACCCCTGCTCTTGAAAATTATGAAACCTTTCCATTTAAGAAGCAGTGACCAAAAGGTTTAATAATGGTGTTCTTTGCCTCTTGAACAGATTGACAAATTGAATTCTCTTCAATACTTGGAATCTCAAGAATCGCATGCACTTCCATCTAGTCAAGTGGAAGAAAAGAGTGATATTGCCATGCATACAAGTTGATGGTCATCCTATACTAGCTTATTTTTGCAAAATTTTGGCTAGAAGCATGTTATCTAGACCAATGGAAGAAACATCTAAGGTCACACTTCAGGTCATGGGTCAAAGGGGGAGATAACTGAAGCATGTCTCTTTAAGAAGAACATTTAATGTAATTCAGGGCTTAGGTCACCACTTGGAAACACTGAAATCCACAAGACTACTCCACCTAAGTTTGTAGGGCATTTTAGTTAGAGAATGAGATGTGTACATGCCAAGAGCACCTAAGATGAAGGTCATACTCCTGATGGAGTTCATCATTAATATGCTGATAATATATTCCTGAGGGAGGGTTGATATTTCAGGGGTTATTTTTCTTAGATTTGGCAACATATATCACTGTTTTCAGTAGGACATATTGGAGATCAATCATCATATTATTATGCTGAGAAAATATGTATGTTTCCTGCAGAAATTTGAGGCCAAATTCTAAGTACTAAGAAACATGATTAAAGGGTTCAGAATTTCTGAAGGAAGCTAAAATTTAGTACCTTCTTTCTGAGTTTATACCAGTCTATACCAGTGGGCCGAGATTGGTCAAAAGATGTCACCAAGTGAACCTCCAGTTTCCTTGAACTTCCTATATTATAATAGCTCTCTGAATTAAGCAGTAAAATTATTGTTTTCCTCTTATTTCCTCTTGTTGTAGCATTTCCCTTACTGTGCACGCCAAGTGTTTAATGAAATTATTGCACTTGAACTATTTGGAAAAAATTGTCAAAGAATGTTTGTTTAGGAAGGAAAAATTTGCATAATTTAGAATTGGTACATCACAGATCAACTAACAAAATCATTGTCATGTAGTGATAGACACATTTTCATATAATCTTATTCTCAAATAAAAAATATGTGCCTATAACTCATTGAACTCCCTAGGTCATATTAAATTTGTGTCTTTGTAGGTCATTGATATCTAAATCAACACATCACTAATGGTTAGACACCAATGCAACAATTGTACACAAACAATGCCATTTCTCATTTAGTTGGGCCACATATCGCACAAAATTGGAATAGACGTGGTAATCATTTTCCACTAGTAGTAAATATTATCAATACCATATAATAGTCACATCCAGCATATGGTTAGTAATAACTACCCTATTTCAGATCTCAACAGTCAATTCAAAAATTTTGGGACAAGTAAAATAACACGGGCATGGCCTTTGCTTGTTTCTCAAAGGGATGTGAAGGAGCTGGAAATTTCTGACCAAGGGGTGTGGAGTTGTTTTGATAGAGTCAACCAAAGGGGAAGGTGTAGAGCAAGGACTATGTAGTTCTTGTCTGAGGATGTGATGATCAAGTGTAAACTTGGAATAAGTCAAGGAAGAAATTTTGTTGCTGAATTAATGGTAATGTGAACTGGAATCAGGTAAAGACATTCATACTGGTTGGAAATTCCAAAGTCTTAGTAGATTAGTTTAATGGGAGGATTGAACTCAGAAATCTCCATTTAGAATCATGTCAAGCAAAGATTTGTCAATTGCACTTATAGAGAGAAGAATGTTATAGCATAAATGCTCTCAATTCCTGGATGATGGAGTTTGCTCTTATTCATAATGATGTTTTAATTCCTGAATTGGCGTTTAATATTTTTTATTCTACCAATCCATTAAAATGGTAGAAGTTCTTATGTGAGTTTTAATGTAAGAAATGACTCTAAGTGTTAACAAATGTGTTGCATAATAGCCATGACATTATACTTTTTTATTTCTGTTGGAATAACAAAAAGATTAAGGCCAACCGAACTTCAGTTATATGTTGAATTCCAGATATGTACTTACATTCAAACATAGAATGAAAGAATGTATGTGATACACACTACCAAAGGAGAATACATCTATGTCGAATATGTTATTTCCATTACTCGGTTCTCTATCGGGGCATCGATAAATTGATAATCACATGAAACTTAACTCCTTGACTTTGCAAATAAGAAGACTAAACACCCAGATCAAGGCACACATACAAGGACAAAATGGTCGTGGAAATGTGAAAAGAGCTATAAATGGGAAATGTGCCATTTTTAGATAAAGGAGCATACCATTTGGGCATCCGCATGAATAGCCTTCCTCACAAATTTTTCATTACACCAAATAGTAGCAATTCTAATGTCTTGATTTGAAAAAATCAAAAAACCTTCTTTAGAGAAGGAAAACCCGAATTAATAAGTTAAACAAATTTAAAAAATTCCACTACAAAAAAAGGTTATACATAATACACCAAATATTCTACAATTTGATAGCTAATAAATAATTATAGCATCACTTCTGCAACTACATTGTCTAGACTCTGTTCTAGAAATGTAAATCCTAAAACATGCTACCTCATTAAGACTACCAATAACCATCATGTTCTACAATCTTGGAATTTGTAAAATACCAATCAAGAACTACCATCTCAACCAGAACAGTATAGAAAAATTTATGCATTTAATATTGAGTCAATAAGAAGCTTGGGACCGTAAGGAACTTGGCATATAGATTGAATTTCATCCATTCAATGCTGGATAGGTAGATGCCACAAAAAAAACACTACTATGTTCACACGATCAAGAATAAAATTTTATGAAAAGTGCATTGTAATATCCTTTCATGAGTATTATTGCATATTATCAGGTAGCAATGAGTCTATGGCATTTGGTGGAGTCACCCCAATAATCAATCTTCATCTTTAGTATTTTTTATTTCATTCAGTTGTGTTCGTTTTTATCACTTACTTTTGTTAAAGGATTCAGTCTATTCGATTTATTCTATTCTCTGAATATGTGATCTATATATGTACTATTTGTGCCTACTTTCGTTCACAAAAGGCAAGACTCACTTACATAGTTTTCTCCAAAGTGGTTCAAGCAAGTCTTTAGCATATTGCCTCATAAACTTCTTCACTTTCCTCATATATCCAATTCTATTGAGAGTTCCTAGGAAAATCATCTGAAACAGATAGTGTGTTGATTCACGTTACTTCTATTAAACCCCACCATGGATGATGAGGCTTTTTCTTCAGTTGAAATACGATGCTCAGGATGCTTATTGCTGCTAGAGACATCTGTAAGAGTGACAGAACTTAATGGATTAGAAATATTTAAAATACTATGCATATTTTCGTTTGCCTTCACTTGAGTTGCAAAATAATTCTAAAGGATATCCTGAAGGGCCAAATCATCATCCACAATAGGAATTTCTCCTGTCAAAGTTTTGACAGAAAATTATAGACAAGGATCTCGCCTGAAATCTCCAAAAGGTGATACAATTGGTGAGTCGTCCCTTTTTTTGTTCAAATCAATTTCTCCTTCAATGATTTCTTTTGTTAGTCCTTCAGAAGGATAAACATTCTAAAAAACAACAATTTTCAATTGTTCTTCACCACCTGCAAGTAAAAGGATTTGTCTTCCATTTGACAAAATGGAAGGTTTTCCGGACAACAGGACAGCTCCGGTCCCTGCCGTCTGACTATCCCGAGTTCCCGTCCCGCTGTCATCCAACTACCCGTGACCTCCCGGTGGACCCCGCACTCCCCCGTACTGCCTGTCTCTGCCACCTCCTTCCCTCACCTCCGCCACGCCCCTCCCCTCTACTCCCACACGACCACTCCCTCACGCATGCTCTAGTCCGATTCGATTTCCTTTCTCACCAACAACGTGATATCTATAGCTTCAAGGGCGAGCAATGCCTCTGAGATTGAAGGCCCCGAGACAAATCTTGGGTGGGCGCATTACAGGGCCAACAATAAAACTTTATCTATGGTTTTATGGGATTCTGAATCCCGTATCTTCTTATCGACAACCTCCTCTACCCGCTTCTTCTGCTTCATGTCCACCACCAGAGGTCGAATCCAGTAACGTTCTAGTAATGTGGGCGCATTCATATTTAACAAGCAACCAAACCAACTTCAAATTCCACAAAGGATGTCTTGTGACTAACTCACACTGTTTGCTTTAGCACGGTCAGTGCTGATGGTTTTCCATAATCCCATCCATGCCTCCAGAAAATGATAGAGAAAATTCTCATCCCAAAGAAGAACCCTAGTTGCTCATGCTCTCATTTGTGTGGCCTTCCAGAGATTGAAACCAAGTAATGTTCCCTCTGCTGTTGAAAAAGGCTTCCAGTTCCGAATATTGTGCTAAGAAACCTTAAAGTTTCCCTTGAAACTTAATATAACAACCAGTGGAAAATAAGCCTTATCTCCTTGAATATTTCATGCATCTCCATTTTCAAAGCGATCATTAAGGGCTTGGGAGTTGGCTGTTATTGAGCTGAATGAATTCTTGAGAGTTGACATCTTCAATCTCACTAAATAGAGAATGAGAAGTAAAATAAAACTGTGCAAAACCATGTATCATATCCACACCTAAAACTGGGATCACAACCCCCTGTTCCCCTGCTGCTAGGCATATATTACAAAGTAGTCAGACAGTTGTCAATGTTGTAATCCATTTTGTGTTTTCATTGATGTCTCCGGTGGTATTGGACTAGTTATATTTCTCAAAAATCCTGACAGATGAGAACTTGCTTAAATTGACTTTATTCAAGATGGAGGAATGTTTGGGAAAAAGTAGGACATAAAATACTCTACCTTGGCTGATTTTAATGATAATGTGTGTATCTTTTCTGATGCAAAATGTTCTTGCTTGGTTTGGAAAATTTTTGCAAAGGTCACTAGAGGCGAATCTCACGGAATTTTGTATTTCTTGAACTCCCACACAGGTGGCTAGTCATGCACAAAATTATTTTATTCGGTTGAATTTGATGAACAGGGACATAAGACAATCAAGCATTTATGATATTACTAGTGTGAATGGGAGTGATGTATCATCACCACAGAGACCTATAACTGGTTAAGGAAATCAATCTTCAGGATCTGCAGGGAAATCTGCTAATCATGCTTCTTAGCCAGGGCTTCCTAGTGTATATGGAGCTATTCTTGGTCAATCCATTGTTGGGCCTATGGTTTCTGCTATTGGCACTCCTGTAATGCTTCCTCAGGGACATGCTCCTTATGTTGTTCCAGTTGCTTACCCTATGCCACAACCAACTATGCATAGATAAATAGAGAGAAGGAGCTGAGCACTTTGGACTGCAAAGCTTCATTTGATAATATTTTTGTTGTCATCGTATCAATAGGAAATGATGCATGTCAACTGATCTGCTAAATGCTGATCAGTTGGTGTATCATTGCTCAATATGCACCTTTTCCTGTGTGGTATGAAAGAGATATTTTTCTTCCTCCACTAAGATTTCCAAAGTGGAGGATGTCAATTTTCTTGAAAAGAATGATTTTGATGGGGATACATGTAGAAAAACTCAAGATTTTTTATTCTTTTATTATTTCCTTTCTTCAGTCAAAATTAGAAAAGAGAAAGCCTCTGGATACAACTAGCAATATTATATGATAAATGTTACAATTTTGCGCAGAATACACAAATAAGGAGATTTCAATAACGTTGCTATGTTTAGCATCAACATGATTTAGGATGCTTTGTGCATATTATTGGTCAGATATGTTTGTGTGTTTCTTATGTGTAGGAAATTAAATGCCATTTGTCTCCATGGATGCATTCAATTCTTGATGTCTTACTTTGGCTCTCTGGAATGTTGTTCTTGTGCTGTATGAGGTTCTTATTGGGGTCATTTAATTAGTGTTCTCTATTATAACTTATAATATTAGCATATGATAGGAATAATTGATATGGTTTATAATTCAAGTATGATATATGGATGTCAGAATGTGGTATTTTGAAAATTTTCCCTCTGCATGGAGTGGATATGCTAGTTTGAAAGAGTTGAGAGAGGCATATATGTATTTTTTATCTTCATGCCATCCTTCTCTTTGTTTTTAGGCCTTCTTTTTGCATTACGGATACCATTGTAAGCCATCGTCTTGTTAATACACTTCGTATTCGATACCGATTTATTTTTTGTTAAATGTTGGTCTTTGATTCAAACATTTCGTGTTTGTCTTGCCAACAATTGAGGTCTAGAAAATATTTTTTCAAACAATATTAGATGCTAACATTAAATTCCAAGTCTAGAAACATTAGAATATGGTCCAATAAACCATAACCTTAGAAGCATGCATTGCATATAGGAAAAAATATTTCCATTCACTAATAGATGTATGCGAGTCATTTGGTAACTAGATTGACGTTTTGTATGCTTGTATTTTGACAAGAACACCGATAAATATCTAAATAACCATATCAATAAGAGGAAAGATGTTTTGTTTGAGAACAAATGAATTTACCTTTTACCTTCTAAGGATGCTTTATCTGTTTCATTGTAATTGTCTCATTGCCAACTCAAAATTCTTTGTTTTTCCATTTCAGTTTATGATGGTTTTCTGTAGTTCAATGAGCTTCTTGTCTAATTGCATCCTATCATAAATACACCCGAGGTCATGATTTTTACCTTTTTCATGGCATAGGACAGTTGCCTCATCTAGATAGGCTCCCTTTTTTGTTATTTTCACCCAATTTCATAGTTTTATAATTGTACCTTGCAAATTTCATTGGTATTGTTGTCACTGGTATTTACTGTAATATCATGATGTTTCTCATGATAATATCTGTAAGGTATAGAAATTCTGTTGATTGGTATATTTGGAGTTTGAAATGTTTCGCTTGCAATTTTAGCAACATGGATGGTGACGAAAATCCCTGTACTTGCATTATGTTTAAGTCTAGAAGACACCATTGATGTTTCAATTAGTAGGAAGATAGAAGGGTTTTTATGTCCTAGAAACAATTCCAAGATGCAAAGTTGTTAGGTGTAAGTGAATGTAGTTGCCACTATCACTCTTGCCCTCTAATTTGTGCAGTAGATTCCCTCATTAGGATGAGTTGTGCATATGTAGGTAACACGTGTTACATTGTTTCTGTATTGCAGAGTTGGTATTATGGCATTTTGAGGAGCCTACCGATACATTGGGTGAAGGATTATATCACATTAAGTTGCATGTTCAGTGGTAGTTTGAGGAGCCTTATTTTAAAACTGTTTCGTAAAACTGTGGATAATCCGGAAAACTCTTCAGTGAGCCTTATTTTAAATTTAGTGGAGGCTCTACAGGATTAAGTTGTATGTCTAGTTTTCCTTTTTCCTACTTAATAGGTAAATGATGATGAGTGATTCACCTCATCCTTAAGGCTCACTCTTGCATCCAGTTATTTCAACAACAATGCTATTGAACTTGACTTATCAAGTTTGATGTGGGCCAACCACAAGCTTTTAGTTAGTTATTCCATGGACTGAGAGTTATTTTTTTTTATTGTAGAGGAAATTGTAGTAGGGTCATTGATCTAATTGGATCAATTATATTATTTGTCACCTATTTCAATATTTTCAGAGTGGTTAAACTAGAGGAATAAACTTGTAGGGCCATATTTATTAGTGAGTCCTAGTTTGGAGAATTTTTGTCTGAAACTTCCTGGAGTCACTTTGATGCACTAAATGACATTTTTTGGGGGTCAAAACTGTCTCGCTTAAGCATTGGACCCCATGATGCTTTTCTACACTCAGAGACCTTTCCAATGGTGCATGAATTGTGTGATTAACTCACCAGGTAAAGGTATAGTTTCTTATGCCCTTTTTGTTCTCAATCTCTTAGGGGCAAGAATGAATGAGCAAAAGATGGTTCTAGGAATGAATAGCAGCTCTAAAGCAATCGAAAAGTGTCAAGTGGAGCTACTCAACAATTTTCCCTAATCTAAAACAACAAAATTTCCCCATGAAAAAACAAGAAACTATTATGTTTGTATTATTTGGATGAATTTAGTTGTGTTGTTTCATGCAATGCATTGTGTTGGCTATGTCTTGAAATATTAGGTATTTGCATTGTAATGTTAGGATGCTTTAAAGTCTCTATTTGGATGTGTGCTTTATGTTGAATGAACTTGGTTAAGTGGGACTTAGTTGCATCCAATAAACTGTTATTGAAGGGAAAGTGATGGATAGACCTTAAGTTAAGAGGAATAGTATAGCTGAGGTGCATGCTATCCAAGCCCCTGTGGTTGTCACGAAGTAGCGTCATGTGACTCGAAGTGCTGAAAAGGACTTGAGAAACTCAAATTTGCAAAGAAAAATTCAGTTAAAATTTAGATTCATGACATCACCCCTGTTAATTCTCTATGAAGATGAAATGTCAAGTGCAAGGTTGAATCCTTTAATATAATGTATTTTTCCAAAATATGGTCTGCTTCCAACTGCTTGCCACCAAAGATCGATCATTGTTGTTCAAAAGGGATCCCCTCCTGATCCTTATCTTGGACCTTGTCGATGACAAATAACAACAAGTCTCTCCTTGTAAGAATTTTTTTAAATAGTTGGTTGGCATGCTCTGGACTTCAGTGCATTTTATTAAATAGTTGTTTCGCATGCTCTGGACTTCAATGTTTTTCCATCTTGAGCTCGTTGTAATTCAGATTTGGATTCTTAGACCCCTTGAGAGTTGGAACATTTCTCTGGTGTTTTTTTGGATTATTGTTTTGGTGCATCTACCATCTCTGCATGTGCCACTCTTCCTACTGTAGCTTTTTCCACAACTCAGTTAGAATTTTGTCAAAACAATTGATAGGCATCCTCCTTATTTTAGCAATTTTTTAATGGAAAAGGTTTGGCCATGAGGGCTTCTTTTTCTCTCTTCGTTGGTGTTGGGGGAGGAGAGGATCCCTACTTGGCAGGGAGAACTTGAAACCTATTGGAACGCTAACAACAATGGAGGGATAAGAAGAGGTGGTGCTCTGCATCCTTATTTTGTATCCCATTATATATTTACATTGCCATGAGTTGATTTAGAAAAGTAATATACTAATAGAAGAGGCCACTGCCACTGTGAAACAACAGTTGGACGTTTAAAGATTTTTATACCTTGTGATTCTACTTAATCAACAATTACCTTAATAGAAGAATCCACTACCATTCTGAAACAATCTCCTTTGGACATTTAAAGACTTTGTAAGAAATGACAAAACTGAAGTTTTTATAATCATAGTCACAAACTATTTATTGACGTACACATCCACATCACACAACCCACAAAAGAAGGGGAGGAAGCCAAGCAAACAAACAGAAAGAGAATGCACAGTGCCACTATTAGTGTATAAAACTGTTGTTTCTGGATAGAACTTAAGGGCCTGAAGCTAACTTTAAACCCTTAGTTTTCCTATCTTCAAAATAACAATGGATAAAAAAACACAATTGCACTACATTAAATTCTGGTGTTTACAAGGCAGGACTTCAGTCATCTTGTCGACAAAATTCTCAAATTGGCTCCATTCTGCTCAAGAGTCCCACTATAACCGATTGACATCTGAATCAAAATTGGTGAGATCCCTGCCTGTTAATTTTTGAACATGTTCTATGCCATTTCAGATTAGGGCACAAAACACTTAAGCAAATAGAACATACCAATAGATCGATGGAAGACAAGCCAAAACAGAGATAATGAATGGTGGCATTACGGTGATCAGTAGGATGCTTCTACCAGCAAAGTCTCCAATAGGTCATTCAGCCAAGCATGTCACACACAACCCCAAGACAACCCAGACAAAGAATACTCCACAAAGACGCAGTACCAAGAACACAGCGCCTTCGCCATCAAGAGAGAAGAGAATCCTCCACACATTGTGTGTATAATGAACTCCAAGTCTCTCCAATATATAGGCATCTTTGGGGGTGTGTGACACATCCTTTAAGACATTTAAGTCTATATTATATTCCAGGCCGACCTAGCACATAAGTGGAATAAATTCAAAGTACATGTTCTGCTCATCCAATCGAGATGATCTTTAGATCAATCTTACACCTCTCCGAAAGAGGAATCCAATAAAAATATTGGGATCGTCATCTGAGCAGCACAACCCGGAGTTTGGACCTAGTTGCCCAAATTTAACACTCCCTCTCAACTAGGGTGAACTCTGTCCACTAGTGCAATCCAAACATTGTGTGTCATCCCGCCGTAACTTTCTTTGTTGACCTCTTTATTTGAGAAGAGAAGTGGGTTAGTCACTAAGACATCATTCCAGGCTGACAAATTCAGCCCAGAGGACCGAAACCTCTATAGGACTCACAAAGAGTCTCATACCAACACGAAGTTGGTTTACCTGACCCGAACTCAGTTGGAAGTCAGAAACCTTGCTAAACTTCATCCCAAATCAAGTTGTTGGACACGTGCCATCCTAGACATAGAGAGTACGGCAATCTTCGATGCGTCCATCAGTCTTGCTATGGTCTCTATTCACATTTCCCACCTCATTGGCAAAATGAGAGGTACTTCCCATGAGTCTGAAACTCCATGGGTAGGATGCATACGGGGCATAGATCAAAGAGAGGTAAACCAACTCAATATCATCACGGTGGGGCGGAAGCACACCAAAAAGGTTTGGCAAGCCTAGCCCTGTGGTTTCTCATAGCTCCAAGACGCTATTCCCAAAGCCCCCCTGGAGCTCCCAGAGCTCATCGTCCAACAGGACCCTCCAAATAGGATCGTCCCGCGAATCCTAGATTCTCATAGAAGGTTAGGAACATGACATTCCCCAAGGGCATTGTGAGAATATCCACGACCTACTCATCAGTTCCTATATGATTGAGCCTTACGATGCCTCGTTGTACCATATCCCGGATAAAGTGGTACCAGACATCAACATGCTTGGATCAATCGTGGAACATGGGATTCTATGACAAACGAATCCCCCTATGGTTATCACAAAGGATAACAGTGGCATATAGCACATGCTCGAACAACTCACTGAAGAGCTTTCGCAACCAAGTGACTTCACATCAGACCATACATGCTGCAATGTATTCGGCCTCAACGATGCTCAAGGCTACCGACTTCTGTTTCCTGCCAGAAACAGATCTACGTGTGAAGCAGCATCCAAATGTGCTCTTGTGATCCACCACACTGCCAGCCCAATCGGCATCAGTATATCCAAGGAGTGTCATGCTCCCTGTAGTGTATCTCAGCCCATGGTTTAATGTGCCACAGAGATATCTCAAGAGTTTCTTGGCACCAACCCAGTGAATGTTATGATCAACCATGTGTTGACTCAAAGTGTTCACTGCATAACATACGTCCAGACGAGTGTTCACTAAGAACAATAGAGCCCCTACAAGTTAACGATACTCAGTAGGATTGGCTAACACGGGCCCAGCAATGTTGCCACTCAACTTCTTAAAGTTGATCTCCATCGGTGTCGATACGGACTTACAGTCCACTATACCAAATCTTTCCAGAAGCTTCATAATGTATTTTCCTTGAGAAAGGAAAATCTCGCCGGGTCTCTGCTAGACCTCCAGGCCTAAGAAGTAATGTATCAGTCCTAGGTCCTTCATCTCAAACTCAGAAGTGAGCTCCCTCTTACTCTGATGAATGAGAGGGTCAACATCTGTCAGGAAGAGATCGTCCACATACAACACCAGAATGAGAGGCTTCTCTCTATCAACCTTGAAGTAAAGGTTCGGATCAGCCTTACTACGAGTGAAGCCCAGCTTCATCAGGCAGTTATCTATCCTCTCGTACCAAGCTCTGGGTGCTTTGCTTCAACCCATAGAGGGCTTTCTTCAACCTGCAGACATGGGTGTCCTGATCCTCGACTTCAAACCCCAAAGGTTGCTCTACATACATCTCTTTCTTTATCGCACCATGCATAAATGCGGTCTTCACATCCATCTAATGAAGACTCCATCCTAGCGTAGCAGCAAGGGCTATGATAGATCAAATGGTGGTATATCGGGCCACAGGTGCAAATATGTCGTCATAGTCTATGCCTTCCTTTTGAGAGAGACCACGGGCAACGAATCTTGCCTTGAACTTTCAGCACGAGATCCATGATTGATCTTTAGGTGACAATTGCTTTGTCCTTTGGTCTTGGAACCACATCCCATACATCATTCTTCATTATGTGCATCACATCCTTCCAGACTTGATGCTTTCCCAAATAATCCAGGCTCATATTGTACTCATGGCAGTTAGATAACTCTGGTATTTATATGGCTTCTTATTTTCCTACCAGAATTCCCCCCCTTGAAGCCATACACCCTTGAGCCATGAGGGTCCTCTTTCTTTCAGCAATGATATTAGCTCAGGAGCATTTACAGTTGTATTCTCCCTCTTAATGCCAGCTTCTCTTGTGAGAGAAGACATCTATTTTAATGAGGGCATCCCAGACACCAACTTGGAAAGGAGTCTTATTCTCCCACAGTCAAAGCCATCCAAGACTCATAGCCATATACTGTCATATAGCTATCATGCATATATCATATACAATATTTGTTCAAAACTTCATAAGCTTTGCTGATCATGGTTCAAGACTCCAACAACGTGACTGAAGGCTGCAAAAACATCTCAGTTCACACTTGCAAGATTATCATTATGCTCCAATGTAGTGTCTGTCTATGTCACTGTCATAATGACAATGACATAGAATGACAGATTTAGTTCCTCAAATTTGCTACTACAGAAAGACACTATGAATTGTCATCATTGTCATATCATTGTCATAAAGATACTGTAAAACATCTTGTCATAGATGTACTGTCATAACGGTGATGGAGAAATTGTCAATAAAGTCACTCTCATGTATCATGAGCAAGATCTTTGTCATTATGTAATATAAGCGCATATGAATCAAGGTATTCATCCAAGTCACTGTCATAGCTGAAATTTTTGTCATGGATACACTGTTCACATATTACTGTATATAATCCCAAATTCTCAGCAACTCTCCTTTGTTCATCAAAGTGACAGTATATAAGTTTTTTTTTTTTTTTTTTTTGTCCCTGGTTCTGGGTTCGAGTGGCTCTTAAAAAAAATGACTCTTCAAACCATACTTTGCGGTAAGGTTAATAACAGCTCTTAGGGCAGCCACCAACTTAATATCTACAATAGTCTGGAGTCTTGCCATATAATCTGGTGCCTGAGAAGCAGTCGTGCCTTGTCTATTTGTCACAACTCCCTTTCCAGCCTTCTCCACATTTCTCAAATACTATGTCAACAAATCCACATGATCTACTTTGTCTAACATGCCAAATGAATCAGCGTATCTAAGGACCTCTCATTGTTTACCTCATGCAGGGATCTCCTCTATTGAATCCAAAGGTGGAATTAACGATCATTCCAACCTAGAATGCAATGAAAACCAGGAGAAAAATCAAATCGTGGCATTTTCGGTTCTCCTGGATCTTTTGCAACGGAATGTATTCCGCTCTTCCTCCAACAATTGCACCCTCTAGCCCAAATTCACTTTTACGTTTTTCACCCCATTCCTCCACTATATCCGACCAACTTAATCTTCTGATTTTCCTTATTTTGGAATGTATTCTATATTCTAGCTCCCACGACCTCCATATACTAGCAAAGACACGATCGAAACTTTAGAATGTCAGGACCGGGCAATGTAACATAATCAATCGGAGGTATGAACATTATCCAAGAAATCCTACATTGTTTGTCAGGGGTTTCTAGGAACCTGGGGTTTCACCCGCCCGCGATAACAACTTAAGCTTCGAACAGTAAGCTGTCGACTTCTACATCCGACTCAGCCAAAGGTTTTAAATTTTACGGTGACAGAAACAATATTTTCTGTGGATTTTGGTGGAGCCGAGAAAGCACATGCAGTACTGTTATTCCAAAAAAAATATGTGGGCTCCAGAGGACTCATTACCAGCTTTGCCATATCGGGGGCTTTAAGGAATGCCAGCAATTTGTTCCGCAGGGTTTTCGCATCTTACATGTGGTGCATTATGTAATTTCTGAGGCCACGGCCGTCGGCTTTATCATGGAGGATTTCAATCTCTGAGCAGACGTCAACGGATGAGAGAACACTATAATGAAGCCATACATAACATATACTTATCGCATAGAACCATGCCATATGATTGTGCAATGATTCCATACGTATTGCAGCCACACATACTCATTATAGAGATGCTGAGACCAATACATATAACAATGTCGTGACCAACCATGCTAAGACTGACCATTGCATTGTGCCATAGAACAGAGGTGTGATGAACATCTCAGAGCTGCGAGAGCAAAGGACCGAGCTCAATACCATACACTCGCATATAAGTCTTGGCCGCATATACAGAGGGTGATCTTCTAAGCCAGGATAGATAATCTTGAGGCCCAAATTCTTCATTCTGCTTGGATATGTATATGCTCTGTGACAGTGCTCCTTCATCCTCTCCCAAGTGAGGAAGCCTCTCAAAAATATCAAATGCTACTTTGGGATTCAAATGGCGAAGAATTTAATCCACTCGTGCTCTTCAACTCGGCTCTCAGAATCTGCTCTTCAGCTCGGCTCTCAGAAATGGTAGTCGGGCACAGTGAAATATCGAAATGGTAGTCAGACGTGAGCAGAGGGGAGGTGGAGCGGAGCGGGGCCCACTTGTCGAGTCGAAACAACAGATGCCGGCGGGGCGCTGGCCAGAGCTATCCCATCACCGGAGAGAGTCGCCGTATAGGAGCTCCATTTCATCTAATAGTAGACTACTCCGAAGCAAAAGTATTCGGCAGAGCAAGCGGCAAAAACTAAAACTGTTGAAAGGAATTAAACAATACATAAGAAACAGAGAAATGAAAATAATGTTGCTGCTAGTGAAATTCCTCACTAAAACTCTTTAAGGGTATCAATACAAGAAGCTTTAACTATTAAGTCGAGAACACATCAAAGGACCATCTTTCAGAGGCAGAATTTATGAGGGAAAATCCGGGAAGCTGTTAAGGCACGACTTTCATTAAAGAGGCCAGAGGTTAAAATCTGTCAAACCATCCAGAGCCATTCAAAGCACAGATTTTTGTAGATGGAGACATTAATGTCGCGGCAAAGAGTATCAGTGGAAGATCGAGAATTTCAGCATTCAGCATTAAAGATTCCAAGCCCTAATCCATGGCTTAGAAGACAAAGGTACCAAATCAAAGATACCCCTGATCACATAGAGGGTACAATGCACAAGAAACAATACCCTCTAGGTTTTATTTCAGCCGAATTTTCTTTCAGGAAAGGACGAAATGTTCATGTGGTTTTACTCTCATACCGTGTTCCTGAAAAGACCTCCATCCGAGCGCATTTATTTCAAAAAGCAGGCAGTAGAGTACATGCAGCACAACATAGTCATTCAGCAGTTTGGGCGCGAATGTTTTCGCCATTTTGTCTTAATGAGGAAAATTAAATGCTCATCACCTACTTCTTTTACGGGGTTTTCGGTTTCTCCTATAAAACTCCAGGAAAACGAATTATTTTGGGTTCCAGATTTTATCAGAAAATTGTGCAGTGAAGGGATTTTTGTATACATTTTGTTGAACTCTTGTATGAAGGCTCAGAGCCCGTAGGGTCTCAGTGAGGAGGAGTTCTATCTGTTAAAAAGGATTCTGGTATTTGGTAATTCGCAGTGTGTAACTTTCTCTTATGTGTTCTTTAAATATATCATTTCATTTCATCCATCTTTCCTGTATCATGTTTTGGAATGCGAGTAGCTCACTGATTTTAGGTATGGATTTATCCTAGTTGATACCCAAGCTCGAATTAGTCTAGCGCTTTAAATATGGCGCATGCATGATATTTTTTTCCACTATTCATCTAAATCGTATTTCTGCTATATTAGTTGCTTTGGGAGGGTTTTTTTAAAACGCTACTATTCTGTATGGATTCTTAGAATGGTAAGCCCATGCGTGATGGTATTGTGTATCTGGATATCAGCTCAAGGATAACTAATATCTTCTCAATATTTCTTTCACTACATACATCTTCTGATAACTTATTTCTGTGAAGTATTTCTGAACCGGCCCGCTTTGCAGTAAGCTGTCTCTGAATTGTCTGATGCTTTTGTGTTAGAGTTTTACATGTTGCCTCTGCAATATTCTTTCTTCTGTGTCAGTTTCTGTAAGTTTTGGTTCCATTCAAATCAATTTCCTTGTTTACAAGAGATAGCATGAGAGCTTTTTGCTGATAACTCCCCATGTTATATCACACGCTCCTTGCTATATTAAGATGTCCTAGGCACTGGTCTATCACAACTCTAGGCTGTCTCTAGGAGCGACAACAGGA